>OX422140.1:52673084-53273084 GCA_949129095.1 Volucella bombylans | reverse complement strand
GGGTTATCCGAACTTCCCTGACGAGGTTGACATCGCTGTACAGACCGTTCAGTTCGCTGTAGAAATGTCTCCTCCAACTCCATTGATGCTAATGCGAACGAAGTTTACAAGACGAACATTTCCCGAGAGCATTCTCAACTGCTTTCGTCAGTGTCCAAACTTTTGCGCTGTAAAGCAGAAATATGATGATCAGTGTCATGTAAAAAGTCTTTTCGGTTGTTCGAGTGTGGGTTTAACTACTCAATTCTCTTTTAAGCCCAATGAAGCAGCGATTAGCAGGAGTGAGCATGATTTGACCCAGAGTTGTAGCTGCCTATCGTGAAGTTTTGTCCTGTCTTTGCTAACAGCATACACTTTGTTTTCTGTCTTCGTCCTGGTTGAATGGTTTATTCTGCCTGATGGTAGGATGTTCTAGATCAAAGTATCGCTGATTTTGGAAGCCAAGTAGCAGATAAAGACCTGATCCTGCCCATTTGTCTGAGAGAGTGCTCATTATCAAAGTTAGATGAGAATATTCTGACCGGATTGGAAAGTTTCCCACACAATAGTCAGTCCAAGTACACATCTGTATGGAGCAAGCTACGCATCGAACTGGCCGGCGAAGATTGTGCTTATAGGAGCAGCTGGTCTTCTTCCCAGAACTGAGGTGTCCCCCACTCAATTTCAGTTTAACTATGATGTGGTCCAACAACAAATTATTTTATACTATGCATAGTTGAATTACTGTATAGAGCACTGGTGAAAACCTGAGTGTAAAATTGATACTGAAAAGATCAAGTCCAACGGTGTCACTATTCCAGCTTTAGGAGCATTGAATACGGTTGTGTAACGCCAGTCTAGGGGAAAGCTAATACATTAGAACGCAGCAGGTAATATATTTAAATTTGGCATTGGATTGAAGATTCTCCTTTAGGATTAAAGTAAAGTAGTGAAGAACACAATCTGCTTCCATTTTACTTTCCTTCCAACTCGCACTACTATCCCCATGCAACTCTTCCACACATCCTCGTTCATCAATCATCTCTTTAATTTGAAACTCTACCTTTAAACAATATATCACCCACTTTGGGCAGTTTCAAAATCAAAAGACTAAAAATGATATAGTATTCCTCATCTACAAGTATTTGGATAAAGTATCATTCAGGACGGCAAGGACGACGGAAAAGTTGAGCTCTCTCGCGTATCCACTTATTACAAACTGGAAACACATAAAAATCATTGGGATTAATCCATTTGACACTTCGAAAACTCATTTATCTTACTCCACTTCGACCCAACAAGTACGGGACATGCTGCATGAAGCGTATCAGGGTAACCCTCTCCCCTAGTATTCAAGTTGTACCAAAGAATAAGGCTTCCTTTCTTCGGAAAAACTGCCAGTTCGATATTTGGAAACACAGTTGCACCTCCCTGTTCTACGTCGCTCAACTAAAATTGTGAATAGTTACAGGTAATCCATGGTAAACTCTCAGGACTTACATAAAACAGAGCTGTGGCGATTCGATCTCCAGTGTGCTGCACCACTGTGCTATCCTAAGAATGCAAAGAAACATTTTTAAAAATAATTCAGAAATAACCTTCATCTCCAACTTACACTAGAAACATTGAAAAAGTCAAAATGACTATCGTAATGCCCTCCAATACCGTAATTCATCACCTGTAGCATCTCACTCATGTACAGATCGAAGCCAGTTATGTCTGCCAGCCTTTGATTAATCCTCTTAGTGACCGAATTCGTATTGTCGGGAAACCAGGCAAATTTGCTGGTTCGACTTTTAATCTTAACCTCAGTGTTACTCTCGTGGTCGTACACTGTAGCACGTTGTAACTTCGGCTTGGCCATGTTCTTGAGTGTTTGGATTTCAAAATCAGATATTACATCATGAAAGAGGACCATGTATGGATCTAGATTCACCACTTCCATTTTAAGGGGTGCCAATTTAAGGAAATCTGTTGTGGTGGTGTTGTAAACACAGTAGAGATTCGGCATCCGTTGTTTAAATTCACCACGACATCCTCTATAGTATCTAGATGGTGGTATTGATATAACAGTTGGTACTGGTGTCGGAAAATTGACTCTGGCTTGGATTTCCATTTCCCAAAGTTGTTTTTGTCGTTGAGCATTAGCGTTCTTTGGATCATTTGATAGCATATTAGTCAATAAATCAACCGAACGGTGTAGGTGGCCTGAAAATTAAAAAAAAATTGGAGAATATAGGAAAACTACAGAAAATATATTGCTTAGTGGCAATGTTTTCATTACTCGTCCTTGCAGGCGACCTAATGGGAATGATTCCATTCAAAAGTACTATGAACAAAACTAAGAACTAAACCATCCACAGTCTGTATTGGCTTCGAGAATACCGGTCAGTCAAACACAAGTGATAACCTGAACGGTACGAAATCATGAAATTTCATCGTGAAATGCATGTCAGAACTCGAACATTTGAGGACCAAACAACATGATGCAGATGTTAGTTGAAAAGATCGCTTCAGTTCTTCAAAATGCAACAGCTCTACCTACTTGGAAGATCTTGTAAGACTACTAAGCTAAACTGAACGACTGGGGTGAACAGTGTTGCCACAAAATGGTCTACTAACTAACTAACCCCTTGGTTATAGTGAATATTGATCGACCCTCTCCTGAACAATTACAACAATTTTAAAATCTGCTATCATAGGGTGATATAAAAATGGAATTTAATTTAATATTGAAGTTGGCCCATTTCCAAGAAAAGTAGAAAATGACTGATCCGGCCCACTTAGTGCTAACGATTGTCATCTCTGGAGCAATTTTCCTGAAATAAAAATGTCAAACTAAAAATCATAAAGGCACTGGAGAATTTTTGGCAATGTACGATTATTTTTTGTGTTAAGTCTGACAAAGTCGCCATAATTTAATAATGGTTCTGACAAGCTTCATTATCTAACAGTTTTCAAAATGTAAGTACGATCACGAAATTAGTAGTTGGAATCAATTTTTGGCAATGAACAGTTCCGCTTGACTCGAGATTTTGTAAATAGAAATGTGCTATGTTTTAATTGTTTATGAGCAGACGTACATACATGCAGATCCAAGTTTAGCTGTCGTAATTGTCAAAAAGCGTCATTCCCCCTTGCATCCAAGAGCCAGTCAGCCATCTTTTGATTTATCTTCTACATTTCGCCTTCTCCTTCTTCGCATAGCTCTTCAGGAAGGCACATCTTTAGAATCTTCATGGTGCTCAACTCTTCTCCCTACGGCCCTTGCCAAAATTCGTGATTGTTTCGGAGAATATCAGGTTTGTCAAATGTTATGTACGTCGATTAGGATTGAAACGTTAACATGCTCGTATTCAGGCTAACTCAGTTTCGGCAGCAGGGATTGGTAATACTAGGGGATGCATCAGCCTACATGTGCAGTCTTTAGTAAACGTAAACAACAAGTGCATCGATCTCAATGCATATATTCTTCCTACTGCAACTTTTCATTTGCCGAGTAAGATGCTAAACTTTGACGCTTCTTCACTTTAGAGCTTGCGGATCCTGAGTTTCACGTTTCTACTGAAATCAATATACTCGTACTTCTGTGAATGGATAAAGTTGAGTGAACTAAATTGTCAGAAAAGTCAGGATATCAAGATGCAATTTTAACTATCTTTGGGTGCGTGATGTGTTCCTTCTTCGATTAAACATTTCAAGACAGGGATTTCCACTTATCACATCAATCTGGAAATCGATAAAACTCTGGTCCAATTCTGGGAATTAGAAGAGGTTCCCAAAGCCAATTCTCTTTTGAACGAAGACCTACAAGAAGACTAACGTTTTCGTGCAAAACTACGAAAATTATTGATGGTAAATTCTGCATTGCACTACCATTTAATGTTCCCCCGACTATTGAATCCAATATTAATGCGACGTTCCCAAACAGAGAATCGTTTTCGTTCAAATCCTTCCTTAAAGGAAACATATTGTGCTTTTATGAATGAGTATGTCTTTTTGACTTTTATGAATGTGCCTTGGGCACATGGAAAAGATTTCTGCGTATGAGATTGAGAAATCCACATCTGAATTACTAGCCACATCACCCTGTTTTTAAAGAAGATAGTACTAGCACAAGCTTGCGAGTAGTTTTTGATTCTTCGTCTAAAACGGAAAATTATCCTTTTTAATAGAGAACACAAATTAAAAGAGATCTTATTTCCGTTCTTCTTCGGTTTCGCTGCCATATCAGGTGATATAGAGAAAATGTTTAGATAAATCTGGGATCTAGGAAATCACTGCGACTACCAACGAGTTCTTTGGATTGATCCTGTGAATAATAAATTAACTCATTATAGATTGAAGGCTATTGGATTGAATGGGTTATTGTAAACGATTTTTTTCGTCAAAGACTTAATAACCGCAGTGGATAGTATTCAGGAACTGATAGTTTCAACTTTGCTCTTGGCTGGTTTTAAATGAACTAAGTAGAGCAGTAATTGCTGTGCCTTGTTACAGTCGTTACCTGAGGAAATGCGGAAAATTCCACCCTCAGATTTTCGATCATCTAAAATACTATTGTTTTGTGTTCTCAGTTTCTCCACCATCTTCTCGAATTACTACGCGCATCATATTGTCGGAAGGGTCTAGAATTTTTAATCCCCAAGGATTCCTAACGCCACGCACTGTAGTGATCAAAATTATTTTTCAAGAATTGTGGCCATTGTGTTGCAAGTTGGAACGACGAGGTACCTGAGTATTTTGCAAATCGGTGGCTTAAAATACGCTCAGAATTTCTTAACATCGACGCTATGGAGTTTCTGCGCTGGATCTAATTGCTTTCAGGAAGAATTTAGTTTCATGGGTTCCGTGATGCATCTAAAAGTACTTATGCTAGTGTCGTATACTGCAGATCTACGAGAGTATCACTATAAGTTTTATAGTTGCAATGGCCAGAGTTTAGCCGATAGAATCCCTAACAATTCCTCGTCTTGAGCTGTGTGCGGCTCTTCTCGTAACAAAGTTGATTGAAAATAGTAATTGGTATCCTCAATAGTGACGTGTCTCTGATATTTTTATGGACAAATTCATATCATCCTATTGGGCTACTTTCAAATCGAACTACAGAAATTTTACAAATATTTGGCCGCCTCCATTGGTTCATGTTCATTCAATTAATTTAAAATCACTTGGAATTTATTTAAAATCAACTTTTCTTAACCCAGGTGCCCCATAAATGTTTGTATGTACATCGGCGTCGGAAGCAGTTGGTTGTGTTTCTGCCAATTGTGTCTTAGAATTGTTTGATGTGTTTTCTCTTGTTACAAAATTTGTTACGGAATTTGGATACAAAGACTCTTCTATTTTTCACGGAACCCATTTGAGAAGAAATATTTCAAGAAGTAAGCATACATTGTTTTTAGTTATTTATATAACTATATATTTATTAATTTTTTATTTATTTACTGGTTTTTAAAGAAACTATTAACAAAAATAAAGTAAAATTACATTATGGTTGATGGTAGATAGTTAACTTCCCGGAAATCGCAAGAACTTAGCTTTGAAGACAGAGAACAGTACTTAAGCCAAAGATTGGAGGAACTTTTGGAAACTGATAGTGAAGATGAGCAAGATACGAGTACTTATGGACGTTCATTGGCAGACGAAGAGGGCGATGGTGAATACAATATTGAATCTTCTGCAAATAATTATACAGCTAGAGATGGTGCAATTTGGTCAGACCAACGACCACAACCTCGCCGATTTTTATCACATAATATTCTTAGAAACTCGAACATTGGACTAAAGATCTTAGCATTATATAAACATCTAAAATGTTGATGTCAGCTGAAATGTGTAATATAATAACTCGCGAAACCAATAGGAAAGCAACCCAGTGTTACGAATGTGAACATGAGGAAAACCCACTAAGACCACTTCGTATATGGAAACCTATTACTACAACTGAATTTGATGCTTATCTGGGCATACTTCTTGTTAGCTGGTGTCACACATTCTAATTATATACATACAACTGATCTATGGAAAACTAACTCACACCCGATGTATCGTACTTCAATGGGTCTTCAACGGCTATCAGTCATTTTATCAGATTTGAGAATGGAAATACGGCCGGCAACGTAAACAAACTGACAAAGCAACAGCCATATCTAACATTTTCCTTATGTTAAATAGAAACCTCCAGGATAACTAAAAAGCAGGAGCCAACGTCACTGTTGAGTAACAACTTTATCCTTATCGTGGTCGCACCGGATTCACTTAATATATACCTTGAAACCCGGACAAGTATGGAATTAAGATTTGGTGGGTAAGTGACGCTATTACTTCTTATCCAGTAAAAGGACAAATCTATACTGGTATGGCACCTTCTGGAGAAAGAGAAAAAAATCAAGGTGAACGTGTAGTCCAAGATTTGTGTTGCAATCTGTTGGCATGTGACAACTTTTTTACAAGCTATAATTTGGCTTCTACTTTGATGTTAGACTACAATTTGTCAATATTGGGCACAGTAAACAAAAGACGTACATTTGTACCAGCCGAATTTACTAATCCAAAAGGAAGAGCAGTAGAATCATCAATCTTTGGATTCAGCAACAATATATGCGTGTTCATATATTCCAAAAAAGAACACGTATCGAAATGGGAGGTCCTACAAGAAAGCCAAAAATGATACAATATGGACAAATGAATATACAACGAAGAAAAAATCGAAGAGATGGCCTTTGGCTTTTTTTTATAACTTTGTGGATGTGGCTGCATTTGCAGCATTCGTGATCTGCATGAAAAATAATCCACCCTTGAAGACATCAACAAACTGTGGAAGGTTGTTCCTAAAACAGTTGAGTGAACAATTAGCCATTGCAGAAATCCAGAATCGTTCACAAAATGCACAAATCATGCGAAGGTTTTTTTATCACGTAGTGGAATTGAAAGTATGTTGGCCACCCAGTAACACCGACTGTTGAAAATCTTCCAGTAAGGGCTCTAGAAGAATGTGACAATTCTGGAAGAATCGAGCAGAAGGGATATTGTTACCTATGTCCCAGAAGAAAACTAAGACGAAAAACCTGCAAAGAATGTAAAAAGCCAGTTTGTGCTGAACATTTAGTAGGTAGAACTCAATGTGATAGATGTCCATCCTAAAATAAGACTTTTTTATAAAATTTAATATTTTCCTTTTTTTTCCAAACAAAATAAGAAAATAATATCAAATGAATAATAACAAGAATTTATAATGAAAAGAAGTGATTTTCTGCATTCCTAACTAACAATTTACATACATTTTTCTGTGCACACCCTGGTGTGTTGGCTATAGATAAAAGGGGTAAATCGCAAAAACTACTAGTAAATTTTGACCCACAAAGAAGAATTAAATTTTTTTTTTCGAATATGATAAAAACCATAAAAAAGGCTTTTTAAAATTTCAAGTCAATACGGTACCTAGAACTCAAAATATATCAATCTGGAAATGAAAAACGCACCAGGGTATGTGGGTGTATACACAAAGGTTAAACAGTCACAATCATTCTAGCCAGATCAATATCTTACAGGGACTGAATTGGAAAGCAACAATCTCGAAGAAAAGAAAGGTGGACTACACATAGCGCTTTAGCGAATATCAACATAGGTTAAATTGGTTCGAGAATTGCATATTGTTTTCGCATTTTCTCAATACCTCAATGCTCATCGGCTTTACATTAATTGTTCTTAATAACCAATGAGCTCTCAAAATCTCGTTATGTAACTTTATTCCTCAGTAGGTACTAAAGGAAATGTTTAGGACCGATCTATCAACACATCAAAGTAACTTCAAAATCTCGGTAAAAAGCGAACTTTCTTCGTCAGCTCCATTCAATGATCATCGTTGCTTACATGTTTACACACAGCGCGGGTACATGGTTTCAGAAGTGATCGTGAGCTATTTTCATCTCTCGAATTTACATGTTGGCATTTCTGAACCTATCTATTTAGTTAGGCAGGAGTTTTCATATTGGGTATATGAAGTTTAGCTAAACGAATTGTACATCAGTGCGTAACTTGGTTTTAGAAAAGCAACATTATCTCAAATAATAAGCAAACTACCGGCCGGAAAAGTAACTTATTCAGGACCATTCAGCAGGATTGGGTGTGTGCACTTGGATCTTGTGGGTGATTTGACCACCTAAGCATAGGTTGGATCATATACGACATCTCTTCTATTCTCAGATCCTCAGCGATCATTTTAAGCTTATATCACAAGAAGGGAACCATTCATTTAAGGTAACGACTTCACTTACCTACAACGTTGGGAAAGAGTCAGGTAGTCTGAATATTTAACTAGTCTACAGCGAAGAAGGAAATGGAGATCTGCCAGTCCTAATATTAGACTAAACAAAATAGTTTTACTTACAGAGCCTAACCTTTCGCAATATAAATGGATTTTTGGCAAGATTAAGACTTCAAGAGACATTTACTTATACCAGACCAATTGTGAAGATCTCACCTCTGCCGATTCCTGAAAGGTGTTCATCTTCCAATGGGGGGAGAATGTTTAGAATGTAAAATGTGCATTTTTTGTCAACAACTTCACACACTCACGCATAAATGTCTTATCTCATAAAAGAAAGAAAACACCAGCTAGCCATTGACACCGGTACGCAAATCAGTATAGTTGAAGAGAAACCGTAGACGAAGACTATTCAATGAATAAGTTTAATTTAAGTTTAATTTTTTACTGTAAAATCAATATCTCAGTGAATATTAAGTGAAATAAATGAATACAAGTTTCAAACACCAGCAGTAGCTCTTAGCTCAGTAAATGATTAGTAGCAGAAATTAAAATCAACTAGGTTAGCAAACACTTCTGGGTATTCTTTCAGGTCTCGTCTTTCGAAGAAAGTTAGTTTTTTTATATGAGGGACTAATGCGATATTTCTATGAAAAAGTTATCCTTCTGATTAGCTTTAAATGTCTGTGTCCAAGATCGTGAAGGGAAACCAAAATTTGAAACTTATTTAACTAAATACCTCGAACCATCACTGAACTCACCTTGGTTGGCCAAATTTTGTGCGAAAAAGTACATAATCTGATTCAAACTGAAATCCAGAACTTCATTCAGTGCCTCATCTTTTTGGAATAATGTCATAGCTGCATTAAACCACTGCGAAGCTTCTGGGTAATTCTTCTGCGTGTGCAAGTGCAATGCAATGGAAAATGAGTCAATCGCTGATAAACGGACACTATTTCAAAAATCACTTATTAATAAAGTCGTTCTCACAATTTTCATAGAATTTTCTTGTACCCGTATTGAACTTTATGTAATTTTCCAAACGCCATGTCCATTGCATCCAGTCCATAGGTATCCTGCAATCGATATATTGCTTCAATAGCTTCCTCGAACTCATCATGCGTGGGCACTGTGGAACGCTCATCAGAGATTTTTTGCACGTACTCTGAGGGTACAGAGAGAGAGTTTTTTGAATTTCTGTTTTAATTGGTATCAGATGTACACCCCGTACCATCTCCAACAGTCTTTCGGATGTATAATTCCCAGTTAACCCAGTCGGCGTGTAATCGACGTATCAGTGAAAAAGCCTGCAGTGGATTCATCAGATACCCTTCCACATCTTGTTGACCCCTATCATTCTCCGCCTTCATTCGATTGAGGTTACTAGAAAACGAGTTTACTTATACGTTACAAAGTACCAACAATCCAGCATTATTAACCTCTGTACCTTCGAATCACTTCAGATTTTCTCTCAAGTGCCTGAAGGTACAATTCCAAATTATCGATTAAATCCTTTTCCTTCCAAATGAGACTTTCCATGCCGGCGATTGATAACGATAGCGCGTCCGGCCGCACGCGATTGAAAAGATTAATTACAATGAAAACCGTTAATATCGGAAACACTCTCATCTTACCGATGATTTGAACGTAAAGTATCTTTAGGACGTAAATTAGTTAAGGCGCTTCCTCTCCGTAAAACATTCCGAGGTGGACTATGAAACACCACAACTCTCGATTGTTGCCGCGTCTTTTTTCTTAATAGCTCTTTCCTTGTTTCCTTAAGATAACAGCACAATTTACCATCAGAAATAACTATTTATTTAATTGAATTCCCTTATCTAGTATACATGGGGTTTTTTGGTTTATAATGTTTGTTTGAGTGGGTAAATTTAAAGGTGGGCCCTCCGAGGCATATTTTTTGCAAATAACATCATCTTATTTTGATGATGTAATATTATATTCCTATAAACGTAAGATACGACCATTGTAAACTTATTTATCTACGAAGATAAAGTGGAGTCACGTTAAGAAACAGGGAAATCGCAGTCGTTAAAATAAAACGATTAATCTTGGCTAAAAGCCGGTGGATCAAAAGTACGTATCTGATTGATAAACTTCATCTTTTATACTATACATACAAACATACAAAATAACTTTTACCCAGCAGCCGGAAATTAGACGAAACGGCCAAACCCCTGACAAGAAACGACGTCTGAATGGCGGTCCAACCAGTAAAGGTCGTAGTTCGCGAGGTAATCTACCTCTAAGAAAACCCCGAAACGCCACGGGTACAGCTTACCTCTAAGGATGCCGCAATCACTTTTCTGCTACTTCGAATTGGAAATGCTCGAAACGACAATGGTATGAACGAACATTAATTGCAAACACTGTATAGATAAACTTTGGAAGCTAGTCGTAGTTAAAGTGCAGTATGAAATTAACTCTTCAATGGCAAAGTTTAGAACTCCGTTGGTACAAAAACTTTTGAGGTTTTCAGGTCAACGAGACTGACGCGCACCAACTTTCATGAAGAGCGTCACCTTTGGAAAGAGATTGAAGCACTCGGTGAAGCTATTCGACTGGTCAACCTCGTCAAGAGACGATGGATGTGATTGTAAAAATATCAGACATTCCCTGGCTTATATTCATGACTAAATCGTCTGAGCAGAAAAGGCTGGCAACCAGCTACTTTTACCGAAGCTGCAAATTGAGCTGATAAACACAATCCGCCGTAGCTGGTACCTGTAATAGGTTGTTGTGATGAATAAGACCATCAAATATGTTGTTGCTTCCTATGATGGCTTCAAGTAACCTGGCACTGATAGCTTATACCCAGTTATGTTACAAAAAGTTGTAGATCAGCTGCTGGAAACTCAGGAGAGAATCTTCACTGCTAGGCCGGAGCTGGGCTACATCGGAAAAGAAGACATGCTCGCCAAGGGCTTCAGATCAATCTGGCCAATATACAACATTCATGATCGTAGCAAGACTCTGCTTTAAAATCTCGTGGAAAGAACTGAAGACGCACTAGACAAGAAAAAGTACGTATCGAGCAATTTTATTGACATTTAGGGTGCTTTCGACAAAGCATCCTTTGACGGCATGTGTAACTCGGTCAGGCAATATGGCTTAGATGAGTTACTAGTGAATAGGAAGCTGAATGCTTCTGCATTCTTGCTGCCTGCAAGGCGGCGTCATATCTTCACTGGTAGGGTGCATGTTGGTCAACTCACAGCTTAATACCCTCAGTAGTTCTGACTCCTATGCTCTAGTATATATATGCAAATAATGTGGCTGTGCCGTCTGTTGTATTGTGCCTACACTTCATTGAAGATTGGTGCACCAGAAATGATTTTATTCAGTGCAGGAGCTTTCGGCAAGTCATTCGGCTTATCCCCAACGAGGTTCCTATGTATTCACTCTAAAGAACGGTCAGTCTTCTGAATCTCCAATTTGAGGCGAAAATATTGATTGCTGGCCCTTAATGAGTTTCTCAGGACGAGTATGACTTATACTCGTAGAAAAATAAGCTCGATTAAACAAATGTTACAAAACTTATTTAAAATTGTAAGCTCTGGAACATAAATACATAGGTAGATGTATTTTATCGTTTTACAATGCAGATATTATTGTATCTAAAGTTACAAAACGAATAAAATGAAATTAAAGAAAATAGAAAAACTGGAGTGTCTCAAATCTTACGAGTAGGATTTGGGATCGTGACGAAAAATAATCTGATCCTCACCTTAGCCGCGTACTGCACATGCTGTTATTGATGCACCGTCAAGTAGTGTCGCTTAATCTCTAAGATATTTTCTTAAACTGTCAAATTCGGTAAAAAAAGATATCTATGAAAGCATATTCTTCACGATATCAAATATGACCGTGGGAAGAATTTTCCCTTGTCAAGACCGTCTGGTACATATACTTGGACATCATTTTATTTTATTGTATTTATTGTATTCTACACTTAAGCGATGAAGTTGTCCCTCCGGGTTGGGATCGAAGAATTTCCCGACTGGAGCGTTGGTGTTCATTCACTCTACATGTCTTAGCTATTTGTGACTGATGCTCACTTTTCTAACCAGTTCGATGTTATTTCCAGCTCATTAAGTTTGTATTCCAAAGGCTGTCAAGCTAAATGGGACCAAATAAACTCGAAGAATCTTGCACTCAAAATGACCAAAGATGTCTTCCTTTGAATTGGCTTATATTCAAGCTTCTGTGGCATAAAAAGGGACAGAGACATTAAGGATATTATAAAGAGTCTGCTTAGTGTTTCCTGATAAGGGATTAACACTCTTACCTTTTTGGGCTAACAAAACAGAGATTGCATAAAGGATGCTCTTCGTTTGATTGCTGATGAGATGTCATTATCAGATTAAGTAGGGAAGTTGAGGCAGACAAAAACTATTTGTCTTAAATTTATAGCTGCCTATTCTGATGTTCTGCCGAATTTCTTGTTAAGAACATATTCTTCGTTCTTCCGTCAGTTTGCTGAACACATCTTTTCTGCTCCTTTTTCAATATTTATAATTACACTACTGCCACCTCGTCGCATTCTACCTATGATGTCAATGTCATTAGTAAATGGAAGCTGAAATTCGATCACCAGGTTTGCTTCCAATCTTTACGGAGCACTGAGCATTTTTTTCTCGTCATTCTGCGCAATCTGACGAATTTTGCCGGAATTGGGTCATCTCTCGCCATTTAGCAGTGCGGAGAAAGTAAGTGTTTTCGCGACGCTTAGTCGAATAAATGTACTACTTTATGCACTTACTTAGACTAAGCCTTAAACTAGTGGTTTCGTTTGGGTGTTCGGCTGAAACAAGCACACCTGTAGCAGCTTTTCTGACGTCTTCTTGGCATTGATGTCACTGATGTTCAGCACAACAACTCTGTTTTTGCGGCGTCTGAGATATCCATGGCGTACTTAATATGCAAGGTGCGGTAAGAAAATTTCTTTACTTGAAATGGGCGCTCTGACCCTAAGGGATCCTAAGGTTTTGTTAGCTTGTGTTTCAGTCGTCATCATGCATTGGAATAACGAGCAGCATTGTCCTTAAAGGCCAACTTTTCCAACGGCTGGGTTGAAATCACCGAACCAGCACGCCTTCCGAAATCGCTCCAATGTTGCGCCTTTGGTTTCTGTCCCGGACCAGAAATCAATTTTTTTGTTCGTCACAACGTTCAAGGAAACTGGTTCTGTGCAGCCAAGAAGCGCACGTCCCATCAGAACACCTGGGAATACCGAAGCAGTAAGTGTTGCAGTTTTACAATCCCCTCGGCGATCGGCGCGCAAACATGCGTCTGCTTTTGATGGCATGCACTTAGGAGACATCTGGTTTCAATAAGACGGGCCAACGGCACATATCTGTACCAACCGACTACAGGATTTAAATGAGCTGCAAAGAAACAATGTAAATGTTTAACTTTTTCAAGATAAAAACAAATTTAAAATATATGTTTACTACGTTTTGTTTTATTACATTATGAAATGAGGAAGTTATCTGCACCTTGTAGTTAGAATCTACACTAGTAACTCAGAATGTTCGTACATCTACAATACTTGAAAAGTACCTAGCGTCGATCGCAAATTGATCAAGTGAGCACCAGCTTTAGGGATATTTCACCTTGAGGCAAAGTCAATTATCCTTAGCCCGATTCCTGACGCGGTGTCATATAGGCAATGCATTCCAACCATACTGGCATGAATGTCTACTTTACCTATTTTGGTATAATAATCAGAAAAAAAAATTTGAGGACGTTTTACTGGAGAGCTCGTAAAAACATTTCTTGATCACAAGTTAGGCAAATAGTGGTTAATAAAGCCTTAATGTAGATTATAATAACATTTTCTGTAACAATTTCGTATAATTCTTCTTTTTTGTAACCCAGCCTTTTACCGGCCCGTATCACACTTCCGTGAAGGCCGTTATATCTCCTAAGGTTAGGATCATTGCTAGTTGTTAAGTTATACTCGTACATAGCCTGCCAAATTTTCGAGAATTCTTTGTGCAAATCCAAACTTTGTTGAGGGATGTCAATAGTCAATCCGTCGTTATGCAAGGTAGAGTTTTCAAATCGCCTTCTAGTTTAGCTCACACACAAGTGCTTTGATCCTCTGTGTGCCCTCCTTCTGAGGATTGGCGATTTTTACCAGGAAAAATATATTGGCTTGTTCAAAAGGTTATTGTGCTTTTTCATTCGATTTTCAGGTGACTTTATCTTATATGTACGAGTATATGAAATGAATATTAATCAATGATTTTTTCTTTGATGATCTTCTGCCATCTCTCGCAAGACTTCATAATGACGCGTTCATAAAACTTCCTATCTTTCTCTGCAAGTAACTTGTCAGGATACTATTTGATCACCTCGGGAGGCTTCTGTACGATGGCATCTTAATTTCTGTAGCTGCTCACAGTACACATCGGAATTAATTGCTTTTTTTATCAGATTGACAACATCACCTTCTTTTGGTGGATGTCTGCCTTTCCTTGCCTTGCCGATTCTTCTTCTCTACTCCAATTTTCTTTTCGGCTGACATTGTTGTAGACAATACATTTTTCATCGCTCGTAGTCATATGCTTCGGGAATGGATGGCTTTCTTCGCGTTTGATGAGTTGATCGCAGATGTTTATGCACTTCGCCAGATGAATTTCTTTCAACTCATGCAGTACACAAATATCGAGCTTCTTTACGATATTATGGACACTTTTAGAGCGATAGCAAGCTCCTGTACCATTGAATGCTCATTTGCTTGAACCAATGCTTTGATTTTATCGTGGTCAATCTCGGTAGGCCTACGGCACCGATGATCACCTTTAAATAAAAAATCAAAATTACCGGATCGAGGGAACCAGTTCCAGCTCTGTCTTTTCCCTTGCCTCAGTTGTTTTCTTCCCTTTTTTGAAGTAATAATGCAAATATGTCAAACATGCAAACACAAAACACGACCGAATCGGCCGAGTTTTGCTAGCAAAACTGAAGTCAGAGCCAAAAGGACAAATAAATTTGAATGCTAACATCGAACTATGACTAGTAAAGTGTTGTGTACGTCATTTGTCTGCCTTACTTCTTAAAACTGTGCATATGACGTGAGTTTTAATATTGTAAAAATATGTAGAAAGCGCATTCCATTGATATTCATACTTTCATTAATTTTTGGTCACATCTGGATGAAATCCAAATGTGAATGGCAACATCAATTTCGCAAAAGCCGTCAGTACAGATTTAAGACTGAACACCAGAGTGAATCCAGTTAGATCCCATATTACCAATAAATGCTGAAAAACATGGATATATAGCCGAAATATTAGCTGCATTAAAACCAGTTAAGAAGTCGTGCCAAAAAGAAAGAACACCGGTCCTTAACTACGTCAATAAATCATATCTCCAGCTGGATCGAAGAGTTGAAGGCACTAAAGGATCATGTTAAGGTTGCTCACATCTTGACGACAGACTCCGTATTCTTTATTTTCTTAATTTTATGGAATAAACGTTCCAAAAAACTTTCTTCAAGTATTTGACAAATTTGTTGAGCTATATGAGCTATACTAGTATACAAAGCTAGGAAAGCAACAATTTGGTTAACTCTAAGAGAGTGGTGGTCTTTGGAGCCCTGTTAAACGATGGCAGAATTCAGAATTACAGACAAACTGATGCTCTCTGCCTTATGCGAGGTCTCTTGTGAGACTACAGACGATGACACCGACTATGTGACTATGTGACTGGTTTACTGCAGACATTTTCCCAGAACCTTTTTCATAGAGTCTATTCAAATAAAATGACAATTTATCTCTTATTGGAGTGACAGTTAGTAAAGGAAAAAATTTGGACTCTGCTTTAAAATTTTCAAAAAGGCTACTTTCTACTTCGGGAGTTTCTGCAAGCTTAATTTGTACACTGAGCTACGTGACTTCCAAGGTTCCCAAACTACACAATTGAGGGAAATTGATTAGTCTTATCTTTATTTTAAAGAAACGCACTTGTCTTTTGATAAAAAAAAAGTAATTACTGACTCATTATGGTGGAGAGGTATAAATAAACTAATTTTCCAGTTGCTTGTAAATTTCGCACTTGAAATCAGTTCACCTCCACTTGATAAAATCAATTAATTCGAAATCAACTAGAACTTTATCAGCAAACGCTGGAAATGATATTTTGGCCTTGAATTCGTTCTTGTGTTTGCAACTTTGTTTTCTATCTTAAGTGTGTTTTCGGAGCGAAATGATAAGGAAAGATATCGTATATACGTGAAACCCAGGGCTTCAACATCGACTTAACACGTTTGGGAGTGGTTATTAATAATGACTTGATGTTTCCATGTCATGATAAGCTGATTATATGTTATGTAGTATAACTTGAGGCCCGGGTTAAAACGGACGGATTAATTGTAACTTATAACAAGCCCAAAGCACAGTTAAATACTAGACTTAAAACTAATAAAATCAACTTCAAACTACGATTAAAACTAAGGGGTTGGGAGATATGGTCGGAAGGCCAAGACAGGGTAAAGGTTTGGAATCGAAAAGTGCTTGGACACTGTTAGTTTCCCGTAGCATCCTAGATATTGGTTCTTACTTAATTGCTTGGTGGTGTTACAGTTCGGGGTAATCATGGGCCCTAACTAAAAAGCATCTCCAGTTAGTCCGGTGTTTTGCTTAATAACTGCCTCCAGGTGCGTATCCCAAATCGGTTGAAGTCCACTTCTACTTATGCGCCCCACCTAAAGTGATATCTTTCTCTACAGCATTGTCCAACCAGGTTGTTAGATTCCAAGGCTTTGCGGGTCGGAGCATTGGGGTCCATTCGCTCTACGTATCCTAGCCATCTCAGGCGACTGAAGCGCAGTTTTCTGACTAGGTCGATGTCGCTGTACAGCTCGTATAGTTTGTCGTTGAATCTTCTCCTCCTTGTCGCCTGTCGACGCAATTGGGACTGAATGTTTTCCGAACGATTTTTCTCTCGAAACGACTGAGGATATCTTCACCCGCTTTCGATAGGGTCCATGCTTATGCGCCGTAAAGTAGGACTGGGATGATCAAAGTCTCCTTAGATTTTCGGGATAGGGCCTTATTACTCTATTGGCTTTTCTTAGCCCAGAGAAACAGCGATTGACAAGAGTTATTCTTTGTTTTATTTTTGCTGAGATGTTACTGGCAGAAATTATAACAGAGCCAATGTAGACAAAGTCCGTTCTGCCCAATTCATAGATGTTGTGTTGTCTTGCCTGACAGGCAGATATGTTCTCCTAATTATATCGATATCATCGGCGTACGGTAGTAGTTGCACAGACTTTTGAAAGATTTTACCCTCAGTTTTCGCATGTTCCGAAAATTCTTTCAAGTGTGATGTTGAAAAGGCCACGTGGCAGCGCGTCACCTTGCCTAAAACCTTTGTCAAATGTCTCAGTTAGGTCGTTACTGACATTGATGGTGCAGCGAGCGTTCTCAGTCGTCATTCTGCATAGACGAACGAGATTGGCAGGGATGCGAAAACTAGAAATGGTTCTATGTAGCTCATCTCTAAATCGATGAAAAAATGGTGTGTATCGATTTGGATTTCTTGTGTTTTTTCCATGATCTGCGGAATCAGATTGGTTGATTGCGCAATAGTTAGCTCCGTTGAGGGGTCTGCTTTTTTCTGGATCAGACAAACGGTGCTGAGAATCTATTCATCATGCAAAAACTTTTCTGAGTTCGTATATGCTCTCCACAATGTCATTTCCAGCTTTGAATACTTGGACCGGTAAGCCATCACGTCAAGCTGCTTTGCCGGATTTTAGCTTAGATATTGCTATCCTTACTTTACTTTGGTCAGGTGGACGGAAGTTTTGGCTGTCAACGTCTAAGTTGAATGGCCTGATAGGAGTTATTGAGAGATATCGGGATATGCGTTCGGCGAAGATTCTAGTGGTCCCTTGCGATTGCAGATTTTCTTCGGAGATTCGCATTTGCACCTTGACTGCAACAAGGTGGTAATCTGAGTCAATGTTGGCTGCCCGGAAAGTTCGGACATCCAGAATATTGGAGGCGTGCCTTACTACTATCGCAAATTGATCAATTTGATTTAGTGTTTGATGATCTGGAGACCCCATGTACCCTTGAGATGTTTGCTTGCAACAGAGATATTTCGTCCCGCCGCAAAGTCAATAAGCCTAAGTCTGATGCCAGATATGGTGTCGCATAGCCTGTGCTTACCAACTGTTCTACCAAAGATTTCCTCCTTTCCTTTTCTGGCATTAAAATCGCCTAGAACGATTTTAGCGTCGTACTTTGGACATTACTCATATGTCTTGTCGAGGAGCTCGTATCTACATTCTTTGGTGGCCTCGTCCTTGTCTTCCGTAACAGCATCGGTGCATATTAGGCTTATGTTAGTGAATTTACTCTTGATGAGGATTGTCATAATAAGCTCGCTCCGCTCGCGAGTACTGCTTGCCTTAGTATGCCGCATATGGCAGATCTGCTTCCGTATAAGCGCTGTTTCTATTAAGGCCTGTTAGGGGTCCAAACATTCCAACTGTGGATCCGAAGGCCGTTGTTCTTAGAATATTTGCTAGAGTTGTCAACAGTGTGTCCATTTTTATATGAGGCCATTACTTGGTTTGTCTCATCTTGTTAATCTCTTCCGTAATGGGTTGTGAGACATACATATGATCGTCTTGACCAGTATAATGTTACTGGCACAGCTGTCCTTGCCATTTTAGCCTGCATGAGTGATGGGGTTGACTCATGCAGTTAACGGGGAGCACCACTGGGAGGTAAGGCAAGCACGAACTGGATTATCGCGCTACCGGCCCAATCCAAGTTATAGGATTACAGTTTCTGGAACTATCGCCACCCATGCCCCAATATTTGGGTATCCATAATTCATTCCGTGAGGATTGAGTCGAAAGAATGATATAGACCGTAGATTACGTGGGTTTTTGTTAAGAGAAATAAGTCGAAGTAAAGAGGGAATGACAGTGATACCGGCTAGTAGGTTAGGTTAGGTTAGGTAAGAGTGGCTGTTGGAAATACCAACCCCCTTAGGCCTATTGGCCCATTGTGATCCCACGTGGATCTATGATCCTCTTACTAATGGAACCAGTTTGAGCTTATAATAAAGCGTAGGAGACTGTTAACGTCTATGAGGGACTCTTTGTAGGAGTCTCAGTCATTCACTTTTCTTGTGCTTTTTGCTACGTTGAAAAGTTTTCTACATGAGTTTCTGAGCAGTCCCAGTGCCGATGTCCACCAATGTGGCTTTTTCTTGCCTCTTGGTTGAATAAGAGGGCAGGAAGCGGCCATGTCATGTCAAGCTTATTGGTGTCACGCGGGGGACTTGATAGTTCAGAGGATAACGTTTCTGATAGTATTCCTCTGTATTTTGGCCAATCAGTTTTCCGGTAATTCCGGAAAGCTGGTTGGCTGGGGGGGAGCATAACTCAGGCTGAAGTGGATGTATCTGTGGTCTGAAAAGGAGTGTTCAGACGATGCCATCCAGTTCGTTAGCCTTTGAGTGATGCTATCAGAGACAAAGTAATATCTAGCACTTCCTGTCGTACCGGCTAGTATCTGATGGAGAAAAAGAATGTCGGCAACCTTCCGACGTACAGAAAGGACCTGTATGTCTGTAAGTTTCAGCTGCTCTGTATACGGTGGTAAATTTAAGTGATCAGTCCAGGGGAGTCCCCGTAAAGTAAATCGGAGGAACCTGCGTTCTGCGGCTTAAATGCGGATTATATGGGTGGTGTAGTAAGGGCACCAAACTTGGCTGGTGTACTCAAGAGCAGGGCAAAGGTTATACAAAGGGATTTAGTAACATAGGTTTTTGGAGAATTTTTTGAACCAGTACTTGATAAAACCAAGTACGGAGTTGGCTTTATTTATGATACGCTAATTTGGCAGCGAAAATTGAGTTCTCTATCAAAAATAATATTTTACCTAGGTCCTGCAATTCAATTATTAAGGGAACAGGTTGATGAAAAATTAAATAAGCACAAGAAGAAGCTGGGAAGAGCTTACGAGTGCACGTTGTTTCTTGACACTTACTATAATAACATTGAGCTCAAGAAAATTCTTTCTGCCCCAAGTGGAAAATCTGTCCAAATCATTGTGTAGTCAAAGACAATCAGAGTAGATTGAGAAATGTTTGAAGATATTCCCATCATCGACGTAAACAGATATATACAGCGCCTGTCCGACCGCTCATAGCGCCCCTGTGCAAGTCGTACATAAGCTCCCCTCAAATTTGTATGCCTAACAATTTTCTCAACATATGTAACTTGAAATTTGATGTGTGTTGTTTTGAAGAGAAATTTATATATTTTGATGTTTTTGATTTATAACATTTGTTTTGTAAATTTTATATTTTTTTAATTTATATCACTATTAAATATTGCGAGTTGTCATGAATGTTCCATAAAAGGAACCTTTTCTGGCTTTCGAAGCGGCAAATTGTTCGATGATATCCTCATATAGAATTGAATCAGCAATTTCATGTTCAATCGATATTGTGGCTAAGCCATTTGTGACATCGAATTGAGTAAATAATTTTTAGTCATCTTTAGCTTTGAAAATGATCTTTCAGCTGTTGCGACCGATAGAGGACTTGTTAAAAAAATTCTATACGCGATGACGGCGTTCGGAACTAGATTTTCTATGGCGTTTCTCTTAATTCCGTTTATTATGTCGATGACTCGAACCAAATTTAGATTTTTCACCAATTCTGCAACCACTGTCATCTCTGAAAACAGTTCATCGCCATCAATATCAGATTCGTTGCCTTTTGAAAGCGTAGTTTGAAGCTGTTTACACGACTTGGGCAAATTTCCATTTTGTCTATTTTGATCGAAATCGGAAAAATTGTAGAGAAAGGAGAAAGTCGCACTGTGCTTTTCTAATGCATCAAATCGCTCCTCGACTGCATCAGTTACAACTTTCAAGACCATATCAATAAAATTGCTCTTGAAACTTTCTTCCGAATTTATTTCGCGTCTAGAGGCTACACGTTTGTGACAGTTAGGAAAAACTATCTCGATTTCCATTTTCTCACAGATTTCTTTTGCATCACTAAAAACCTTTTCAGGTCCAGTTAAACTGTATTCTTCCAAAAAATGTTTTAGTACTTTCCAAACACAATACAGCGGCCTGTAAGTCCGAATCAATTGATTGCAATGCTTTCGAAGTAATGTTAACTTGACTTATAACGTTATAGCACATGCACACTGCACATACGAAATGATAATAGATTTTGTCGATAATTACTCCAGCTTCATGACGAACTGTATTCTTGAAAGCGGTTGAATTCTTGATTTCGTCCAATGCAGCTATTTTATTGCCAAGATTCAGTAGAAGTGGTTTTATTGCAGCGATTCGACTCGACCATCGAGTTGGGCAAAGGTTTATTTTTTCTAAAATAAGATTCTGTACGCCGATGTTCTTCCCTCTCATGTTTGCCCCATTGTCGTAGGCTTGACCTCTTAGATCGTTAGGATTTAAACCGAATGATTCCAACTCATGAATTACCATTTCCTCAATTCTCAGACCGGTTTTCTCGTGCATTTTCAAAAATTCAATAAAACTCTCTCTAACTTCAGAACTCTAAGTCGCTTGATTCTCGAACACATACCGTAAAATGACAGTCATTTGTTCAATATGGCTGATGTTAGTCGTGCCGTCCAGGATAGGGGAAACGTAATTACTTTGATTAACACATTGCAAAATATGATTTTTCACTTTTGCACCAATAATAATCGCAATAATGTCGTTCTCAATTTTGAGTGAGAGGCAGTGAATATTTTCACGCTCAATGTGCTTTCTCAGAACAGGATCGAATGTAGCTACAGTTTTAACTAGCTGCTGAAAATTCCCATTTCGCCCAGTTGAATCGTAGAGTTTTGAAGTGGAGCAATAATTCGCTTGAAGACATCTTTCAATTGCTCCTTTTTTTTGCTGGAGTTGATTGAATAATTTGCTGTCGATTGTCTTATTTCCCGAAATTCGCTTTAAAAATGACTTCCATTTGGCGTAATTTTCAATGTGCAGTTTAGAAAATTCATGCTCGTTAATCTGTTCGGTCAAATGTCCCCAGTCTTTAATTCCATTCATTGATGCAAGACCGGTATCAGCTTAATTTTTTTGAAAAAGACGGCATCAAAAACAGTGCACACAATCGAGACCTTTTGAATAAATCAACCATTTGCAGCTTACATTTTCCCTGAAAAGCAAGTTATAGTATTTCACAGTTATAGAACACAGTGGATACTGTTTTTTTCAGTTAGAGCCACTTCTGAGCAATACACGCACAGCATACACTCTTTTTCGCAATATTTGAATACGCAATGCAACACATAACACCACTTCTCTTCTTGTTCATTCTATCTTATTTGATTTTCGTAAACAATGATTGATGCCCTTATCTATTTCGTTTGTCACTACAAATGCAATTTGAAAAAGGGTATCCACTGTGTACGAGTATGTTTTGGTGTGCTTTTACTGAACTAGTCGAGTGTCGGTTGTATTTCTATCGCGTTTTTTAAATTTTCAAATACGATTTCAGCCCTCATTCAAATGATTACAAAATATATTTAAACATTTGCAGCGCCTCAACTCAACTGATAAAGTCCGGAATCAGGTAGGCAATCGGTGAAAAGGACTCCTTTTTCAGAGGTGGCATTAAGGTAAAAATATTGAACCCATTGGAGCTTTGGCAAGTTGAAGTCTTCTAAAAAACGAACAAAGTCATTGGGATCGACAGCATCGAATATGCAATCAATTAAGGACGAATATAAAAACAGCATATGTAAGGATAACGCTTTGAAATAGGAATTAGCACGAAGACAAATTCAAAGTATGGTGTGGAAGATTTTTTAAAGAGTATGGAGTCAAGGCGAGAAATAGCCAGAAGAACTCAACGGCCATCTCGTAAGTTCTATTCATGGTCCGGACCATCGATATTTTTAATTTTAGTCACTAGATTGGTATCAGAAAGAGCAAAAATGTCGTAAGGGAGAAGCTGGGAGTTAATATACTTGTATGTAAATACAATAAAATATATGGTAGAGGTTTTTATCCATAGCCCTCGTTAAACTGAAATGCTTTTGGAAACAAAAGAGGTATGCAGAGAATTTTGTGCGGTTAGGAACAATAATAGTTTTTGAAATTAGAACGGGTTCTTTGAATCTGCCTTAGTAGTTTAGAGCTTACTTGGGAAACGAAAGGTGAGAGAGTACTTTTACTTTAGGAGGAAGGATGAGGTCCAAAAAGGAAGACAGTGATATAGTTATTGTTGAGTTATCGAGCGTTGATCAATTGCAGGAGAGGGTTTTAAAGTATGAGAGCGTATAAAGTTAGAGTAAGACTTACGAGTTGGAGTGGGACAAGGAGAAGTTGAGCTTTTTGTTAAATCAGGAGTTAGATCAAAAGATACACGGTTACCAGTTTTCGATTTATTAGAGGTGGGCTCTTTGGAAATGGGGGTATTCTTAACATATGGGGGCTTCGAGTTAGATACAGGATGACGATAATGAATCTGTGGGGAGTAAAAAGAAAATCTCCCTACCTTAAAAGACGAATTAGGGTTAGAGCTAGGCGTCTTTTGTTTTGTTATGTTTTTTCTATTATTTCTAGAAGCCCTTTGTATGCCATTACCAGATGGATTGATGAAAACCGTTCGTAGATTTTGGTGATGCTCAGCTTGAACGAGGGAAAAGAGAGAGAGAGAGAGCATCCAGAGGGTATTTTCTTTTGGTCGAGCTAGAGCCTCCTTGTTAATTACCTTCTTAGCCCCTAGATTCAGCGGTTGGAAGGGCTTTTATTTGCTTGGTATCTGTGCTTATGTTATTACTGGAGTTCGCATCAGACCTTAGATACATTTTTTTACTGGCTCAAGATTAAAGCTTTTGATTGCTGCATTCTTCCTTACCTTATATCGATTATTCTCCTTTGATGACAGCATATATGTCATTTTCGTTTTATTGATCCATTTTTGCTGCTTTTGCTTCAATACTAATAAATGTCCCACTGTAAAATGCGAGAAGTTAGGCAGATTTTTGGAACATTGTGCTACAGGGACTGAGAGTCACATGAAAGCAAAATGTTTCAGAAAACGCATGTACTCGTAGAGATTTCTTTTTTTTTATACTCGGCTCGCGCTCAAAGGAGTTTGTGTATCATTAAAATGTTTGCATACAGCGCAGTCGAAGGAAAGTTAGGTAGGAAAAAAAAGAGATACCGATATACGTTGATATACAGACCAAAGGGTGAAAAGTATTGTTGACATCGCTTGTTAAAACCTAGACATTCCGTAGCATTTATTTCGACATCGGATATGTAGTCATTCCAACGTAAATTGTCATTGACACATATAGAGAGAATGGAAAGTGCTTCGGTTTCAACAATAGAAGTGCCTTTAGATTTCGTTTTAATGCGAGCATTGTGTTTTGGAAGCATTAAATTCCACGCTGTTGGTGATTCCCCATTTAGTAATGCTGTTGCTAACCTCCGACGAGTGCACACGCAATACCAGTGCAGTCGTAAAATACATTTTGATAATTTGTATACCAACCAAAAGCAAGAAAAACAAAAAACACGCAGCACGTTGTCTTCCCAATACCTACGCGCGTGGGTGCATACATACACAAAAAACAAAATGCACTAAATGCACATAAAAGAAATGATGACTATAATAATACTAAAAACTCTTAATGCATAAAAAATAAAATAAAAAAATCATTGCGGCCTTCCTGCATCTCTTGCCCCTGGTCCATTGCTTTTGCTCGCTCTTGTTCATTGCCACTGCTGTATAACACTTTCGTAGGGCAAAGGCAACGACTGACTGCACGTAACATAGCAACCGATGGATCGTGGGTTGTGAGTGAAAATTTGGTTGGTGAACTGTTTCCTATTGTTGTAAGAGCATAACACCTAAAACAATTTGATTCGGTAAACCAACGTCCAAGTTTTCACTTCCCAACTTCGATTAACATCGTCGGTGTTTGTGTTTTTTTTCTTCTGTTTGTTTGTAGTAATGTCTCGGGAATTCAGAGTGAATGTAGCAAATATACGCATGCTAAGAAGTAATCACTTCTTTAAAATTCTATCTATGTGAGCAAATTATTCACTTCTGCTTTTTTAGACAGAAGCCCCAAACCGGACAGAGGCTGTCAGATTTGTTTGGTCCTACAGGACCGATCCTACAGAGAAAAACCGAGAAAAGTTTAAACGAGCCAAGAATTACTGCAACGTCGTGCTTAAGTATTTGAAATTTCAATGCGACCAAAAACTGAGTCAAAAAATACTACAATATCCCAAAGGTAGTAAAAGCTTTTGTTCGTTCATCAAAAAGACAACAAATTCTACTTCATCCTCCATCCTAACGCTCATTTATAATGACATTCCACGTGTTACCTCTTTGGACAAGGCTAATGTGCTAGCTGCTCACTTTGTGGCTAGATCAACACGTTCAGATTGTTCTTTGTCCCCGCCTACACTTAAATGAGTCGAATCTTCAAGGGACGAATCCACTTTCGCACTCGTGTAATATGGTAGCAAGAGCACTAACAGATCTAAAGATACACAAATTCACTGGTTAGGTGGTATATCTCCCTTTCTTCTGAACGGGTATGCTTACACGCTGGTAAAACCACTGCATACACTTCTGCATCAATCCAACTCTTCAAGACCCTTTCCGAGCCGATGGAAAACAGCATTTGTCCAGCTCCTCCCTAAAAAAGGCGATCCTTCTTCTCTTTCCTCCTACAGACCCATTGCACTTACGTCCTTTCTTTCCAAGGTCATGGAAAGACAAAGACTTTTTTATGACCGGCAGTACGATTTTCGTAGCAACAGGCCCACTGATCGCATGTTTCATTCAAAATGGAACTAAAACGTACACCAATGTGGTCAAAGCAAGATGTCTTCTTCAATGGATTAGAAATTACTTTTCGGAACGTTCAATTCAAGTTGTCTTGGATGGTTTCAAGTCCGAATTTCTTGTGTGGGACAGGACTCTTCTTAATTCTCATCGATGATCTCTGCTCTACTACTCCTTCTTCCTATTATTTATTTATGATTTCATCCTGTTTTTTTGATAGAACATTTATATTGGATTGTAACACGCGGTAGGTAAGAATAATAGCGAGTAGCGTTGCTCAATGTTGTTTGGTCGAGCCTGATGTCCAGCCTTCGTGCCATCTAATGCCATTTTTGCCAACCTGTTTTGAGGCATTCTTTGTACGTGGTCACTCCATAATATATTTATTTGAATGGCTTCAATATCTGACGACAGTATACTCTTCTTGTCATACTCATTCCCGGACTCATGTCCCTGTTCTTCGCCTGTAGATCTGTAACGCGAGTGTATATTAAGCTCATTAAATTCCGATATAAACAGCATAACTAATTGAGGAACCATCAACAGAGTAGAATTTACTGTTTCCAAAACAGAATGCTGTTTGCTGTCATTAAAGCGAAATCTAAGCACACAGACATTATCCATGAGTGGCACTTCCATCGCTGAAACCAAAGAACTTTGCATTCTTGGTATGTTTGTCAGAGATAACTTACGTTGGAATGACTGCATATCCGATGTCGCCATAAATGCTGCGAAATGTCTAGGTTTCCTCAAGCAATGTCAGGAATACTTTACCCCTTTGGTCTGCTTTCATTATGAAAAGCATTCATCGGGCCAAAATTGAAGATCAATGCACCTTCTAGATGGGAATCAAAATAGTGCGATAAAGATCATAGATGGCGCTAATATGGCACAGTTAGTTGACACACTCGAACATCGACGTAATACCTCCTTATCTTGTTCTATTGCTATTTTCACCAGAAGTGCTTCATCGAAATAGCCGGAAGCATTTCGCCCCTTTAACCGTAACACCTGGCTCGCTATGTATCAGTATACCCTCAAGCCCATTTTCGGACGTACTCTGAAATAACGTAATTGTTTGTACAGCTTGTACAACTCGCTTATGGAATGCGGAGCTCCTTATTTCATAGTCATTATAATTTGCAAACATTTACCAGTATCTCTCTTTTTTTCGCGGTAATTATAAAAAAAATAAAAAATAAGTCCTATCTAAGACACTTTTTGACATCAAAAAGCTCCGTGGGACTTCTTCCAACTTTGGCAGGCAACGAGACTTCTCAATCGAATCGAATCTCAATCCTGCACAATTTCGAAAGACACTAAGTAGTGTGTGTCAGTGAAAGATCGACAAATGATATTTATTTCAATTTGCAAAAAGTAATCGTTTTTGGAGAAGGTAATTATTGTACAATTTGAATACAATTTTCACATGACTTCGTGAGACTTTGTTCTTCTCAATCTGCGAATATTGGATTGTAAAACCAAATTGGTTTCTATTGCAGTGTTAATATGCACCTGCAGGTGACCAGGTCATTCTGCAAATCGCGACGCAAGTCCTTATTTCTAATAAACCACGATGCATTAACTATTCCACGAAGAACTTTGTTTTGGAATGTTTGGATTACCTATTTGCGCATTCGCTGGGTACCATATGTCCAGATAGGCTTTAATACCTGATTACACAATAAGATCTTATTTTCAGTTGACATTTCTGAATTACGTCCCATTAACCAATACAGTCTCCAATGTCTAATATTTAATTCCTCATCTTTCTTATTAACATGTTCCATCCATTTTAATTTGGCGTCCAAATTCATACCCAGGTATTTAGATGAGTTAGAATAAGATACGGTTTGATTATTAATAATTTCTATTATATTAACTGCATTTTGTAATTTTTCTGTGTGTTAAACACAGCCATCTGCTAAGATTGCAGTGTCGTCTGCGAATGTGGCTGTCATTGTGTCATTGCTATATGGAATATTACTAGTGTATAATAAATACAGTGTTGGCCCTAGAACACTCCCTTATAGTACACCTGCTTGAATTTCTCTAAGTTCAGAGTACGCTTTACCATAACGCACTCTAAAGAACCTATTTGCCAAATCAGATTTAAGAATCTCAAATATTGTTTAGGTAGATCCCTATAAAGTTTATACTCTAAACCCTTATGCCAGACCTTCTCAAAGGCCTGTGCATCCCGAACGGATGGTTCGGGATAATTTTTTTTACTTCAATAATTTTGTCTAGTCTTTAGAGAAGTAGTTTCTCGAAATTTTTTGACAATATCGGCAAATGGGATGAAGTCACTTCTGATAGTGGCTTACCTTGTTTATTTATAACAATTATCTCTTCTATGTTCCAGTTATGTAGAACATATCTTAGTTTTGTAAATACGCAACGGTCATCATCGTTTGAGGGAAGTGCACTCTTTTGGACCTTAAGCCCTCAACCAGATAGAGATTGGTGCGAAATGTAGAAATCAGAGCCGCCGTATCGGCCAGTATACTCGTACAAGAAGACCCAGCATCGATCAGCTGAATTGGGCATCGCCAGAGAGTCAAACCGGCTTATTTTACGGTTGGATTTGCGCCTACATCCGTACAAGATTGTGCTAACACAAAAATTGTAGCCGAACGACTATGGATAATCCCGTGAGTTCGCTAATTGGGTGCTGGAGATGCTGGCCGGAGATCCGGATTTAGGCCAAAAAATCATTTTCTCGAATGTCAGGAAGTAAAATTGGCATTATTAGAGAGAATACAATTCGCGAGTGTTCGGCCAAGCATCAATGCATCCACAAAGATTGACTGGTTGGTGCGGTTTATGGCGTGGCGTCACCATCGGACTTTATTTCTTTGGAATTGAGGAAGGAGACACCGCTACCGTCAATGGTCTCAGGTATAGAGCGATGTTAACCGCCTTTCTGTGGTCAGAACTGGGCAGCATCGATATATCCGAGCTGTGTTTCCAACAAGACGGCGCTACATTCCTCACAAACGCTCGAAGTTGTGACGGAGAATTCATGAACGCAGCTTAAAAATAACGTAGCTTTAATAAAGAGCGAATTTATATCTTACACCGTTGTTGTTTTATTTAAGTTTTTTTCCTATCGTTCTAATTTGATCACCCTTTACTAAAAGTAGTTTTATTACTCGGATATCTAGTCATTTGCGAATATTCTACGAGCCCTTCGCTTTTTAACGATTAATTCTGTAATTTCCATGGGATACCCTACTGAGGCTTATCTTTTCTGTTATAGGTCGGCGCACTATTTTCGGCTGCCTGTTGACAATATCAATATATTTTGTTGCAGGCAGTTTGGACCTATGGTCAATTAATTCTCTAAATGCATACCAATCCGTTTTTTTTGTTTGGAAGTCTTGCATTATTTATCTGTTCTACTGGTATGCTGCAGAATGATAGGGATATGATCCGAGGACAGGTCTTCGTTGCTTTTAACTTCGACCTTTTTCCTATTAATTTCTTTCGTTAAACACTTGCATATTGTTTCTGGTATAGTATTTCTCAAAGTATTGTCTTCAGCAGAGGAATATATTGGATTAGAAGTAACAGACAAAATATCATTCATGAGAAGAAAGATTGTCGCTGATAGAACGGAGCCCTGGAGCAAACCAGAACTTATTTTCTGAAATGCAATGTATAATTTAATAAAGAAGTGTTTGTTAGTTCCCAAATGCACGCATTTTTAACACAAGGGCCTGATGACAAGATCTGTCAAATGACTTTGAAATCACTAGTGGCAATACTGCTACGTACACCATACTCGTGGTCATTGAGAAGTCTTTGCGTCTCGAAATATTTCATGAGCTAATAGGTTATCAGCGTTTCCATGACTTTTGGAAAGAAGGGACTTATGTAAGTGCAATTGGTCTGCAGTAGGTAGAAAATACGTCTGTTCTTAGGGATAAGGCTCTAAACCATATTTGATATATAATCTGAAATTCCCCCAATGCCTACTATTACTTAGCCTAAGAATATCTTACTCCGCAATTTCCAACTAAATATTATAAGAACACAAGGTCTAGACCTGTCAGTTCGTCTGACGTAATTATGGCCTATGTGCCATATCGCCCATCTTGTGCAACCTGATAGTAGTTGTATGGTGCTCATTTTGTTTGATGGTATTTGATAGTTTTACACACTGATATTTGTTAAATTTTTGATAGGCCATCCAAGAGAAGCTCGCCTAGTATGCAGCCACTAGCATTGGCTCTTATTGAATATTTAGACAAAAAGTAATGCGAATGTTCATACTCGTTAGTATTTTCAAAGTATTGGAAGTTAATAGAATTCCTCTTGGCAAATGTACTGATTACTTCAATATTGATTGGATCGGTCTATTATTTGAAGGTCAAAACATCTTAGTTATAATCAAGTTTCTTCTTTTTAGATCGATTTTGTAAGGAAAGCCCTGAAGAACCTCGCCTGTACTGTTAATCAGTTATTTTCTTGTTTGCTACAGAAACCGAAAAGAAGTACTTGTTTTATTTTTCCCTGTGGTATTGGTAGATATAGGGCTGAGATTTAAGATCTATCTGCTTTATCGAATGGTAATACTTTCACTTGAAAAACACGGGTAACTCTAGAAGACGACATAATTCTGAGATTCATTGTTTAGTAGAGAAGACATCGGAAATTACTCTGAAGTTCATAGTAAAGTCGGAAAGGTTTTGTTGAAATTAGGTTTGTGTGTGATGTATTATAGCTAACGTAAGGCTAATATGCGCCCATGACCTTATGGAAGATAATGACCACGTCGCAAAAGCATGTTTCTATGAGCTCCTCGACAAGGCATATAAGCAATGTCTAGGATAGGAGAGAAGGATATCTCGATCCACAAAAAAGGGGACCCCCTCAACTGCGCCAACTATAGAGCTATAAGTCTCCTTAACATTGCATAGAAGGTCTTATCTACAATATTATGTGAACGTCTGAAACCATTCGTCAATAACCTGATTGTCCCCTATCAGTGTGATTTAATACCAAGTAAGTCCACAATCGGCCAAATCATCACACTCCGGCAGATCCTGGACAAAACTCAAAAAGTACAAATCGATACCCTCCATTTTTTCATCAATTTTAAGGGTATATAATATGAATGACGATTGAGAGCGCTTGGTGCTCCATCAAGGCCGGTAACGAGTTAACCATGAACTTTGAAATCAAAAAAGGTTTTAGCAAGGTGACGCAGTATCATGTAACTTCTTTATCATCATATCTGAAAGAATTGTGCGGAACTCTCAAGCAAACCCTGGACGCTCGATCTTCCAAAAGTTTGTACAACCACTTGCGTTCGCTAATGATCTCGACATAATTGTTAGTACACAGCGGGCTATCACCGGTACGCTCACTAGTATTGAAACGGAAGCAGCCAAAATAGATTTAACAGTAAATGAGGGCAAAACCAGGTACATATATGCTGTCAACAAAAAAGGATTACAAAACATCGACAAATTGGACAGAACAACTCTCTGTGCTTTTTTAAGCAGGTTTTGCTTGGATACAACTTCTTGGCCTACCGTTTTGTGTTTTCTAGAGCAGGACGTTCTTTTAACCTGATCTTCCACCCTAAATAAATTCGCCAACACGACGTTTATCGATCGGAAGACCTTGAGCTTAGGATGATTAAAGCTTCATTGCACCTGCCTTTTATGCTGGCCCTCTCCAACACTGGCCTACGGATTCTGTTTCATCCGCTCTTCATGGTTACTTTGACTTGGATTGATTTGAGTTTGAGCCGGAAATTCTTTTCTAGTCCTGGGTTTGCGGTTTCTGCCCCTGTATCGGGACTAGGTTACGTTGGTATTGTATATTTGTATTTAAATCTATTTTGACAAGGAGTATATTCCGAATGGTTGGCTTGTCAAAGCAGACCCGACATATTAAGATCATGACCAATAAAGCAGACGATCGGGGATTCTAGTACTCTTTTTCATTTATTAGTCATCATGGATCACGACGTATGATTGGAGAAGAAGCGTAAATACTTGACTTTCATTAACTAAACTAAACTGTTGAAGATTCCATTGAATAGATATTCCTCTGGTTTCTAACCCACGTATAGATCTTGTCAATGAACTAGTCTGTCAATATTTAAAGTCTCTGCTTGTTGCCAATCATCTCGTCTACGAGTAACTATCGCGACCTAACGAGGACTTCATTGCCTATCCGTTTTTGATCTCGTTTTATGGCGAAATTGGTTAATATATCATCGGTAAAGATTGGCGTAGAATATTAATTATTAGATAACATCTCAGGCCGTTCTATAATTTTAGTGGCATGCAAAATTTTAACCGACGTTTATTTTTATGACTTTCGAATTTGTAATTTTATTTCGCACGCGATTATCTATTACGAGCATCTGCCTGCAATGCACCTTTTCGTACCTTGCCAAGAAAAAATGCTATCTCCCGATAACTCTTTTTTTTTCAACTTACTAGATCGTGCTAGCCCTGCTATTTTATTGTTTGGCAAATCATAAAAATGTGAAACAAGCATCGTGCGTGTAGCCGAGTGTAAGGTATCGTTATCAACGTAGGCTCTCCTCCAAATCATCGACGCCGCGTAACCTACCCCATCATGAGCAATATACGAGAAACCTAAATAGATAAGAAATGTCAGTTATAAAGAATTGCTATGTGTAGTAACCGTTATCTTAACATAGTCGACAGAGGCCTCACAAAACAACTTTAACGATAGTTAACAAATTTAGTTGCACCTAGTCTACTCCGCGATGTTATACCGAACGGAGGTGCTTTAAGATACTTTCCTAAAACTTTCAATATTAATCGCTAGCAACATGAAGGTGTTTACAATTTTAATGGTTTTGATTCTAATTAATCTTTTCGATCGCGTGCGGCCGGATGCGCTGTCGTTATCAATCGCCGGTATGGAGAATCTGATTTGGAAGGAAAAGGCCCTAATCGATAATTTGGAATTGTATCTACAGGCACTTGAGAGAAAATCTGAAGTAATTCGAAGGTAAGCAAGGATTTGAATGCTGAATCATGGGTATACTATAAAGTGTAAAGGAATTCTCTTTGCTAGTAACCTTTTTCAAATGAAGGTCGAGAACGATAAGGCTCAACAAAATGTGGAAGAGTATCTCATGAATCCGCTGCAGGCATTTTCACTGATGCGTAGAGTTTACGCCGATTGGGTAAATTGGGAGATATACTTGCAGAAGCCCGTTGGAGATGGTATGGTACAACGATTTTCAAAAAAAAAAAAAAAAAAAAAAACCAAAGACCCCTTTCCTATACCAACAGAGTACATGAAAAAAATCTACGACGAACGTGCCACAATACCGACGCAGGAGGAGTTCGAGGAGGCAATGGATGCGATGTATCGATTGCAGGATACCTATGGACTAGATGCAAATGACATGGCATTTGGAAAATTAAATAAAGTCCAATACGGGTATGGGAAAAAAATCGATGAAAATTGTGTTTACGAATTTGTTAATACGTGATTTTTAAAACAGTGTTCGTCTAAATGCGATTGATTCATTCTCCATCGGATATTACTTGCACAAGCAGGAGAAATACTTGGAAGCCTCGCAGTGGTTTCACGCTGCGTTGAATTTATTCCGAAGTGATGAAACAATGAATGAAGTGTTGGATTTTAGTTTGAGCAAAATTTTGTACTTTTATGCGCAGAACTTGGCTAAGCAGGGTAAGTTTAGTGAAATGTTTAAAACCAAATGCTCTGCACTGTTTATTTCAGTGATACCCACCTTAATATTTATTCTCCATTGGTTGTCCTTTTGAAAATTGAAAATTTACTTTAAACTGTGTTATTGTTTGATACAAATTAATTTTAGATCCTCGTTTTGAGGCCTTATGTTCTTCTACAGCGTAATAACGTAACGTCTTAGTCCTCTTTTCCAAAAGTCAGTCATACGAAATTTTGCCCTCGGGTCAACATATGCAATATGTGAAATGTAGATACACAGCTGTATATGCAGATCCTTAGGCTTCACATCGCATACACAAACTTGTCGCTTTTATGTCACCAGGAGTAATGGAGAGCAATGCTGCAGATTTTGGTTTCGAGCGTTATTTAGAAAGATGATATGTTTAAGGGCCCTAAAGGGCGAACTGTTTTTCCGACCAATGTGATTTGGGGCTTAGAGAAAAAGTAGCTCATAACACAGAAGAACATAAAATGACTTTTCCTATGCGATTGACCCAATTGGATAAATACTAACCGAGATATGCCTTTGCATGTGCTTTTGATTGTGTAGGCCTTATTTTGGTTACTTTCAAATTTGGCTGTTATGTCAGCGAGCATTTTAGCAAATATAAGTAGAATGATAAATCTGAATACACACTCGTATGTTATAGGTATGCTTTTGAGATTGATACATACCTCATCCGAAAGGTTTTTGCTCTGATGTTGATGAAACCAAACTCTGATTTCGGTTAATTTCGGTTATTTCAAAAAATACCAAAACACGCCCGGAAATAATGATTGGAGTGATACATTCGGAAATGACTGGATATTTTCGAGTTCTAAGCGATCTTAAAAAAAATTAATTACAAGCGAAAAGAGTTTAAAATTATAATTGAGGTGAAAAAGGTACGAACCACATATCTAACAAAATACCCACGAATTCCAAATCTATACCATTATTTTGGGATCGCTGGTAAAGTTGTCCGCTTTTGTGTTATAATTAGAAGAAAGCTCAGTAAAAAAAGGTGTGTAATATTTTCACCAAAATCTTAAATATCAAAAAAGGCTTCCTCCAAGGCGGTCAACTAACATGCGATTGCTTCAATATTGTACGTAGAGTATTGTGCCAAATTTGCAAACCGAACCAGTGGCAAAATCTTTCAATAGCCTGTTGAACTACTTACCTATGCTACTTCGGCGGAAATTTTACATCCACTGATTAGGTTCTTCGGCATGTAGTATCACTAGAAGCTAAAATATTTCTGGATCGACTGAAAAAACATCTTGATTTATCGCTTAGCAACGAGCAGGAAGGCTTTCAAATTGCATTTACCCAATTAACACTTTTCGGATCATCTTCATTGAAAAATTGTGTTCGTTGTTCATCGACCTTGTTAGGAGAGGAATGCTAGAAAAAGTGTGAAGGCTGAAGAGATGCTGAAGTTCGCAGCGGAGTAAGACAAAGTTGCATTCTTTCGCCAATAGTATTCCTTGCAGTAATTAGTGATGTAATCCAGGCAGACTTATCTTTTTGACTGATAAGGTTCGATTGCTGGATGGAATCGATCCTGCATCCTGCAGGAGATCGGTCGACTGCTCTGACGTAGCATATGAGATCTGCAGCAAATGTTTCAGAACTTGGAGTCTGAGAAAAACGGAGTAGGGCTCAGAATAAGAGTAAGAACGGCTACGAGTGTAACAATGGCTCTGGGTAGTTCCCCATTTTTCAGAATAACACCAGTGGAGAGTTTAACTCATTATTGTCTTGCAGAAAGTGGAGAAGGTAAGCAGCTTTCTTTATCTTGGACCAAGAACCAATACTCGTCAAAACTCGGAGTGGCAGTAGATTGTTCACACCTTAAGGCGGCGTGAAAGCAGTTCCATAACGGAGATCGCTATGAACGCTATGGAACCCAATTACCTATTCAGGTACACGAGTGGGCTACAATAAGCAAACATAAAAGAAGACATTCGAGGAGAAATTCAATTCTTTGGAGAAAACTTGGAGGGAACTCAAACTCGTTGCAGACGTAAATGAGAACTTATGGTGAATGCCTTATGAAATAAGTCGTTTTTCCATGGTTTTTAAAATAGCTCATTTACTTAAAATCTAATTTTCCTTCCTGGCTGTTTTTAGTTGAAAGTCTAAGTCATGAACTAAAACGACAAATGAAATTGTTCGCTTTTAATCAATCGAACTAAAGAATTTTTTTTTTTGGAATTCATTTAAGCTTATCTACACATGTCAATGTTTAATAAAAGTACCTATGTATATTATCTCGAATCGGATATATTGTTTTGGTTTACTATAGTTGTTCAGTCTACTATCGAGGAAATTAATGTCCAATGCGATTAGACTTTACTATGATTGTTCGAGCTCTTATAACTTTTACCCGGCTTTTTTCACATTTCATTGTACGAGTATAGCACCTATGGTAGTGTTGACGTCTTTCTAGAATTTCTGTTTGCCTCTGTTTTTCCTTTAAATAAAGGTTACGCTTTTAAAAGTATTTTCATCCATATAAAAGCCTAAAGAAAAGGATTAGCTTTTTTCTGTCGGAACAGAGCAATCAAGCAGAGAACTAGTCCATTGCACTCCTTGTACTTTAGGTTAACTGAAATTTCTCAGTTTTTTAGTAGAAAGATGAGTTCTAGTGTATCAATCATTGATTACGTCTAGGGCCGCCTGCGCTTTACAGCAGATAGTCGCTAGATACGATCCAACAGACAGTACAACTACCTTATCTGCATAGGCTTGTACATAGACATCAGAACTATTGAGCGCGTTGAGTAGAGAGTCGACCAACATGCACGATAGGATGGGCGACAGAAACCCGCGCTGCCTTGCGAACAACCCATGTTTACACTCGTCAATACATACTGGCCACAGAATAGTGCTTCATCTATGCCGTGCTTTCTGGCCGAGTTACACTTGCGGTAAAAAATTACACTGTCGATGAAAATGCCCAGAGCTTATTCCTTTTTGTCAAGTGCGCCTTCAATTCTACCTACCAGATTTTGAAGTGCACTCTCGCATGATCTTCCACGTTGATAAGCTTGTTGCATTGCAGACTCGCAAAGCAATTTTGCGCACATAGATTTCGACCATTCTCTCCAAGCTCTTGGCGAGCGTGTAGACCTCTTATCCGATTTTTATTATAAATGCTATTCTGTTCGCCAAGGTTTCCACAAGGTTTAGACGAGTACCTATGCTCTGACATATACACCTCCCATAGTACCCCCCGGCAATCTCCTTAGCATACCTGTTAGGTCGTTAGGTCGATTACTTGCTGTCCCACTTTCATAACAGATTAACAACCAGGTCAGCTGTCCAATGTCCAAATCCAATATTCCTGGAATCCGAGTATTCAATGAGTTCGACTTTACTAGATGGTAAAGTTACGGCTGAATAGAACTTATAAGACTTTTTTCTCAGTAAGCTACTATTGCATAATATAAACAAACATGATAGTTGCGTATGCAACATTTCCTTTCTTTTATAATTCAAGCAAAGATTAATTAGTTAAGCAAGTACAATGTAATATTATTAAAAAAAAAAATTAAGGTACCATTTCTTAATTACAGTAATTAATTAATCAATTAATTTTTATAAGCTAGACGTTCTGGAAACACAACTTTTTTCTGGATTGTTTCTCAAACGGGAATTAATTTGTATATATTTAAATTTATTTTCTTATTACTTACTGTAGATTCAGTGCTTTTATCATGGAATTCTGGTAAATGATAGATAAATACATAGATTAATTTATTTTTTTCTTTTAATAACATACAAAATTGTTTTAATAAAAATCATTTATGCCTGGCTTTGCCATCTCCTAGATTGACAATTGTTCTTATTAATACAATGGAAATTAAAGATTTGTTTTAATCACGTATATATAGTAACCATTAAGTAAAGGTTAATTTTATTTAGTCGCAGTTCAGAAAGTCCAATATCTCAGCCTCTGATTTGACATTACTGCCTAAAAGATCTCTGCGTGTTTCGCTCAGTGTTGTTCATTTTCCTATAAAATGGATTATGTCTTCTCTCTCCGATAAATTGCACATATTGCAATAAACGGGTAATTATTCAATGAACTGAGAAGGTACCCTGATTGATGCATTATTGTTTATATTGCTCATGTACTTTAGATACAAGGTCATATAATTAGTGCTTTTCCGCAGTGGCTTACTAGGTCCTTTAATTGAGAGTCTATCGTTTGCCATTTCAAGAACTTTTGCCACATAATCCACATGAAGCTTACATGGAAACATCTCTATACATAGTATCGTAGTAGTTTTTCAACTTCTTCATACTTTTCCTATCCTCAGACTTGCGCTGCGTGCATCAGTGGACTCGGCCACTACAACAAATACGTTATATTTTACCATATGTGCAACTTTTTTATTGGAGAAACAATTTTTCTTAGTAGCACTGATCGCACTCTTTGCCTTTACCAGCTTATCTTTTAAGTGTGTTTCCAAGTTCAGATTGCTAGTTATTGTTACTCCCAGATATTTGTATGCACTAACTCCTTCGATTGTTTCTCCATTGTAGTGCCACTTCTCATCTCTGCTGTTCTTCCTTGCACATTTTTTAAAGACCAGCACCTTTGATTTGCACAGATTCATGGTAAGATTCCATAACTGGATGTACTCTTGAAGTCGATTTATCATGAATTGAAGGGTTTCAGGTATATTCGCGAACAGTACTACGTTATCAGCAAATTTTGTAATATAAAAATATTATCTGCAGTAGAACAGCCACTAGCTTGGAATTCACGCAGCAGCTTGTTACTATTAATCCCAGGCAACGATCCTATTATTTAAAAGAGTTGTAAAAATGTTGTATGACGAATTAAGAAAAGAAATTCCACGATAGTTACCTGGGTCGGCAATCCGTTCCTATCCCTTTTTATGGATTAGAAATATTATAGATTCCTTAAATTGCTGTGGTGTGACACCTGGTAAATGCGGTTCATATTTTAAAATGTGCTGAGTACTTCTTCGAAAGGTAGTTACATTGCTATTCTTAAACAAATGTGAATGCGGTTCCTCCGGTTGTTTAATTACTGTGCCTGGAAACCAAAAAGAAGTAGAATCCTTTTTAAAAAAGATTGTATCGCTTGTATTAATTATTTTAGGTTTTTTACAACCTATGTTATAATATTCCGCGGTCTTAATTGTATACTTGCTGGGAAAGTCCTATATGAGTTAGTAATTACCAGTGGTTAGGTAAATATGATTTCAAGATAGACTTGATGTATACAGATCTATGTCCCAGTTATAGCAACATTCTTTAATTTTCTTTGAATTAAAATGAGGTTCATAATCAGTAATCATGATATTCATATATACTCGTATAATTGATTTAAGCTGCGTTATTATTTGTCAGTTTGAATAGCCATTTTTTAGCAAAGCGACTTCGATGCAATTTCAGAAGTAGTTGCAACAAGTACGTTTGATTTCTTAATTAAAATAAGTCCGCCCCTAACTTATACCAAAGAATTAAATGACAGCCGTGAGGTGAAAGAGGTCTTTTTTGAAATATTTGACTATAAATATTTGATATTGGGCCGGTAAACTAAGTTCTTTGCTAAACGCTTGGATCTTTCAATAAACATATACGAGTATATGCACTTCATGGATTAAAGACAATATAGGAGGCCTTTGACAGTTAATAGAATTTTTGGCAGTAATCACATGCCATCCATCACGTTTTATTCTCTGACTTTATCAGAGAGTATGCATTCTCCAATTTATCCTAATTTAGTTTTCGAAGCTGTCAAATTTATATATTTTTTAAAATCTTGGAAACATTTTTCATTTTAGGGAACTCGGGACAGAGTGCCTGCAAGGATTATAGCGTTCCCTGGTTTGAAACGAACATGCTGATCATAAGCCTTTAAGCGCAGCCTTTTTAAAAAAGGAAATTAATGGCTTGTGATTTGTTTCAACATAAATTTCAGCCTTACCATACCATATTGATGAAATTTTGTACAGCCAAATACAAAAGCAAACAGTTCCTTTTAAATTTGTGCATAGTTTTTCTGACATTCAGACAAAGTAGCGGGTGTGAAGTATTTTTTTTTTTTTATAATTTACGCGCACCTAAGGGGTTGATACCCTTTTACTGTAGCCATGGTGCGCGCGGAAAGGTAGAAGGAGGAGAAAGGAAAATTGTTTTTTTTTTTTTTTTGTTGTGGGTTGAAACTCAGGTGTGTTTGGTTTCGATATTCCAGGGGGTGGGAGTCCGAATTACTCCACAATAAATCCAGCAGCAGAAAAAAATATATACCCAGTAAATTGCACAAAAAACATGCTAACATGTTTCCTTCATCTTCGGCTGGGCCACACATTTCTAACTCATAGCCACTTATTAGCAAAGGGTCAACCACCAAACTGTCAACTATGCACCAACAGTACTGCCTTATCTATACAACACCTTATGAATTGTCAAAAAGTCACATTAAAAATCATTAACTGCAAGAGCTCCTTAATTGAACTCCTAAAATCCCCATCAGAAAGCAACATAAAAAATGTTTTTATGCAATTACAAAACTTAAATATCAATAACCCTATTTAAAATGCAAATCAAACTCACTCAAATCAATCAAAGATATTTCACGATATAACTTTAGCCAAAAGCCCTGGTAGCTAATGCTCGAATTCATGTATTATTAATGTAATTTATTTAACTTGATAATAAAGTTAATAATAATAGTAATAATAATTATAAGTAAAAATACCAAAACCAAAGCAAACACACTATTGTTCTATTCTGCCTGTCAAGAAAGTGTTTTCACAATTCTTTTTGCACCAATTCTGCGATATGGAATGTATTTACCGTTATCTGGTCGGTGCACATCTTTCTTCGTCGGATGGTGGTATATATGCATAGTTATTCCCTGCTCATCAATTGCCTAATCTGCTGTTCAAATTAATGAGAATTAAGATGCCTGGCACAATAATCACCAGATCGGTAAAAGTGTTCAACAGTTGTCCGAGATATTTTCCTTAACAAGATATACAATAAACAATATAATATTTTAACTCGCGCCAAAAACGAACGCGAGCATCTACTCGTATTACTAAGGAAAGTAGACAAAAACGCGCATATTTCTAATAGGACCTTTGTGAGTGAACTGAAAAAAGAAAGGTGTGTTGTCGTTTCAAACGAAACAATACGGCGAGCCATGAAAATGCACAAGTACACCTCTAGAGTTGCTCGAACTAATCACTGTCGTCTTTCGCTACTTTGCACATTGGTGAAACATTCTATTACTGATTTTCCTTAGACGATACCAAAATGATGCTTTATACCGCGATTTAAGTTTTATCAAGATAATGACTCTAAATATAAGCCGCATATGATTCCGACGTGGGTTCTTTTTATGTGAAACGAAGTGCCCAGACTTTAAGATTTAGGCCTTGATTTAGTAGGTCTATTTAAGAAAAAAAGTGTCAAAAAGGCTTCCACAAACTCGAATGCAAATATGACTTGCAGAAATGAATTAATTAATTCTAGATTCCGAACCGTGATAGACGCTAAAAGAAGCCATGCTAAGTATTAAATAGTTTAATTTTCTTTCCCTGAAACAATAAATCTTATGTAAAAGAACTTTCTTGACACTCTAATATTAGAAATAATTCTATAGCAAATACAATCTTTAGTACAATAAATACAATAAATTTAAACAAATATAAAACCAAAAGAAAAAATTTACTATTTTATTACGCAAGAAGTTGAATACTTTCTTGACAAACCCTAAGTCCATTAGGGTCGCCTCCATACTGTTAAACAATTAAATGTCTTCTTCAGAAGAGATGTTACCTTGAAGCGTTAGTAAACCGCTCAATGAAAAGTTGCAAGAGGTAGTGGAAAGTAGAGTCATTTACTAATGGAAAACGTTAAAAATTTAAGCGCGTTACTAAGATCTTCCTGCAGTAATATTCCCTCTGCAGTCAGACACAAGGAGGAAAATTCAAATCTGCTAGTATACAATATGAAGCCACAGAGCTCGTGATTTGTCTGTCCACCTCTTGGAGCATTTTTCGAAAGGTATAATTGAAGCTGTTGAATTATAGCATGCGTTGGGTCTTCGCTGATGGGCTCAAAAACAATTGCAAGATGATCCGGAATTTGATGGCAAAGTAGTGTTTGGAACATGTGAATTGGCCATCAAGATCTTTTGATCTAACATCGCTAGATTATTTTCTGTGGGCATACGTGGAATCGCTTCTTAACGTAGATACACATAATATACTCGAAAAAGTAGTCTGAAATTATTACAGCATACACACTGTTAGATTAAAATGATGCCGTTCTTTTGGGTAAAACTTTATTTGGTGCCGGTCAAAGCTAAGAGAGAGACAATTCATAAGCTTACAATTTAAAATAGGAAAACAGATTTAGGGGGGTTTATTTAACCACAATTCAAATATATAACACACTCTTTAATGTTTATTTGGGGTCTCATATGCCCGAAATCATCTCCAAATATTAAATGATAAAGAACTGCCTTACAGATAAAAGCATTTTTTAGATCAACGCCAACGTATTTTTATTTTCCGCAACGTCTAACGAAAGTGACCCTTTATCTTCTTGTTCCAATCCAACAACATAGTGTTACACTCTGAGTGGATTTATTAAATCATCCCTTATCCGGATTTAACAAAATTGGCTGCTTAGTTTCATTTAAGGTGAACAATATGGAAATGTAATACTGCTTCCTTCAGTTAATTTCCTAAAAAAAATCACTTTCAACGCAACATAAGTTCCTATGCAGATGCACTTATAATTCTCCAAATTCTAAGCCAATCTAAACGCTAGTTAAGGTGTAAACAAGTTTTTTTGCTTTTGTACCTTTTAGGTTTCCTAGATCGCGCAATTCATCTGCTTAACAGTTTATTATTACAAGAACCTAGGAACGTAAACGCTCATCGGCAAAGACATCTTTGGGAGATGGAAATGCAAGCCACAGTTAATTTTCCAAAACCAATTCCGACAAGGACTTTAGCTCCATCCAATATGAAATACTACATGGGCTGCCGAGGTGAATATAAACAGCGAATGCCGAATCTCTACTGCATATACAACACTACCACAACGGATTTTCTCAGATTGGCCCCCCTCAAAATGGAAGTAGTCAGCCTCGATCCATACATGGTCGTCTACCATAACGCAATTTCTGATTATGAAATTCAGACTCTTAAGGATCTGGCCAAGCCTAAGTTAACCCGAGCTACAGTCTACGATCACAAGAATAATGCTCCGACAAGGGTCAAAAGTAGAACCAGCAAATTTGCCTGGTTTCCGGACAATACGAACGCTGTAACCGAAAGGGTTAACAAAAGGCTTGCTGATATGACTGGATTCGACCTGCACGATAGTGAACAACTTCAAGTGATGAATTATGGCCTTGGAGGACACTACGATACTCATTATGATTTTTTCAACGTTTCAAGTGTAAGTTTGCAAGAGATTCCTGAAATGCTTTTGAAAATTGTCTCTTTTGGTATTAGGATAGCCAAGTGGTGAAATATAGTGGAGACCGGATAGCTACAGCGCTGTTTTACGTAAGTCTTAAAGACTCACATTAAAATACATTTATCTATTCACACTTTTAGTTGAGCGACGTTGAGCAAGGAGGTGCCACAGTGTTTCCAAATATCGAACTTGCCGTTTTTCCAAAGAAGGGAAGCCTAATCCTTTGGTACAACTTGAATTCGAGGGGGGAAGGTAAAGCCGGTACCCTTCATGCAGCCTGTCCCGTACTTGTTGGATCAAAGTGGAGTAAGATAAATGAGTTTTCGAAGTGCTAAACCGTTTCGTCTTAATGATTTTTTATATCTTTCTAGTTTGCAATAAGTGGATACGCGAGAAAGCGCAACTTTTCCGCCGTCCTTGCCTGCCTGAATGATAATCTATCTCTACAGCTGAACAAAGAAGACTTTTGTATGTTCCTTTTGTAAATAAATTCGTATTCTCTTTTAAGTTATTCGATTGGATTCATTTATTCTTGGAAGTGCACAAAGTGGTTGGATTGTGTTCGGAATGGGTGAGGCTTTCAGATTGAAAGCAACCTCTTTTTCTTCCTTTAATTGGTAGTGAATCGAATGGAAGATATCTATGTAAATTCAGAGAAGGGCTCAAAGTAACAAAAACGGAGAGAAGTGCGAATGTGAGGAAAAATATTTCAAAGGAAAAGATAAAGTAGATAGACAATGAAAAAGGGAAATCTAAGAATTACGCAGCGTTTAGTTATGAGAATCTACACTACGATGTAAATGTCGGCCAGCTGTACAAAATTTGATTAAAGTAGCAGTACCCGCACTTGCGGGATATGAGGTGTCACAGTGAAAATTGCTGGGCGAACTTAAAAAAAAAACGGATTCGTATGTATCAGGGGCCCAACTTGCCATTGGAGAAAGCCTAAGTCATTTTCAAATGCATCTAGGCAGGCAAACAGATACTCAATGCACCAAAAGATACTCAAGTAATATAATAGCTGGCAAATACTGCCGGAGGCCTCCATATCAGACATAGGAACATCGCATTCGGAATCTAAAGAGGAAAAGTCCGTAAAAAAAACTAACCGGACAGCTTTATGGAGAAACTCATTAAACCCAACAGTGTTTCAAATAAACCCAGCATACGGTGGAAGGTGTCTTCACCAATAATTTTAACTAACATGGGCTCCAAATAGAACCTTTACTGCTAGTCTGGGACTGGCATATATTCTGAAACCCGTGCAAGCAGTAATAGACTCCTTTATGCCGAAAAAATGATTAGCTTAATTTACTCAAAACTGCTTTTCCAAGGAATACCCTGTCCATTGTGAAAAATGCCTACCTACGCGAAAGAGCCCACGAGACTACGTTTCTAGATCTGGTTGGCAAAATTGGGGGCTTACTCGGTAAGAAAAGGCACTGAGAGTACTTTCGACAAAGCAGCTCTTGACGGCATTTTCGGCTAGACAGCACGGTGTAGATGAATCACTAGGTTTATGGATAAGAGCAATGCGGGCGAACATAAACTTTATTGTGGCGGCTGACTGCGTTCAACACCTAGTCCCAAAGTTGAAGTGAGATTGCCCACAGGGTCGTTTCCTGTAGATATTGCAGTGTAAGGATCTTCGGCGGCAGGAAAACTGTTAAACTGTAGATGTTGCCCATTTTATCAAAAATCAGCTAAACTTGACAAGACAGTTCTATCATAAATTTTCCTACACTAAAACGCTTGGCCTGAACATAGAACATGGACAACATTTCGTACCTTGTGAAAGAAAAAAATGATCCAATGTCTCTTTAGCTTGACGAATGCTTTCTTATCACACCACATGAAAAATATTTGAAACACAAAATTAAAAATATATAAACATGAAACCGCGTTCAAGGCCAAGATAACATTTTCTATGTGTGTTGATGAGTAGTTGATTTATACTTCTACACAATAATGAGTCAATTACAACGTTTTTTTTAACAAGAGACTGAAGCTGGTGAGTCACGTTGCAAAGTGCACGAATCAACCCGAGAATGTGCGCTAGAAAATGACATCTATCAAATAATATACATTTGAAAAAACAGCTAATGATATGAATATCAAGAAGGGAAATAAATTATAGCATACACATGAAGCACAGCCAGTCGAACTTACAAAAGTATCTATACGGTGATAAACCATTTATATTTAAATAGAAGCAGGATGAGAAGTATACTCTATAGAAGTCACTTACTTTTATGAAAGAACGATTACATTGGTACAAACTGTGCACTTATCCCACACAATCATTTCACCAGAGTTTCTTTCTATCTCTGACATGTCGGCCATAGTCTGTACCCATTAGAAGTGTCCTGTTCATAGGTAAGGATTTTACGTGAACTGCACATTTCTGATGACATTTCCTACTGCATGCCCTTTCTAGTCCATCGTATAGTAAATTTTTCCAACAAGATTTTGAAGCGCAGTCTCTTGGATTTCTCACACATACATAAGATTTGATACACGTAATGCCATGCTTGCCGGTTTCCACAACTGGAGATGAAGTCCTTATCGCTATGGAGTTTTCAGCAAATAGAAACGGGAATGACTTCGCTTTGCCATTATACTCTTCCTGTTCTCGGACAGGAGCTAATTGTGATTCGAGTTTTCAGGAACGGGGTTGATAGTGGAAGAAACATTTATGGAGCAACAACAACATAGTATTAATTCCGACTTTCTAAGGGAAGTTGTGAAAGGAATTTCGCGGGAGTCGTATAAGAACCCCATTGAATTGACGAAATCATACGGAACATTAGAGGATACCTGTTAAAGATTTTGCACCTAAAATATACGCTATCTGTACATCATGAGCAAAATGTAATACACTCTCAAGCAGCATAAGCAAACATTACTGCATTCAAAAAATGCGCAATATCCTGAAAGCCTCAAAATACACCTAATTTCTAATTCTCATAAACCAATCCAAGTGCTAATGGGTATTTCAACAAAAGGTATACGATTTGAAAGGCCTATTATTTTACACCTGATGTACACAGGGTGCATATGGCATATGGTGACAAGTGTCATCTATAAATTTGGGAAATTTACCGTGGAACGTTACACAGTGAAAGCAAAAATCTAAATCATCTTATAACGAAAATTCACAATCAACCGCGGCAACAGTGTAAATAAAGCGTTCAAATTTTGGATGTAATCGTGTGATTTCCGAGATGTATGTGTGCAACATAATCCAAAAATTCCAAGAGTCATGCTCAGTACAAGATGTGAAAACGCCGAAACGTGTTCGACCCGAAAGTTCAATGCCACCGTAGAGAAAAGTTCCGAAAAAACAAAAATAGACAGAGTTTTGATACAGAATTGGCTATCCATGCGTACAAAGTAAAATTAACACAAGAACTAAAGACGACCGACCACCAGCAGGGCCGTACTTTCTCGGATAGGTTTAGTTTTAGTTTTAAATGCATTTTATTTTATTAATCATTAACTCTTACATACTAACAAAAAATGCTTAAATACTAGCTTAAAATTACTTATACTAACTTACTGGCACCACACAGACACTCTTAGCTACTGTAAATTCTTATAACTATGTCTTTCGACTTTATATATATTTTATTTAGGAATATGTATTTTCTATACTTAAGGCTAAGAAAAACAAATTGTTAACAAAAACTTAGCATATGGACATACATTTTTATTTCTAATAAAAACTTAATATCTAACTTAAAAAAAAAACATAGTCTACCTAACCTACATACACAATGCACACATACACACACATAGATATTATACACAATACGGTGGCATATACTAATAAATAACCTATATAAGCTGGCCATAGCTATTTACAAGCAAATAGATTGGTCAGCTCTGCCTGATTAGTGAAGACGGAAACATCTTCTCCATCATTCAACCAGCAGAAATGCTCGTGCTGCCGAACGACATCCCTCTTATTGCGATCCCCACCGCCCTACTGAACCTGAGACGATCCACCCTGCCGTGTGCGACGTCTCTGCCGTGGTTAAGTCGCCTGTCCCCAGCTGTTGAATTGGATCAACCCTATCTGATCTAGGCAGAGGAATGCTTCCGGTGGAACGAAGCCATCAGAGCGCACACTCTCGCGGTAAAGGTAATTGGGGTAGTAAGCCCCAGATATCAGCTTATTTGTCGAGGTCATTGCTCTTGCAATGTGCCTTCGAGTGGGCTTAATTACGAAGTTGTCCACTCGCCCTGTCGTAAAGGACCTCATTAAGATAAAATAGTTTGTACTCTGAATCTGGTGTTCTAAAGGCAACCCCTCAACATTAAGCTTGCTCGTACAATGAACCACACGGGACTAAAGGGCAAAAGCGCCTTTAGCTCTGGACTGCGCAGCATCTACATTTTTGTCAAAATACAGAAACTGAACTAGACTGATTCCAGGGTACCTGACTAAATTTCGATAGGCAAGAGGTTGTCCGCGTTGTCCAATGTCGAGAACTTTCTTCTGGTATCCTAGAGGCTCCAGACAACGGCGTCCCAAAGAGAATGGTTTCCGATTTCTGAAAGTTGATTTTCAACTTCCAGTCATCTTAACATCGTCTTATCTTATCAAATTCACGCCGCAAGAGAGTATTAATGACCTCGATTTTTGGACCTATACTGTACGCTATCAAATCGTCTGCGTACGCAATAGTTTGGGGAAGTAAACCTATCCAGTGGTTTGTATAAATGTTAAGTAGGATCGGCGAATTGACCGCGCCTTGCTGAAGACCATTTTTATTGAAATATTCCAAAAGAAATCACATCACCATGCTTCAAGATGAACTGTCTGTTGTGTAGCATATTATAAAGAATGAATAAGAGTGGCTTGCTGATCCCCAACTCAGTCAGCTTATAGAAAATACCCTCTAACCATACAGTGTCAAAATCCTTCTCCAAGTCAACAAAGCAGGCACCAGTACATTGGTTTTTGCGTTTATTCCATTGGATATCGGACACCAGTTTAGACTCGGCATGTGAGATATCATGTCCCGCCTTAAAACCGAATTGATTATCCGGAACTATATGTTTGTCCTCAACCCACCTAGTCAGAGCTCTCTTGATTACTTTTTCAAACACCTTACTGATATTCGGAAGGAGACTTATCGACCGGGATTCGCCGGATTGGATATATCCTTTCCCTTTTTGGGGATAGGTTGAACCACCGCTGTTTTCCAATGAGCTGAATAATGTGCATTATTCATTGCATTATTAAACAACGTAGTGTAAATGTCCACCGCTTCTAGAGGAAGATGTCGAAGCACGATGTTCGGAATACCATCGGTCCCCACTGATTTATTAACTCTGATTGTGTCGATGATCTCAAGGAGTTCTTCCTTCGAAATAAACGGGGGTACGTCACCCTCTCTGGGAATGACATTATTTGCCATATTTTCGTCGCTAAACCGGGTGAAACCAGAGCCGTAGGATCGCCAATTCTCTATTTCATTTCGAATGTAGCAGTTGTGCACCAAGACGCGATTGTTCAGGTCATAATTAGGGTCAATGGTATCACTGGCCTTGTATACTTCCTGGAAAGTCGCGCCTATGGCCTCGACCTTCTCCTGTGGATCCTCGATCACAAAGAAGTCGTCATCATCAGCGGCCTCATTTGGATCAATTCCTGCTATTGTCAGTAACCGTTCGTTGTCTGTTGTCCGGGCTATTTAAAGACACTGAAGGTCGTTTCGATTCTTTCTCCGAAATAGTTTATTTATTTGCGGAGCCATATTCGGGTTGCAGGTGTTTACAGCCCGAACCTTGTTGTTCCAATACAAACTTACAGAAATGCTGTAATTTTCTTTTATTAGCGTTTGAATATTTTTAATCGACGACTTCAGTGTCCTAATCTCCGGGTCTTGTCGGTCAGTTAATTGTCTGTACAAGTTTTTAAGTCTTAAGTCAGAAGTCTACTTTTCTGTCGGTGCAGTGCGTCAATAGTAGGATTGCGGAACAGGTCCTCGTTAGTCGTACGTCGATACCGCGGTATTGTAGTGTCCATAGTTTATTTAATTGTCTCGTCCATTTGTTTTAGGTAATTGTCGATCTCCTCGTTTGACAAATTCCTATTGGACGGTGGGTGGAGCGTGTTTGAGGAGAGCGCTCTTGTCAAAGTTGCGGAGAAACATGTCCATCGAATCTTACTGTAGTTGCAAGAATATCTTTGGACAAGTTCCTCCAATTCCGCAATTTCGTTGGGAACTGTAATTTCGTTACAAAAACCGCAATTGTCGCTGTCATACACGAGTGTGCGCAGACCGTTTAGCGTTTGTAAATTCTTACATGCCAGTCGTACACGTTTGTCGTACAGCAGTACATCGAAATAAGATCCGCGTCTGGAAAACGACGGATTATTCGTCTCTTTAAGACCGAGTCTGTAAATGACATCGTGCTAACCCCACCAATCGAGTAGTAGGTTCCCTCTAGTATTTGTCAAATTATTTTCCCAATCTCTGTGTTTAGCGTTGAAATCTCCGCCTCAGAAGTCGAAAAAGCCTGTCGAGCTCTGTAATGAATAAAGTGGATTGTGGAGCCTCAGGTGCATAAACAGAGGTCAAGTACAACCGCTTTCCACTGCGGAGCGGTGTGTAAGGGACGACTGCCTCTAACACCCGTAACATGCGCAACACTCCCTTGTACACTCTGTGAAATTTTATACCTTGTTTAGTGAAGACCGCGACACCGCCTCCACGCCGGTGAAAACGCCGGTTTCTTCTTCTAACAATATAATTATTGTAATTATAATTATTGTTTGTGCTCATCAGTTAGCTTGGTTTCGCCAGCGAAAAACACATCAGGAGTTTGGTCTTGTAGCAATTTAAACATCGCGGCTCTTCGTTCGATTCTAATCAACGAATTAACATTCACCGCAAGGACCTTCAAAGTTTGTTCCACCATGTGCGTACCCATTACGTCATGTGTTGCGTTAGGCCCGACAGCAGCGGGTACATCTGGTCCACCCGCTTGGCCTGTTCTTGGACCTGCTGTTGCAGCTGAGCCATCTGCCCTTGGATTGCGAGCAAGATGGCCAGCATGTTAGGTGCAGCTTCCGTTGTTCTCGGCATTGTCGCCGGAGAAGCAACAGTCGCTTGCTGTACCATAGTCCCCCTACCTGGCGCCAATTGAGCGTAGGAAATTTGGGACGTGACGGCTGGTGTTTGAAACCTAACAGGTGAACGTTTGACCTTCTGCTGCTGAGCCAGTTTTGCTTTTTTAATGTCAGCGAACTTAGGACAACCCCGATAGTTTGCGGTGTGTCCCACGTTCCCACGTTCCCACACAACACGCCCGAGAGCTGCATCCTATCGGATGATCCGTCCCTACCCAGAGCACATTCCTCGCAACTATGGTTCTTTGCGCACTTCACGCATCGAGGCTGCATTTGGTAGTGCCCGAACCTCCGGCAGCGAACGCTTTGTATAACGCCTTCGCTCCTTTTTAATTTTTCCAGTGAACCGCCTGGTAGTCTAGGACATTGATACTCATTAGACTATGCAGACGGCTGTCGGGACTGAGCTGCACCAGGAAGAACGGCAGACTCCGTTTCTCCCGCCTAGATCTAGCTGTAGTAAATGGCTTTACCCCCGTACACTTGAGTCCTTCTCACTCCTTCTCTTTGAGCAGTGCCAGGATCTCCTCAGGATCAGAAGACGGTGCCAACCTCTTTAGCAGCATCGATTGCCGCGTTTCACACTTCGGTGTGAATGAGTAGTGCTCTGCCGTCGTGTTTTGCTCGGATTGGGTCCTAGAAAATATGCACATTTTCTAATGAGGCCCATTTCCACATTGGCAGAAACGGTAATAAGCAAAATTACCGCATCATAACAACGTACGGAATGGACCCTGACATCTTCTGCGCAGACATTGACCTTCTTTCGGACACAAACTGTGTATTCAATTGGAAATTGTAGCCATCCTAGTTCTTATATAGTCAGGTGCTTTCACAAAATGGTAAATACATAATGTTCGTAGAACCGAAAGATCCTCACTGCAGTCTAGGAGGAAATGAGCTGAAATAGTCAGATGGAAATGAGTAATGATGTAGCGAAGAGAGGAAGGGAGTTTAAACGATACGAGGGCGTAGACATAGTAATTAGGGACTAAAAAGTATACGATTCTAAATAATACCGACTTGAGATATTCGATTCTAGGTGGTATAGGATATGTAAGTGATTATGGCCATCATTTGGTCAAAAGATATTTAAGGCTTAACTTAACAAGAAAATAATTCATAACATTGGTAGGGACGCGAAAAGAACATTGCCTCGATAGGAAACATCCGTAAAGGAAACAGTGCATTAACTGTGCGAATGTAAAGAATTACCGGTAAATCGAAGATAAATTCTGGACATACATTTCTTGGATTTTCAGGACTACAGGAGATATGTACAAAGCCCTGGTCAGCTTCTTTATTACATATGGTGGTGGTTTTTCAAGTGAGAGCACTAACGTCTCTTTATTATTGTAATTGATCCTTAAGGAATCAAGATGGGTCCTTTTGGTACTTGGTGTTGTGTGAGGATCCAAGCCTCACAGCACTGTTCAAATTTACATTATCTAACTTCTCCTATCTTCTCCTCCTATGACACATGAATTATGCGAATTGAAAATTTCGATAATCATGCTAGGAAACACATGTTTAAGTCCTGGTCAGACTTTGCTGCTGAAAACAAAACTGCATATTTTTCAAAATTGTAGGCTTACAAATGACCATTCACATTGTTTAGGACGCACTTAATCATTCCACTGAAACAATGCCTTAATTCTGGGCAGGGAGGTATGATTCGGCTATGTCATTCCTAATGGCTTCAAAATTTCATCACAGTTTGTTACTTTGATTTCAAGAAAACGAATTTCGAATAAGGATAAAAAATACAGACTGTCTGGGAATCACAGTGAAGTGTATAACATTCAAACAAAAAAGAAAAGTGATTGAAAACACTGTCAAGGTTTATTAGTAATTTAATAAAATTGTGATGGAGTTGTTCCCAGCTAAATACGAGTATACGAGTTTCATTTCTACGAGTCTGTGGAAAAATTATATAATATACGAAAATCATATCAGAATCGCTTTTTCATTGCAATTATTTTCTAGACACAATAATATAATAACGAAATTGCAAGAGCCGTAGTAAAATGATGGCAAGGTGAACAAATAAACACCATTGGCATTGGCCACAAATTGAAAGGTATAATGGGATTAAGTCTATTCCTTTATGGTTCTGCTTTTCCAATTATTTTGGAACAGGGATTACTTTTAAAAGTGTTATTGACAGTCTCAAACTGAGCGCATTTGAGTTTTAGATACTTTGTTGTCGTTGTTACACAATATAACAGCAATCAACAATAAATAGGAGTTGTCATGTGGTCGTTTGAGGATAATCACTTTTGTGCTGAAAGATAATATTTTTCAATTTCTTTAGGAGAGGTTGTTTTTCAATCTGGTGGGTAGAAAGAAACCACAACCATCCTTGGGGCTAAGCAATAGACTTTTAGCCAACAATGAATATTTCAATTCTAATATTTTATATGAAGTAGGACTGACTAACCTACGTAAGTTCCAGAAATGTACACAAATTTTAGCAACGCGACGAAACCAATGATAAAATCCTCGTTCACATTGAAAAATTATTATTTGAAGAATTTTGATGATTTGGATGATATCTATCGGGACAGGACAGTCATACCAGTCATACATCAAGTAGAATTTCCCAACCTTTCGTGATAATACGAGCAAATGTTTCAGTAATAAACTGCATCGGAACGCCCCACATCAGCTCCGAGTATCTGCAACCTGATGCGAGCGTAGGCTGGACTCTCACAGAGACAGTGGTCACAGTGCATCGTTATTACTCTCATAGTAACCTCTACTTATGCCTCGCACACTTAGATGCTTCGCAAAGTCATAGTGCGCCGCTATGATCATAGTCAGCAATCCATAACCCTCCCTACTGAAGGACAGCAGGAAAGCCCTCTTTGAGATACCGGGTTTCGTTTGAGTCATGTAATCTGCAGTTATACTCTCATGAAACCCTCCTGTCAATGGTAGCCCTTCCCGTCGACATAAGTAGTCCTAACGCAGATTCAGATCCGGAGAAACTCTGTGCATTGCCCATGAAGCTCGTCGGTGATCTCGTTTTTTAAAATTCCCTGAGAGCCACAAAACTCACAGTGAATTCAGCCCTTCGAGTGCATTCAGAGAAACCTTGTATTTTCAAGCTAGATTGAGAGTGGTCCGAGGGCTAAGTAAGACCAACTCTCCATCAATTATTTACAATATACTAGATGGGCCATAGTGTGTGACCCTATCCGAAAGTGGCATAGATGTTTTGACATTTGTGAAGCATATAGGATTACAACTTGTGTGAACGCTATACTCTTGAAAAATGCGGATGCTTACATCGTGATGTTTTTGATGAACAATTCGTCAATGATTTTGTGGCAACGTGCATTTTTTGCCCGTTTTCCTGTCTGTCTGGCTCCCACTGGTCATCTAATGCGGCGCTTAGCCGCTCGAATCTTAGAGACTGAAACAACACGGGGCCGAACAAGCCCTGGTGGGCCTCGTACTTCTAGTTCTGCCGAGAATATCGCTGCCGTGGTGGAAGATATCGTAGAGGCTCCGACCACATCGACTTGACAGTGTGACACGCAATTGGCCATTCCACTCCCGTCTCAGCGACTCATTTCAGTGAAAGACTTGAAGATGCAGACATACATCACAGACAGTCCATCAACTGATGGGTGTTGACCGTGAACCAAGTCCCACCTACGCTCACCCCACACTGAATCTCAACAACGAAGTGAACGATTTTGAGTCAATAATAATCATAAGTGACGAGGCCCATTTCCACCTATGTGGATAAGAGAACAGCAGTATAGAACGAGCCATAACCGACATTCTGAAACAGGTGTTTTTCGATCGTCATATATCGCGTTTTGACGATTTTTACTGGACCGCAAGACCATCCGATTTGACCGCCCTGGACGTCTATCTATGAGGTTCTGTAAAGTTAGTTAAAGTGTGAAAAAGCCACAAACTCCGGCAGCCCTCAAGGAGAACATCCATCAAGAAATGGAGAACCTATCGCCCGAAGTTCTGAAGAAATCCATGGAAAATACCATAAAATGAGCCGAAATTGTAATAAACAATGGTGACGGCCACTTAATAGATATCATTTTCAAAACATGATGAACAAAAAACATTTAAACATTTAAAAAAGCGCATTAAATTTTTTTTAATTCTATTCCATAGGAAAAATAGGGTCATACATTATGGGGAAGACATATTTTAGCGGGACTTTGATGAGCTTTTAAGGGTTATTTATAGAAGGAAAGAAATGCTTTACATTGGAAATAAAAAAACCATCGAACATCGAAAAGAGATTCAATCGCTGAAATATAATATTTAAAATATTTAAAAAAATATAACCGGAAATAGCGAAATTTGCAGTACGCTGGATATACGAGTAGTTTAATTTTTGAAATATGACAATCCCGACGTGGATACGTCAAATCTGGTATAAGCGTCTTAAAGTTTGACAACTTAAATAGTACACGTCCTCAAAACCTTTTGACAGATGAATCTATTTGAGTTTTTGAATATGTACATTTCAGCCAAAAAAATCGAATTAAATCGTGAACATTTTCGAGCGATAATTTTATATGATGTTCATAAACATAAACAACAGTGTGCCGATGAATTCGTTTCGACTTTTGGTGATGAAGCACCATCCTGGGCCACTGTGTTTCGCTAGTTTTCCGAATTCAATCGTAGTCGTCGTTAGCGCTGGGGCAGATTTTGGAAGGCCGTCCATAGTAGATTGTTATGCCAGAAAACTTTGATGCTGTGGAACTAATATTGCAAGATCGTCATTTGACTTATCGTGAAATTGAGACATGTTTGGGCATTAGTTCAATATACATAAGTTTAATATTACGTGAACATTTGGTCGTCACTAAAATTTCTTCGCGGTGGATACCCCATAATTTGACAATCGGTCAAAAAAGCTCATATAAGCGTGAGATCATATTATGGAAAAAACCTCTAAAACAAAATGCGAGGCCAGTACTCCTTTAATACTGGGCGGTAGAATGGTGACTGCACCGACTATCGGCAAGACTCCTGCATTGACGAGAGGAGGTAAAACTGTGGCAGGCTATGGTTTATCATCCTCTAAAGGCAAACGCAACGAGCCTAAAAGGAAAGATTTAGAGAGTGTTAAAACTATTGCAAGCCATGGTCATATCACTTCCTCGCCCCCTAGCAGCAGCAAGTTTATGGCAGGCCACGGATGATGCTACCAAAACTCCTCCCCCCAAGTAGGAATCTGGAGCTCAGCCGCATCGGCAAGCTGCATCTACCTAAGACGACGAAATGCTTCACGCATTATCAAAACCTGCGGATCCATTCCGGAGGTTGAGAGAATTGCGGACATAAAGAGCAAGACGGATTACCCACTGCTTCCACTGCTCCCAAAATTTCAAAAGACTCCTCCAAGCGCCAGAGGTTGTTGGAGGAAACCGGCACGGTTTCCAAGAGGCCCAAAACACATAGCCATCCAACAGCACATCTCTGAGGTCTTTCAATGAAGTCCTAAAGGACGCATTGATGATCGCGGTGATCGATAAGAACGATACCGACGGTTCCATTTACTCATGAACGGTGGCAGCTAGTTAAGCTGAAGCTTTCGAGCAACTTCTTGGCCATCATGCCGGAAAACCCCGGACCACCACCTATCACAAGCGACGCTCGCTGGCAAGCTCATCGCGTGTTCCAACCAGGCTAACGCACATCACACGGTATTGGGCAGTAACGACATCAATGATAGAGGTGAGTCACTTTTTGACTATATTTTAAGTACTAACCTCTTTATTTACAACATTGGTAATGAGCCCACTTAACTAGAAACCGACATGAAGTGCTAGATATCACTCTTGTCTCCGACAGCATCACTCAAAGGCTAACGAATTGGATGGTATCGTCTGAAAACTCCTTTTCAGACCACAGATACATCTAATTCAGCCTGAGTGATGCCCAATCAGCCAACCAGCTTTCCGGAACTACCGGAAAACTAATTGGCCAAAATACAGAGGAATACTGTCAGAAACGCTATCCTCTGACCTATCAAGTCCCCCGCGTGACACCAATGAGCTTGACATGAAAGTCAAGGAATTTACTATGGCCGCTTCCTGCCTCTTATTCAACCTAGAAGCAAGAAAAAGCCACATTAGTGGACATCAGCACTGGGATTGCTCAGAAACTCTTGTAGAAAACTTTCCAACTTAGCAAAAAGCACAAGAAAAGTGATTGACTAGGACTCATACAAAGAATCCCTCAAATTATAGAAAAAAGAACTGAGGAAGGCAAAGCGACAATCCTGGAGGTCATTCTGTGACAAAATCACAGAAACCTCTGAGGCATCGCGGCCAAGAAAAATCCTCTCTGCAAATCCTATGATGCCAAGCTGTTGGAAAAAAACCGATGGCTCTTGGACAACCTCAAGTTATAAATCACTCAACCTGCTTCTGGACACCCACTTTCTAGGTAGCTCCTAACTCGCGGCCAGTAGCAGCCCAAACAGGCCTACTGCAACCGGTCTTCATGGTCTGATTATAAGAGACAAACTGATCTAGGCGCTGCATAGCTTCAAACCATACAAGTATGCTAGTCCGGACGGTATAATACCTGCCGAGCTACAAAGGTCCTCAGATATTATTCTGCCTGCTCTAGAAAATATTATGAGGAGCTGTGTAGAACTTATACACATTTCACTGTCATGGAGAGAAGTCAATGTAGTATTCATTCCCAAAGCCAGGAAATGTTCTCATGTTATCCCAAAGTACCTCAGACCTATAAGTATATCATCTTTCGTTCTGAAAACTCTAGAACGACTGATTGTTATCCATATACGAGCTAAAATGGAACCAAGACTTATGTCAATGGCTCAATATGCCTATTGTAAAGGAAAGTCGGTGGAAACGGCTTTGCACTCTCTGACTAGTCACATCGAACGATCCCTACAATATAAAGAGTACACAATGTTTGCTTTCCTAGACATAGAGGGCGCCTTTAACAAAGTCAACACATCCGCAATCACGACTGCGCTGCTAACTCTGCAGGTAGACGACTCACTTATGGAGTTGATCGGTCTAATGCTAAAAAGCAGGATAATCAACTTCAAACTGGGTGAGACTTCTGCTAAAAGATGTGTCAGCAGGGGTACGCCGCAAGGCGGTATCCTCTCTCCCCTTCTCTGGAACTTAGTAGTTAACGAATTACTGATATACCTGGAAGCGGATGGTAACAGGGTAATTACCTATGCGGATGACATTGCCATAGCCGTCTCAGTAAAGCATCTCAATACCATTAAAGAACTCCTTCAAGTAAATCTCAGTAGATTAACCCGCTGGGCAGATCGCTGTGGACTGGAAATAAACCACCATAAAACTGATATTGTCCTCTTTTCCAGGAAATACAAAATTCCAAATATAGGCCCTCCTTCAATAAATGGTACCAGTTTAGTTTTTTTCCGATACAGCTAAATATCTGAGTCTCATTTTTGACAGGAAACTAAACTGGAAACCTAACATTCAAGAAAGAGTCAATAAATCCACAAAAGCTGTATTCTCTTGCAAAAAAGCCATTGGGAATAAATGGGGCCTTCAACCTCGCATAACCCACTGGCTATAAATCTCGGTCATAAGACCGATACTTACTTACGGGTGGCTATCTGGTGGACGGCCCTGGAAAGAAGGAGTTTGACGACGAAGCATTCTCCCCTTCAACAAGCCACCAAAAGTTTTGGTGCTGCTGAACAACCTCCCTCATGTCGCGACTCCCTACCGCCCTACTGAACCGGAAACGCTCCGTACTGCCATGTGCGACGTCTCTGTCGTAGTTGAGTCGCCTGCTCGCAGCTGTTCGAGCAACGTGGAAGATTAGCGACACCGCCAATCTGTCCTGGATCAGACCTTTGCTATCTAGATAGAGGAACGCTTCTGGAGGAATAAAGCCGTCAAAGCGAACTCTCTCGTGATACTTATAATTGGGGTAGTAAGCCCCGGAGATCAGGTTGTTCGATGAGGTCATTAGGTTCGCCCTATTATATAAGACCTCATTAGGATAGAATTTTATGTACTGAGACTCTGGTGTTCTGTATAGGCGAAGACAAGTCCTAAGACAAGCCCTCTCAAATACCCGAATCTTTTCCAATAAACTTGCTCTCACGTTGAACCACACGGGACATCCAAATACAAGCATGGGCCTGATAAGGGCCATGTAGCAGATTACCTTCACCCTCGCATCGAGTTGACTGTTATAGAACAGTCTCTTTGTAAGGGCAAAAGCACCTCTGGCTCTGGCCAGAGCAACATCTATATGTTTGTTAAAATACAATTATTGATCTAGCCATATCCCAAGGTATCTGACTACATTTCGACAAGAGAGTGGCTGTCCGTGTTGTCTGAGGATAGAAAACTTTCGCCAATTCTTTCTGGTATCCCTAGAGGCCCCAGACAAAGGCGTCCTAAACAGAATGGTTTCCGACTTCTGAAAGTTGATTTTCAACTTCCAGTCATCGCAATATCGCTTAATTTTGTCGAAGTCACGCTGCAAAAGTGTATTAATGACCTCATTCTTTGGACCCGATCTGTACGCGATTATGTCGTCTACGTACACTATGGCATGGTGAAATGAACCTATGAGATCACTCGTGTAAATGTTGAATAGGATCGGCGAATTTACCGCACCTTGTTGCAGACCGTTTTAAATGTCAAATGTTCCAGCAGAAGTCACATCGAAATTCTTCACGATGAACTGTCTACTGGAGAGCATATCAAAAAGAATATACAGCAGTGGTTTACTAATTCCCAACCTGTCCAGCTTGAAAAAGAGTCCCTCTAACCATACGGTATCGAAGGCCTTCTCCAAGTCAATCAGGCAGGCACCAGTGCACTGTTTCTTGCTTTTGTTCCATTGGATATCAGAAACCAGTTTCGACGCAGCATGAATGATATCATGCCCCGCCTTGAAACCGAACTGATTATCCGGAACTATATGTTTGTCCTCAACCCACTTAGTCAGGACTCTATTGATCACCCTTTCGAAAACCTTACTGATGTTAGGAAGAAGACTAATCGAGCGGAGATTCGCCGGATTGGAAGTGTCTTTATCCCTTTCGGGGATGGGTATCATTGGCCCGAACCACGATCTGGAGAATCGAGTCCTTGTGCACAATTTCTACCTTCGAAATGAAATTGTGAATTGGCGATTCGAGAGCTCGGGTTTCATCCAGTTCAGTGACGAGAATATGGCAAATAATGTCATCACCAACGATAGGGTACTACCCCCGTTCATTTCGAAGGAAGAGCTCCAAACGATCTTCGAATCACTTAGAAGTAAGAAATCAGTGGGAACCGATGAAATACCGAACATTGTGCTTCGACATCTCCCTCTAGAAGCGGTGAACATTTATACCACCCTGTTTAATAATGCAATGAATAATGCACATTATCCAGCGCATATGCGCATATCGATGTCGAAGCACAATGTTCGGTATTTCATCGGTTCCCACTGATTTCTTACTTCTAAGTGATTCGAAGATCGTTTGGAGCTCTTCCTTCGAAATGAACGGGGGTAGTACCCTATCGTTGGTGATGACATTATTTGCCATATTCTCGTCACTGAACTGGATGAAACCCGAGCTCTCGAATCGCCAATTCACAATTTCATTTCGAAGGTAGAAATTGTGCACAAGGACTCGATTCTCCAGATCGTGGTTCGGGCCAATGATAACATTCGCCTTGTACACTTCCTGGAAAGTCGCTCCGATAGCCTCTACCTGCTCCTGCGGATCCTCGATCACAAAGAAGTTGTCATCATCAACAGCCTCATTTGGATCTATGCCCGCTGCTACCAGTATTTGTTCGTTGTTCGTCGTTCGGGCGATTTTAAGACAAGGAAGGTCGTTCTGATTATTTCTCCGAAATATTTTATTTATTTGCGGGAACATATTCAGGTTGCTGGTGTTTACACCCCGAATTTTATTGTTCCAATACAAACTTACAAATGCTCTGTAACTTTCTTTTATTAATGTTTGGAGGTTTTTAATCGACGACTTCAGTGTCATGATCTCCGGGTTATGTCTGTCAGTGAACTGTCTGTAAAAGATTTTCAGTCTTAACAGCAGTCCACTTTTATGTCGGTGCAGTGCGTCAATAGTTGCGTTGCGGAATAAGTCTTCTTCGTCAGTGTGTTGGTACCGAGGTATCGTTTTGTCCATTGTTTGTTTGATTGTCTCGTCCATTCGTCTTAGATACCTGTCAATCTCCTCGTTTGACAGATTTCTGTTGGACGGAGGGTAGAGCGAATTCGAGGAGAGTGCTCTAGTCAGTGTTCTGGTGAAGTGTGTCCAACGCATCCTACTATAATTGTAGGAATGCCTTTGGACAAACTCATCTAATTCCGCGATTTCATTGGGAATAGTTATTTCGGTGCTGAGACCGTAATGGTCACTGACATACACGAAAGTGCGTAGACAGTTTGTAGTTTGTTGGTTAGTGCATGTCAGCTGTATTCGTGAGTCGAACAGCAGAAGATCCAAATAGGATCCGTGTCTGGGAAACGACGGACTATCCGTCGCCTTAAGCCCGAGTCGATACATTACACTGTGCTGACCCCACCAATTGAATATTAAGTTCCCTCTAGTATTTGGTGTATTATTTTCCCAATCACTATGTTTGGCGTTGAAATCTCCGCCGATAATAAAATAGTTGTCTTCCAATTCCAGCCTCAGAAATCGAAAAAGTGTCTCCAGCTCTGAGATAAACAAGGTGGATTGAGTAGCCTTAGGTGCATAGACAGACACCATGTACAACCGCTTTCCACTACGGAGAGGGATATACACGATGCATACTTCCAGCACCTGGAACCTACGTACTACACGACTGTATACTCTTTTAAAACATACCTTTTCGTACGAAAATTGCAACGCCACCTCCCTGAATGGAGTTGGGTCGGTTTCTCCGTACTATTTCGTATCTTCTGTGCCTCATTTTGTGTCTCTTGGTAAGCTTAGTTTCGCTAAGCAAAAGCACATCAGGGGCTTGGTCTTTAAGCAACTTAAATAGTGCGGCTCGTCGTTCGAGCCTAATCAGTGAATTCACATTCACAGCAAGGACCTTCAGGGTTTGCTCCGCCACGTACGTACCCATTACGGCAAAAGGTGCGTTAGGCCAGGCAGCAGTGCGTATACTTGATCCACCCGCGCGGTCTGTTCAGTCAAATGAGGTTGTAGCTGAGCCATCTGCCCTTGGATAGAGAGCAAGATAGCTAGCATGCCAGGTACTGGTTCCGGTGCTCTGGGCGCTGGGGCCTGAGAAGCAACCTTCGTTTGCTGTACCGTATTTCCCCTACCTGCCGCCATTTGGGCGTAGGTAACGTGGGGAGTAACGGCTGGAGCTTGCAAATGCACGAGTGGACTTTTAACTTCCACTTTCTGCTGCCGGGCCAGATTTATTCTTTTGATGTACTGGAATTTGGAACAACCCCGATAATTTGCGGTGTGTCCCGTGTTCCTACATAAAGCATAAGAGAGTTGACTCTTTTCAGACGCTCCGTCCTTACCCAGAGCGCATTCCTCGGACTTGTAGTTCTTTCCGCACTTCACGCATCGAGGCTGCATTTCGCAATTCGACGCGGCGTGCCCGAACCTTTGGCAGCGAAAACAATGTTTTCGCTCCTCTTTAATTTTTCCCAATGGACTACCTGGTAGTCTAGGACTTTAATACTCCTTAGACCATCCAGATTGCTGGTGGGACTCAGTTGGACCAGGAAAATCGGCAGTTGCCGCTTCTCCCTTTTGGCTCTGGCTGTGGTGAAAGGCTTGACCCCCACGAATTGGAGCCCTTCGCACTTCTTCTCTTTCAGCAGTGCAAGGAGCTCCTCCGGATCAGTCGACGGTTCCAATCCCCTCAGCAGCATTGTTTGCAGCTTGTCCCCCTTCGGGGTGTAGGAGAAGAACTCCGTCGTCGAATCCTTGAGTAAATTTTTGATTTTATAATAGCGCTCCACTGAATTGCAGTGGTTCGCGTGTCTATCTAAAGATAACCTTTTTACAAAAAAATTGTTGCCTATGGCCGACTTACATAATTCGATAGTTTCCTTGAGTTCCATCTTGTAGGTATTTATGGGTGGAACTCTTTGCTTTACAATCTTGTCTTGTTTCTGCTGCTGTTGTTACTGCGTTTGCATATGTTGTTGTTGCTGGTGTTGCTTTTGCTGTTGGTGTTGCTGTGTTTGCTGCTGCTGCTGTTTCTGGGGCTTGTGTTGTTGTTGTTGCTGCGGTTGTGATTTTTGTTATTGTTGTTGTTCCTTTTGCTTCTGTTGTATCTGTACTTGTTTTCTCGTTTCCACATGTGTAGTTTTTTATTGTGGTAGCGGCTGTTCCTTGTGCTTAGCCTCGCTATTTGTGAGCTGTTGCTTAGAGCTCTGGAGTTGTTGCTCCTTTTGCCTTCTCGCCACTTGTTTCTTTTTAATAGCCAGTACTTTTTGTTCCAGCTCTTTAATGCAGCTCTTAAGTGCATGCACCTCTTCCTCTTCATCCTCTGACTCAGTAGCCATTAGAGATTGGAAGGTATTCTCACCATCAGACACGTATGGGTCTTCGTTTTGGTCAGCTGCCGCCTTTGTTGACGTTGTTGGCGCCCCTTCCCTTGCTCTACCTGTCAGCTTTTCAGTAGAAGTTGTTAGGGAGGAGCGCTTTACAAGAATTGGAGTTAGATTGAGCCTCCTCTTCCTTTTCTTCGCAATATTTTCCGATGACATTATGTCATCTGCTGGTCCCGCTATTGGAGTAGCGGACCGCTTGCTATCACTCATCGTATGATCGCTCTTCCGTATTTTTGTTTTTTTTTTCCACTATATTTTCAACTTTAAAAAAAAAAAAAGTCAATTAACTTTCCATCTGGAATCGAACCCACGACCCCTGCTTTAACGGGCGGACACCACTACCACTTGGTCACCGATGCACTTGGGCAAAACATTTCTAATTCACTTTTATATATTTTTTTTTCTCTTACTTTTTCCACTTTGAAAGCTGAAACACGTTTATTTCTCACGGAGGTCTATGAACGACTGGACCTCCATTTATCGATTCGTCAGAGTTTACCGCAATATGGTTTTTGTCCATCCACTATCTGGAAAATTACCTGTACAATGCGATGATCAACCATTAAATTGTCCCAAATTTGTGAGACACCAATGCTTTATTGAAACACTTTACTGAAAAACTGATTTGCTAGTAGAGTCGTTTCAAGAAGTAGACCCGTCAATTGGGTCAATTCTCTGGGTCTACGTCAAGCCACTAGTTTATATCAGTGAACTGCGAATAATTGCCGCTTTGGGGCAAATCATTGTTCGAGTAATACCCGATATACTTGTATACCCGATATAGTCGAAAAAGTTGTCGAAATATTGGACCTCTGCGAGAAAGTGCTTTATACCAGGTAGCCGTAGTTTTTTCTCCGAGACTATTTTCAAATATTGAATGGCATGAAATATTCTTTCGAATGAATTTAATAAATCGTCGATTTAATTAATTTGTGCATTTTTGAACAAAAGCACCGAAACCTATAAAAAAAAACCTTTTACACGATACATGCCTCCAACACCTGGAAGTTTCACACTACACATCAGTAATATCTTCTGAACCGAAATTCTTTACTAATGGAGAGCGTTGCACCATCTTCTTGTATGGAGTTGTGCCTAGTTTTGTGTACTTTGCACAGCACTGTTTCCCTGACCAAACGGACATCTTGATCTGTAAACAACTCAAAAGCGTCTGTCTTCGCTCGATCCATACCAGTGAATTTACATTCAACGCAAAGCCGTTTACTGTTCGAACTGACGCCGTGTGCGTACACATTTTAACTTAACATGCGCTAGCATCAATCCATAGATGCAAATCATTATGTTTTCTGTTCCTATACCTGAAATTGTAACTGAGCCATCTGGCGCTGAATAGAGAGCAGAATGGCCAACATGTCAGATGTAGATTTCCTAGGTCCTTTATTTGCCGCTATTTAACTTCGGGAGTTAGAGCTGGTGTATTCCTGAACTCTGGTGCCCGTTTAACTTCCACCTATTGCCGCCGAGCCAGAATTATTCTACTTATGTAATAGAAGAGACCGCGAGAATCTTCGCTGAACGCGCATCCATCCTATGAATTCAGCATCCATCCTATATATCAAGTACTGAGAACAAGTCCACAATTGGCCAAATCTTCATACCCGGCAGATCGTGGAAAAAACTATAGAAGTCAATACCCAAAATATTTTCATTGATATTAAGGCCGGATATGACAGCAATTATAACGACGAGCTATATAGAGTCATCTGTAATCCGGCATCCCTGCCAAACTAGTTCGTCCTCGCAGAATGGCGAAGGAGAACACTCTCTGCTCCGTCAAGGACGATAACGACTTAACCTCAACCTTGGTATTGAAACGGAAGCTGTCAAAATGGGTTCAGCGATAAAAGAAAGCAAAAACAAGTATACCATATGCTGTCAACAGGAAGGGACACACAACATCGACGAATTTTACAGAACGTCATAGTCATGCTCTGCCGAGAACCCTATTTTCTGGTCGTTATAACTTGCAAAAATTTAAGAATAGTGTACATCGGTAACTGTCTTTTCTTCATTTCTAAATTTCATTCGCCCGCGCTGTGTGCAAACATTTTTAGGGTGCACAAAAAAAATAGTTGACTGTTATAATTTCGAGGTAGTAAAGGCCTTTTTGCCTTGGCTCTTCTATAAATTCTGCTATAACCCCAGCTGAAGTAACAAAAAAATCACTCATGCCAATCGCTGCTTCTTTAGGCTAGGAAGGCAATTGAGTAGTAAAGCATTATCCCGTGGCCGTGACTCAAGTGGTGGTGTAATAGCTTCCCAAGTGGACGGTTCGAAAGACATGTGCTCCGGCATTTTAAGAGTAATCACACAAAAAAAAACTAAGGAGACTCTGTATAATACCTTGATCATACTTAATTTATGGCGGCGAAGCATTGATTCTATCGAAAGCGGATGAAGATATTCTCAGTCGTTTCGAGAGAAAAATCTTCTTTGAAAAAATTCAGCGGTAAACAATATGAGCTATACAGCGATATCAATCTGCTCAGAAAACTACGCATTAGTCGCCTGAGATGGCTAGGACATTTAGAGTGAATGGATGCCAATGCTCCGGCTGCAGAGTCTTCGAGTCAATCCCGAAGGAACAATACAGTAGCCTCGCTCTTAGGTGACGCGCATAAATAGAAAGATACCTCAACTGACTTGGAGTGCGCAACTGGAGGCAGTTAACTAACCACCAGGCTAATTGGAGAGGCTTGCTAATTAGGCCTATGTTCAACCCGAACTGTGGCGCTAGCTAAATACTCGTAAGTAATCATAGGACCTGTGATTATTTCCGAACTTAACGCCTTGAGATTGCATTTCACAGTTCTACTTGGCCTGTCCGAATCGTTGCCAGAGAGCACATTGTAAAATATTTTTGCTCCTTTTTAAATGTTCGCACTGTACAACCTGGTAGTCTTCGAGTTTAGTGCTCCTTAGACCGTCCAATTTGCTGTTGTCAGTAAGTTTAACCAGGAAGTACGCTTTTTCCTTTTGGCTCTAGCTGTGGTAAACGGCTTAACTCCTACGAAAGCGAGCTCATCGTTCTCTATTGCCTCGTTGTCTTGCACGGAGACCCATTCGGCGATGGAAAACTCCCGCTCTATTAAAGTTGAAATATATCATATGCCAAAAAAAAGTCTAGGACGACGTGCTATCATTAAAACTCATATACTAAACCCGCCACTGCCATAACTTTTCAAATGAGTAGATGCAGATGAACCAGTAAGCATAAGTCCAGCACTACAACTATCAACAAAGGGCTTAACAGCCCTACATATACCTGGTCAAGAAGCTGCGCCTTCAGCGAGTAAGATGGTTTGGTCCTGTTGAGTTCGTGGACTCCCGTGCTTTAGTCCAAACGATGACCGAATGCATTTTAGTGTGACAACGAGGTATCGCACTGATCTGTGGCTGTTATCGAAGGTCAAATTAAAGTAAAGAAACTTACAGTCTCGAGATGGAAACCCTATTCATAATGTGTAAAGAACAATTCCGAGGGGGTTGGTACTGAAAACTGAAGAAAATGTTGCTATTTCTTTTTCTACGACTAAGAAGGTTAGCTAACAAAATAAAACAAGATATTCCGAAGTTGAATATCTCATTGGGATAAATGTAAAAGGCAGCATTAGATACCAGAATTTAGAAAAATTCAATGATTTTAGAAAATAAAACTGACAGCAAATAAAAAATTCCAAATTTTGAAAATATTCCATTTGAAGATGCTTTGTACATACTACAATGCGTACATACTCGTAGTTACATAAATATTCAAGTAAGCGCTTTTGAAACCCACATCGTCCCAAATACTCTGTAAACGAGTATTTCTAAAAGTGCACAATCCTCATAGAACTGATTGCTGTTGTCGGTGATGTTTCTGTTTTTTTTTTTGTTCGCTACCCCATTCAACCCTCTTTATCTCGAAAAACAGTGCAAAGATACGAAGATAGAAATTCATTTGATAAATATTCGGCATAACTACAATTCGTTTGATGCCAATAGCTTCACTTACGTTCCGTTTGGTGAAAATATTTTCAGAAAGGAGATTTATTAACATACTTTTATCTTCTACAGTTACGTTGCGTTTAAAGAATTTAATAAGTAAAATCTTTAAAAGTGAACAGGGAGATCTCAGGAAAAAGCAACCAAAAATAGAAGACAACAAAAGTTTTATCTGGGAGAGGATTTATTGAAATACTTAACTAGCTCACTCGTGAATTTTGGATTTTTTTTTTAAATTCTTAAAGTGTTATTTTAAGTAATATTATCTAAGTTTCAGTGAGTTTGAGTGAGGATATTTAAAGTTCCTAGATCGTTAAAGCTAGAAAAATTCAATAAAAGAATGAATCTGAAAGATCGAGAAGCTCGTCTTCTGAATTGTCAATATCAGCCAAGTTAAAATGAAACCTTCATTTGATATAATAATTATATTTGTTATTGTATTATAGGTCCAATGGTGTTGTGGTATCTTCTCGTCGAAGGATCTACTGCTAAAAATTGTGGCAATCAATTTTACATAAAATCGAATGCTATACAATAAACTTTTCTGGTCAGGACACCCTGATTCAAAAAGAACCGAATTACTGTAGACGTTCTAGCAGCGCAACCATATTATATGAATCTACAGGAATTCGCTTGAATACGTTTTTTCCTTAATACGCTTGTACTTCCCTTTCTAAACTACAAGGAACAGTTTGTCTGTACTATTCGGAAAGCTGAATCTGTTTTGAATGTTTTTATGAATCCAACCATGCGTTTGATAATTTTTTTTTCTCTTATTAATTATTGAAATAAGCAACGCGTATAATTACGTCTCATGCTGCATGCACATTTCTTCCACGTAACATATGCAATAATAAGAAATTTTAGAAGAAGAGTGGACGTCTATTTAAGAACTAGGAAAACTTCTTCCACCGGTTCAAGCTTTAACAAAAATTCTCAGCTATGAAAAGTCATCTACATCCATGGTTCGACCTTGTTCTATGCCAGAAACCGGTCTGGGATTGCGTTCAACTCCTACAACTACTGGCCACCGCAAATAAAGTCCATCTGTCCAACTACACAGAAAAGGTTCCCCATCTCAATTTATGATGCCAAGACCATTCTGAGGGCTATCAATTAACACAATAAAACGAAGTATGAAAACCTGGCTAGAGGAAAAGTAGCTTCATTTCTGGAGAGAAACTGAAGGAAACAGACAAGCCAAAAACTTTATGTCAAGCAGTTGCCACAAAAAACCGAAACAACTACTTCAATTAAGTAAAATAGAAGTCAGATTCGAGTGACCACACTCGTGATCTGGAATTCATTATACCACATCCGACAACAATCGAATCTAATATAAGCTAACCTATTTCGTTAGCTGTCCCCTTTCTCTCATCGCCATTGTGTCTTACTCTACATTCTCTCTCTCAAAATATGTATATTCTTGCCTAAAATTATACTTAAACTAACTCCCACACGATCTACTCGTACCTCAGTAGCCAGATGTTCTACCTCTTCCGCCTGAATTCGAAATACTTAACACTCTCTAAGACAAAAAAAAATAAATTCACCATAGGAATAAGAGCACAGAGAGAAAGGGAGCCTACGATTAAAGGCGAATGAGGGAATTCGAAAATTTATAAAATCAGGTTCTATTGTGAGTTGGGAAAGTAGTAGGTCTAATTAATAGCGTGGGAGGGGAAAAGATGTGTTTAAGAAAAGGAGTCAATTTATTGGAATTGCTACAGTGAGGGGACACAAATAGAACACCACAATTATTTCCATTTTGTATTCCTCAAAAGGCTGTCGCTTTGCCTTCAATTATATCCATTATTTCACATCCAAAACGTATATACGAGTAAAATTGAAATAAACATTACAAAGGTTCTTGTTCGATAATAACATATTTGAATGAAATAGTTCGATACATTCAGTTGTCCTTTTTGACAAGAGGTGAATGTAATGTATGTAAATATATGAATTTTAGTAAAATTAATTATAAAACTAAAAAAAAAAACAATCTATTTATGGGGAAAGAACAATTATAATAGTATAATATTTACAATAATGAAGTATAAAATAAATTCATAAATTAAAAATTATACAATGAGTATAAAAAAGTTATCTATAGAGCAGACGTTAAAGGAGAATTACCACTTTTTGACTTCTCTAAAAAACAAAAACGCAGTTTGTACTCTCTCGCATCTTAGTCTTTCCGGTAATAAATTAAAAAGGCGTGGTGCAATAACAGCGTAAAGTGAGTTTCATGGATTGGTGGTACAGTTACAAAATATCTAGAATTAACGCGTAAATTGTAATTCTCATGAATTCGGGAAGCAAGATATCCTGAACTCAGCAAAAATATTTTCCAGACCTTGTAGCAGTAAAGATGCCTTAAGGGGAGAACACCAAGACTTCTGAGCAGTTCAAAACTGGGGGTTCTTTGCACATAATTCTTATTACATGTTTTTGCTTTGTGAGTAAATGTTCGATTTTGTTGTAATACGTACCACCCCACCAAGATATTCCGTATTGTAGCTTTGATTTCAGTAAACCCTCATAGTATAAGTAAGCAGATGTCAGTAGAGCCTCAGGTGGTTGAGTTGCCTTACAACATGATTTAAATATTGCTTCAGATAGAGTGTTTACCTAAATATTTGAAATTATCAACACGATCAATCTTAAAACAGTTATTACTACAATTCACACTGTTGTTGAATATTACAGGATGGCGGTGAATGGTAATATAAAGGAAGGTTTTTACATTTTGCAGCCATAATATCAAAGATTATGAACTTTGTTTTATCACTGATTATATCACAGTATATCTAAATCATAATTTACATCCGCAAGCAGATCAGGATAAGTGTTGTGATTTTACCTTTAAAAGTTTGTAAAAATAGAGAATTCACATGTATTAGAAAGGGAATTGGACCCAAAACAGAACCTTGTGGAACACCTGTATAGATAAAATGCTGAGAACTTAAAATTTATTTGATCTTCACCATTTATTTTCGATTTTTTAGATTCAAAGTAAACCAACCATGAATAAAGCCTCATAAACCCGTTTCATAAAGCTTATTTAAAAGCCTTGTTAACATCTGCAAATAAAACACCTGTGGCCTCGGATTCATTTAAACTTTTATACATTTCACCAGATAATCTGATCAAAGAATCCTGCATGGACTTGCTACCTCTAGAACCATACTGAGACAGACTAAAGTAAAAACGTTAGAAGTCTTGACTTGATCCCTCTTTCAAAAACTTTTGAAAAATTATCTCTTATCCTCTGGTAATAAGAACTTGGACATTTAAATCGTGTTAATTTAATGTTCTACCTCCAACACTAATGTCGTTAATATAAATAAAAGAAGCCGAAATATTTCCAATATATTTTATATGCAGTTTTTTGAAATTGTTTCGCCGCTACTTTGACGTCAAAAGGAAGAATAGTATAATAAAGGCTCCAAAAGGAGTACTGAATACCGTTTGAAATGTTGTCTTTGGAGACTTAAAAGGACGCGGGTTCACCAACTGTTCCAAATTAAAGAAAAAAAAAATATATGTATTTCATGAAATATACTTCAGAAATTGGGGTTGTTTTCTTCGGCCTCTTCTTGCTAGATGTTGTTGTTGCTGGATATGCGTAGTAGCATTTCCTGGATGGAGCTGCGTGGCCATTCAATTTGTGTTGTTCGTGAATTTCGTTAGGGAATTTCAACTTAAAGAAATTCATTAATGAATTGCTTTTTTTTTTTTATATGAGAAAAAGAATAAGTGCTTGTAAAAGGAAACGTTAAGGCGATTGTGTGTGTGTGTGTGTGTGTATGTATTTCGGTTCGCGACGGTTTAATTATTATGGGTACTGTAATGTATGTATGTTTGATTAGATATATTTTTATAAATGTATTTGAACTAATTGGTTTGATTTGTATGTGCGAATATATTGTTAGAGGAAGCAAACAAATTTTAGTTATAGGCCGCTTGATTTCTCCATTGTGTGTTTTCAGGGTGGCGACCCAAATTAGCTTGTCTGTCCCTGGATGAGTATTGACGATGCGTGCTAAACTCCACTTTGCTGGTGGTAACTGATCGTCACTGATCAAAACTAAATCTCCGATTTTCAGTTGGTTGTTAATTTTCAGCTACTTTGGACGCTGTTGAAGTCGTGTGAGGTATTCGGATTTCGTTGCAGATGTCCGACTTTGGTGTCCGATAAATCACGCTGAGGGATGATAGTTATTGCTCTGTCGATGAGGAAGTGTCCAGGAGTAAGGGCGAAGTCCGACAATCCAGTCATTGGACATAGAGGCCTCGAATTTGAACATGCTTCCACTTGATGCAAAAGCGTGGTGAGTTCCTCAAACGTGTATGTCTCTACACCGATGATCCTTTTAAGGTGGTATTTAATTGATTTCACTCCAGCTTCCCAAAGTCCGCCGAAGTGAGGGGAAGCTGAAGGAATAAAATGCCACTGCATACCGTCTTTGTTTCGGCAACGTCCTTCCATTTGAACTTGGCCTCTTCAAATGCTTTTTGTTTTTTTTTTTTTCAGTCGTTCGCAGATCTTCACAAAGAACAAACGTGTTTCGGCAAAAAAATAGTGAATCAGTTTCTTCCTAAGGATAATCAGTCAAAGTTCAGCTAGTTGACTCGGTAGTGGTCAACGGCGTCGGTCATCGAATAGCGAGACACGGGTTCGAGCCCATCCCAAATCCGGTACTTTTTTTTTTTTTTTTCTCCTCAAAGTGCTGTTATCAACAAATCCAAAAAGTAAATAAGCAGATCACGTGATGGATGATGGAGAGCATTCCGCTCTTCCCATAACGGGAGTTGCAAAAGGCAACAATAGTGTTGCCGGTGCCGTGGCGAAAGCCATTACAAGGAGGATGAGTTTGAAAACCACTCCTAATCTAACAAAAAAGAGAGTAAGTGCCGTTCTATCAGAGGATGATGAACATTATGAGGGGGACAACAACAACTTTGCTTCTCATCGGAAGATGAGGATGAAATGATAAAAGACATTAGTAGCAGCATAGAAAAGCTGCAAGAAAAAATGGCTGCTGTTAAGCTAAAACAAACTGCACGCAGACAGAGGGAGCAATTGGAGGTAGAAAGCGCCCAACAAAAAGGAAACACGAGCAGAAACAACAACTGCAGCAACAACAAAACCAGTAGCAGCAGAAACAACCACTGCAGCAGACAAAACAGCAGCAGCAGAAACAGCAGCAGCAGAAACAACAGCAGCCGCAGAAACAACAGCAGCAGCAGAAACAGCAACAGCCGCAAAAACAACAACAGCTGAAAACACAGCAGCTGAAAAAACAGCAGCAGCAGCAACAACATCAGCAGCAGCAACAACAACAACAGTAGCAGCAGAAGGAGAAGGAGAGGGTGCCTCCTATCAACACCTATAAACTAGAGGTAAATGAAACCAAGGACATGTATAAGTTGGTCATTGGTAACAATTTTAATATTAAGCGATTGGGGAACGATCGCGATGCCATACACTGTAATACAGTGGAGGGCTACGCGAAAGTGAAAGAGCTCCTAAAAGAAACGACGATGGAGCACTACTTATTCATACCGAAGTGTGAAAAGCGGCAATCGATGCTGCTGAAGGGGTTGGAATCGTCTTCTGATCCTGAGGAGATCCTTGCACTGCTCAAAGAGAAGGAGTGTGAAGGACTCAAGTTTGTGGGGGTAAAGCCATTTACCACAGCTAGAGCCAGGCGGGAGAAACGGAGTCTGCTGTTCTTCCTGGTGCAGATCAGTCCCGAAAGTCGTCTGGATAGTCCAAGGAGAATCAATGTCCTAGACTACCAGGTGATTCACTGAGAAAAATTAAAAAGGAGCGAAGGCGTTATACAATGCATTCGCTGCCAGAGGTTCGGGCACGCCGCGTCGAACTGCCAAATGTAGCCTCGATGCGTGAAGTGTGCAAAGAACCACAGCTCCGAGGAGTGTGCTCCGGGTAGGGACGGAGCATCCGATAGGACGCAGCTCCCGTGCGTATTATGTGGAAACGTGGCACACACCGCAAACTATCGGAGTTGTCCTAAGTTCGCTGACATTAAAAAAGCAAACAGCAAGCGACTGTTGCTTCTCTGGCGCCAATGCCGAGAACAACGGAAGCTGCACCTAACATGCTGGCCATCTTGCTCGCAATCCAAGGGCAGATGGCTTAGCTGCAGCAGCAAGTACAAGAACAGGCCAAGCCGGTGGACCAGATCTACGCGCTGCTGCCGTTCCTAACGCTACCTGGGTACTCACATGGTGGAACAAACTTTGAAGGTCCTTGCGGTCAATGTTAGTTCATTGCTTAGGATCGAACGAAGAGCCGCGATGTTTAAATTGTTAAAATACCTTACTCTTGATGTGTTTTTCGTTGGCGAAACCAAACTAACCTATAAGCACAAACTGGAGTACAATAGTTATATTGTTAGAAGAAGAAATCGGTTCAGATCCAAACGTGCAGGCGGTGTCGCGATCTTCATTAAAGAAGGTATAAAATTTCACAGAGTGTACAAGGGCGTGTTGCGCAGGTTCCGGGTGTTGGAGGCAGTCGTTATTTACATCCCGCTCTGCAGTGGAAAGTGGCTGTACTTGGCCTCTGTTTATGCACCTGAGGCTTCACAATCCACCCTATTCATTACAGAGCTCGACACGCTTTTTCGACTTCTGAGGCTGGAATCGGGGGAGAATTATTTTATAATCGGCGGGGATTTCAACGCTAGACACAGATATTCGGGAAGTAATTTGCCAAATACTAGAGGGAACATACTACTCGATTGGTGGGGTCAGCACGATGTCATGTACAGACTCGGTCTTAAAGCGACGGATAACCCGTCGTTTCCCAGAGGCGGGTCTTATTTGGATCTGCTGCTGTACGACGAACATATACAATTTACAGGTACGAATTTACAAACATTAAACTGTCTGCGCACATTCGTGTATGACAGCGACCATTGCGGTTTTAGCACCGAAATTACAGTTCGCAACGAATATGCGGAATTGGAGGAGTTTGTCCAAAGATATTCGTACAACTACAGTAAAACTCGATGGACACGCTTCTCCGCAACCTTGAAAGGAGCGCTCTCCTCAAACACGCTCCACCCACCGTCCAATAGGAATTTGTCAAACGAGGAGATAGACAATTACCTAAAACAAATGGACGAGACAATTAAACAAACTATGGACACTACAATACCGCGGTATCGACGTACGACTAACGAATACCTGTTCCGCAATCCTACTATTGACGCACTGCACCGACAGAAAAGTAGACTTCTGACAAGACTTAAAAACTTGTACAGACAGTTAACTGACCGACAAGACCCGGAGATTAGGACACTGAAGTCGTCGACCAAAAATATTCAAACGCTAATAAAAGTGAATTACAGAATTTCTGTAAGTTTGTATTGGAACAACAAGGTTCGGGCTGTAAACACCAGCAACCCGAATATGTTTCCGCAAATAAATAAACTATTTCGGAGAAAAAATCAAAACGATCGTCAGTGTCTTAAAATAGCCCGGACAACAGACAACGAATGGTTACTGACAATAGCAGGTATTGATCCAAATGAAGCCGCTGCCGATGACGACTTCTTTGTGATCGAAGATCCGCAGGAGAAGGTTGAGACCATAGGGGCGACTTTCCAGGAAACATACAAGGCCATTGATATTATTGGCCCCAATTATGACCTGGACAACTGCTACATTCGAAATGAAATAGAGAATTGGCGACCCAACGCCTCTGGTTTTACCCGGTTTAGCGACGAAAATATGGCAAATAATGTCATTGCTAGAGAGGGTGACCTACCCCAGTTCATTTAGAAGGAAGGACTCCGTGAGATCTGAATAATGCACATTATCCAGCGCATTGGAATACGGCGGTGGTTCAACCTATCCCCAAAAAGGGAAAGGATATATCCAATCCGGCGAATCTTCGGTCGATAAGTCTCCTTCCGAATATCAGTACGGTTTTTGAAAAGGTAATCAATAGAGCTCTGTCTAGGTGGGTTGAGGACATACATATAGTTCCGGATAATCAATTCGGTTTTAAGGCGGGACATGATATCTCACATGCCGCGTCTAAACTGGTGTCCGATATCCAATGGAATAAAGGCAAAAAACAATGTACTGGTGCCTGCCTTGTTGACTTGAAGAAGGCTTTCGACACCGTATGGTTAGAGGGTCTTTTCTATAAGCTGACTTCTGTTGGAATATTTCAAATTAAAAATGGTTTTCAGCAATGCGCGGTCAATTCGCCGATCCTACTTAACATTTATACAAACGACTTGATAGGTTTACTTCCCCAAACTATTGCGTACGCAGACGATTTGATAGCGTACAGAATAGGTCCAAAAATTGAGGTCATTAATACACTCTTGCAGCGTGACTTTGATAAGATAAGACGATTTTGCGATGACTGGAAGTTGAAAATCAACTTTCAGAAGTCGGAAACCATTCTCTTTAGGACGCCGTTGTCTGGAGCCTCTAGGATACCAGAAGAAATTGGCGAAAGTTCTCTATCATAGGACAACACGGACAACCTCTTGCCTGTCGAAATGTTGTCAGATACCTTGGAATCTGGCTAGATCAGGTTCTGTATTTTGGTAAAAATGTAGATGCCAGAGCTAAAGGCGCTTTTGCCCTTACAAAGAGACTGTTTTATAGCAGCCAACTCGATGCGAGGGTAGAGGTAATCTGCTACATGGCCCTTATCAGGCCCATGCTGCTATTTGGTTGTCCCGTGTGGTTCAATGTACGAGCAAGCTTAATGGAAAAGATTCGGGTGTTTGAGAGGGCTTGTCTTCGCTTGTACAGAATACCAGAATCGGAGTACAAGAAATTTTATCCTAATGAGGTCCTTTACAACAGGGCAAACCTAATACGAGTAGACAACTTCGTAATTAAGCTGACTCGAAGGCACATTGCAAGAGCAATGACCTCGACGAATAATCTGATATATGGGGCTTACTACCCCAATTACCTTTACCACGAGAGTGTGCGCTCTGACGGCTTCGTTCCACCGGAAGCATTCCTCTACCTCGATCAGATAGGGTTGATCCAGGACAGATTGGCGATGCCGCTAATCTTCCACGTTGCTCGAACAGCTGCGGACAGGTGACTCAACTATGGCAGAGACATCGCACATGGCAGTGCGGAGCGTCTCCGGTTCAGTAGGTCGGTAGGGAGTCGCGACATAAGGGATGTTGCTCGGCAGCACCAGCATTTCTGGTGGTTGAATGATGGGGAAGATGTTTCGACGTCGTTTCCGTCAATTACGGACCAGTCTCACTAAAGAGGCAGAGCTGACCAATTTATTTGCTCTGTGAATAGCGGTGGCCAGCTTACATAGGTTTAGGTTAGCATTTAAGACACATATACATATATCAGTGTATACAAAGGTGTATACTGATATATGTATATGATTGTGTATAATGTATATGTGTGTGCAGGTGTGTATTGTGTTTATAGGTTAGGTAGGATAAGGTTTATTTTATTAAGTTTTTATAACATTTTTATAAAAAAAAAAAAATTATGTCCATATGCAAAATTTTTGTTAACAAATATTTTTTCTTAGCCTTAAGTATTAAAAATAAATAGTTCTAAGTAAAATGTAAATAAAGTCGAAAGACATAGTTATAAGAATTTAGAGTAGCTTAGAGCGCCTGCGTGGGGTCAGTTAGTTAGCATGAGATTGTTAAGTAATTATAAGCTTGCATTTAAGCATTTTTTGTTAGAATGTAAGAGTTAGTGTTCAGAAAATAAAATGCATTTAAAACTGAAAAACTGAACTGCAGCGATCCATGATAGCGCAATTGTTGAGTCGGTCCATGCGTACTGCATCACGTTTTGCCATCCTAAAACCCTTGATGTATAGTCCAGTAGCATAGTGAGAATCACGGCTCCGCAGATTTCCAGTCGTGGAAGCGTTTGTGTTTTCACTGGGGCAACTCGGGTCTTGGATACTAGCAAATTAACATAGATGCGATTGTTGGAGTCGCGAACTCGAAGATAAATCGCCTCACCGTACGCCTTCTCGGACGCGTCACTGAACCCGTGTAACTCCAGATCTTTATATATGTCGTCGGTGTGGATCCAACGAGGAATGCGAAGTTTTTCTAGATGAGGCAATTCTTCACGGAAAACGTTCCACTCCCTCTTCAGTTCCAAGGAAATAGGATCGTCCCACTTCAGCTCGCTACGCCACACTTTGCCCTGATCGAAGAGTTTGGCGATGTTCGAAAGAATGTTCCTGAGTCCAAGCGAGTGTTCTGAAAAGAGAAACTATGCTCTACTGGAAACCATTTGATTCCTAGAGTTTTGACATGTTCCGAAGTATTTAAGGGTAAGGAAAAATCGTCTTCCCGCTGGTCAAAGGGTATCTGCGCTAAAATCTCGTTCGAATTACTTGCCCATTTGCGTAGATTGAATCCTCCTGATGACAGCAAACTATTGACCTAATGAAACCTAACTAATGCTTATTCAATGGTACCAGCTCCAGTAAAGACAAAGTTGGAGAGTTATGGAGAGTTAGTTAGTCACTCAACTAGTCAGTCGTAAGATCGATGTCGACCTATCTATTTGTCTGATCGTTAAGATTTACAATAAATAATTAATTTCTGAGTAATAAAGTTTGTACTTAAACGAATAAAGATCCTGTTTTTTTGTAAAACTAATAAGAGATTCTTATTATATATTTATATGATTTGCCGAGCGAGAAATAAAGAAAAAAAAAACGTCTCGCTTGATTGACTTGCTTTTTAATTATGTCCTCCAAAAGGTATGCAATACAAGAGGGGTTATTAATTGATATGAATTACAATATAGGGTTATAATCCTCTTTTATAAAGGCATTTTCGTCATTATCAATATTCATGGTAATGCAGTGCATTACTCATCATTTACATTAGTTTTATTATAATAAGTATTATTTTTGATAATTAATTAGGTTGAATACATGGTATGTGCTTCTCGAACACCGTCAAATCTTTTTATTCAAGCAAAAGTCCTACTTGCCAGAAATCTTCTTTGAGATCAAATAGAGAAAAGTATTTCATCTCTATCATAGCACAGCGATAATCATCTACCGTAGAAATCAACGCATGTTCATCTTTCACCTCTTTCTTTATTTCACCAGGATCTAGACACAATCTTAATGACACTCTTGATTTCTCGAGGACAACAAGATGATGGGACCATTCAGACGGTTCGCCATTTTTACAAATAATAACACTCTCTTCTATTTATTTCTTTAATTTTTGCCCTAACCCTATCATAAAGACCCATTGGAATACGACAAGGTGGCTTGTTAATGGGCTGTGCCATCACTATTGGTTCTTATACTAGGTTACGCGCATCTACCTGTTCCCTTAAACACATCAATGTTTTTCATCAGGAACTCGTTCTTATCTCGCTTCTCTATTGCTCCTATTCTGCAAATGAAACCGAAACCTATACAAGATGACCGGCAGTACGGTTTTCGTAGCAACAGGTCCACTGGTGATTTGATGGCATGTCTCACCGAAAAATGGAACCAAAGCGTACATCAATATGGTGAATTCAAGACAGTTGCACTTGATATTTCTAAGGCATTTGACAGAATTTGGCATCAGGCTCTTTTGTCTAAAATGCGTTCATTTGGAATCGACGACTCTCTTTTCAATGGATTAGAAACTACCTTTCGGAACGTTAAATTCAAATTGTCTTGAATGGTTTCTCGTCTAATATTCACAAAATAAATGCTGGTGTGCCCTAGGGCTCCGTTTTGTCTCCGACACTTTTTTTAATTTTCATCAATGATCTCTTGTTTGCTACTTCTAATCCAATATATTCCTTTGCTGACGACAGTATTCTCTGCTTTTCATATTCGTTTCCCAACTCGTGTCCCTGCTCTTCGGATATAGAATGGGAACGGCTCATTAAATTCTGATATTAGCTGCATAACCAATTGGGGAACTATCAACAGATTGGAATTTAATGCTTCCAAAACACAATGCTGTCTGTTGTCGTTATAGCGAAATTTGAACACCCAGCCATTATCCATGAATGGCACTTGCATCGTCGAAACCGAAAAACTTTCCTTTCTCGGTATGTGTGTCAATGACAACTTATGTTGGAATGACCACATATTTGATGTCGCCAAAAATGCTGCGAAATTCTAGGTTTCCTGAATCGATTTAAGAAATATTTTACCCCCTCTGATCTGGCCCCAATATATAAGGCATTCATCCGCCCAAAATTGGAGTACAACGCCCTCATTTGGTCATTTGCTCCTAAAACATCTCTGCACCTGCTAGATAGGATTCAAAACCATGCGATAAAACTTATTGATGATACTAATATCAGTCAATCAATGGACACCCTCGAACACCGACGAAGTGTCTCGTGTCTCACTTTTTTTTATCGCTATTTCTACCACCAGGGCTCCACTGAAATCGCCAGTAGCATTCCGCCCCTTCAAACCTTTAACCGTAACACCCGTTTTGCTATGAATGCTCATCTGTACCCAGTATCAGTATCAAGCCCACTTTCAGACGTACTCTGAAATATCGTGATTCATTCCTATTCCGAACAACTCGCTTGTTGAAAGCCCTGCCTAGCTCTCTATTTCCTAGTCATTATAATATTCAGGCATTTAACACCAACGTACATCGGTACCTATCTTTCTTTCCTCCATAATTTTCGTTCGCCCGCGCTGTGTACAAACATTTTAAGGGCACTTTAAGCCCTTGAGCGCGCGCAACTAAGAAAAAAAAATGGCCATCGACCACAAGGTATTTTATTACGTTCTACCGCATGAAATGTCCGATTTTATACAATAGTAACAATTTACAAGCCAATATTATTTTTCCGTAAATTTTTATTCAATCAAAATAGGATCCACTGGCATCTATGACATTTTTCCATTGCCCAAATCTTTTACGATTATCATACAGTATCCACTTTTCAGGTGACTATCCGGTGCAAAAACGGTTCAGTTTGGTCCCTTAATGTAAACGATGCGCAGATTTCTAGGCGCTGTAGTTCTTGGGGCTAGCAGTGTTCAGTGTATGGGCTACCCAATTATCAAGTTTCTTTACTTTTCTTATAAGAGAAAGGTGTTGACTTATTTTCATTGTGGATACTCCCATGCTTTGTACAATTTCGCACACCGATTTCGTTGGGTCCGCATTCACCTTTGCTCTTAAAACATCGTCGTCAACTAAAGTTTCCGGCTTCCCATGTGGTTCATTTTCGAAGCTGTAATCTCCCGAACGGAACTTTCCAAACGAACTTCGTATAGTGCGTTCGTTTACCGCTATATCCTCAAATGCGTCACTAATGTTTTTCATTGCCAATGATGCATTATGTCCCATTTTAAAATCGTAAGGGAAGAGGGTTCGAATTTAAACTACTGACAGCATAGTAAATAATTCATAGAAAAAAAAAAAAACGGTACTTGTAACGAACCCTAAAATTCTCACACGTCAAGCTCACGTACTACTTTATTTTATAATAAAAGAAAATTTAACGTTCTGGCACAGATTCTCACTCGAGAACTTCTTATTTCCGACTGAGCGAAAATCATTTCATGTGGTACATGTTCTGTGTGCAATACTATTGAATCGTGTGTTCTTATCTGGAATCCACCATGCGATTCCAATTTTGTTGAGATGGGCCTAATAAAATTAATTTTACCTAATCTGTTGACAAATTTTTTTGGTATGATATTGACTTCAGCACCACTATCCAATTTAAACTCAATGTACAAATTCGTAATTTTTAATTTTTAAAACCAACTTTTTTCCGAACCTGAGGCAAAGTTTAGTGCACTCACGCCTTTCACTGAATTATCATCAGACTCATATAATCTTCGATGTCATCATTATTGTTACTAACCTCGTTTTGAATCAACGACGATTACTTTGAGTTTTTTGGTCCTTGCACACGATTGTGATATAATTGAATATCCTTTTTGCCATCTGCTGGGCATTTTCCCCATAAATGCAAACGATTACATTTAAAACATGGTGTGTTCGGTTTTCTCGTCGATTAGCTCATGTGCCTTTGCTGGTCTCCTCGACTCCTCTCAAGTCTGAATTTAGAATTTGAATTAGTAGGATGCACATTTACGTATCTTGTGTTTTCCTGGGTCAGTCGCATTGCTTATTATTGAAACTGCCGTTGTTCGTTTGCTTTTGTGTATCGAACTCACAATTTACAGCCAATTTCGTAATATCAGCTATGAACTGTTCAAATGCTTCTAGATAACGATCGTACACAACATTGCTTCTTGGCACACAATAGCTTTGATAAGCTTCGATAACAGCTTCCATTGATTTTTGCTTGCGTTCCCCCAGCCATAAGGTTAAAATAAGTTCTATTGCATGTTCACCCGCACATGATAAGAATTTAGACACATGAATTGTTTGGTTTTCGCTTCTTGTTTTAGTTGCCACTGTATAAACGTACAACAAAGCCTTGAATTTCCACTGACAGTGGACCCGACTTTTGATACATAATTCGTTTCGCTCATATTTTAGATGCATTAAATGGTATTTTAGCTTCAACTTTATGAAAACTTTTAATACTTTTCTTTTTTTTATTAATTTATTTATCTGGTTGTTTAGCCTTTTCACTTATCAAATAAGCAAGTTAGCTATATGATACATGAGACAAAAGAAAGAATTTGGAGGGTAAATATCCCAGAGAGAGATAAGAAGTCTCCATCAAACACTACTTTAGGCGCATCAATAAGAAAATAAAATCTTTTATATGATCCCCCCCCACCGCCTATTATTTGAATCTATCTACCAAAAGGTTCGGAATAAATACAAATAAATTTACATAGAAGGTATCTGAACCCGGCCACACTCATCTACAGCCGAACATACCACTCATCAACCGCATGTGAACCTAGCCGGTCATATCTTAGATATTTTTATCTCCGTTGACCAACAGATTTTTTTTTTGTTGTGGCTTACATCGCCTCGGGTCAACTCCACACAACCTGTCGTCTGAATAAATTACCAGCTTCGACTTGTTGAAAAAGATACATTACAACCTCTGGCCAGCTGGGGTCCCACAAAGCATCGATAAACTTCTCAAACCTAGTTCAACTTCTAATTTTAAAGGATCTGCACGGGTGTTCCCGGAAAATATAAATAGGCATAGATTTCGGCGACAAAAAAAAAAGAAGACTGAAAATGAAAGGAAATTCTTTCAGCTACGTAATCGCATTAGTATGCTTGACAGTGGTAAGTTGCGAATTCTTTTCGTCAGTTCACGAAGTGACAAAACTAATAGAATACGAGAGGTTCCTTCTGGGCAAAATGGAGAAATTCGTCAGTTTGAACGAAAATAAATTGGATTACCTAAAGGAGTGAGTAGGCACAGATACTTGTGTTTGGATACTTTTCTTTTCCCCTGCTAATATTCTATCACACAGAAAATTTAATAAAACAAAGTGACGGATACGAAGATAAAAAAGTTGTCTTCTTTTATTTTAGGAAACTTTCCGAGTTAGAGAGGGAACGTGAGGAAGCTCTAGAGGCCGGCGAAGAGTACTTTGAGAATCCAATTAACAAGTATTTACTAACAAAACGTCTATCCCTAGATTGGGAAAGAATGGAGAGCCTCCTGGATCATGAAGTCGGAATAAGTGAGTTTGTTTGAGCAAAAAAAGTATCTTTAACCTGATCCCTTGGCTATCTATCAATAGACGTTATGAAAAGTATCGAAAGATTTCGAGCGAATTGGACGTTTCCTGGAGAAGAGGATTACAATGGTGCTATGGAGGGATTGTTACGTTTGCAAAGAATCTATCGACTGGAAACTAAGGATGTAGCCAATGGAATCTTAGGAGGAGTTAAGTACGAGTACACGTAAGAATGTCAAGAACAATAAAGTCACAAGATATTTATTTTATTTTCTGTTTTAGAACTGAACTATCGGCGAAGGATTGCTTTTATTTGGGACGATTTGCATTGAAGCAGGAATATCTGCTTGCAGCACACGCATGGCTATCAGAGGCTTTGGAGAGATTTGGCAGTTACATACCAAGTGCATTTGATGAATTATTTGAAAAGCCCGACATACTTGAACCACTGGCAGAGGTAAAATTCAAATTGGGTGAGACAAAGTCTTGGTTTACAGTGAAGGATGGGATTTAGTTAATTTTTTCTTTAGGTGACTACAAAGGAGCGGCTGAGCTTTCTTATTCCCTGCACCTTTGGAGGCCTTATGATACGAGAGTTATGCAGCTTAGGGATTATTACACAAAACAAGCCCAACTTAGGAATTCAATTGTGATTACCAGTGAACATGAGGTAAGATGAACGAACATAATTTGTTTTGTTTATTTATCGGGAAAATGAGTCGGTGCATGCACCAACTTTTACTATGATGTGCCAACACTGGTGCGGCCCTCATTTTCCGTTAGTGGTTCACATATACCAAACATTTGATAGCAGGATGTTATCAATTATCCTTTGCCAGCTGAAAGGGTGATATTTTTTCTGGCTTTCTCTGTTTGCAGTCACGTTGACGTGACTACGACGAGCTATACCTCTGCGCCATTCTATAATTTTTTCCTCGTACTATCAATACAAATAGACCGCTTTGCAATGAGCTTTGAATTGGAATAGACAGTATCTAAGTGGGCAAGTCTCTCAGTTACATATCTATTGCTTACAATAATCATTTGGTCCTGACTACATCCAGGCTTATTCTCAGAACAATATGCACCGTATGAAAAGAAATTTGAAATTTTCTAAATACAAAGCCGAGTATTGTTAATGGAACTGTCCCCGAAAGCTATAGTAGTAGCTGTTGCGTATTTATAAATAACTTCAAAGTATGTATAGACTTTGTGAGTAATCTTCGGCGCTACCATGCTACCCTTTTGCTTTGAGGGGCACTACCATAAAGCTTCAACAATTTTGACTGTAAACATGCGCCTTAACTTTCGACATTTTCTATCTTTTTGGAGATATTTTCCAAATATTCACCTTTCGGTTAGTCATCTTCTTTATTTGGAAGCAGTACTCGAACAATAATACTGGTGAAAATAATTTTACTGCATACTCAGTTTAATGATATTTCTACCTATATTGGCTAGAGAACCTCTTTTATCCTGTATATATACGAGCTTCCTTGAGTTGACAATTACTTTTCCTGCGAAAGTAATATCCCATCTGCTGGTGCTACTGTTTTAATTGGGAGCAGCGCTCTGCTGTTCAATTGTCTTCTGAGCCCAAAAAAACAGCTCTAAAGCGTCGTCGTTCTCTATATCGTATTACCTGCAGAGCCTGGGTAGACAAATTAAAGTCCTTTACTTGAAGTTATAGTGGTCTATTGTAGCGTTTTGTCCGAGTTGTCGATGCTATGTACCTTTTCCTGATGATAGCATGTCCTCGTTTACCGCCAAATCCATCTTCGTAGATTTGCTGTCAGTACATGCTAATGGCTCACAAATAGCTCGCTGGATTCAGTTGTATTCACTCTCAGAAATTGATAGGTATCTATTAGGAGTTCTGAGGTCTCTCCAATGATCTGTGTAACACGAAAATCTTGTCGACGTTAGACTTTCCAGGGCTGGAGACAAGCTGATAAGAACCAGCTAAGATTTTAAGCAAACTGGCTGTATACTTGGTGCAAACAAAAATGTCTTTTTTCTTCAGGATTGGAAATACAGTACTCCTTCTTGGCCGATCATATATTATATTTTATTTTCTGCATGCTTTTACAATGTCATTGACCACCATCTTGAATAGCTCGTCATCAAGGTTCTTTCTGCAGCCTTATTGGATTTAAGATTGGATATTGCTATCCTCACTTCGTCGAGGTCGGTTGTTTAAATTGATGCCCATCACTTTCTAGGTTGAATGATTTTTTCTTCCTGAATGTTGATGATCATCAGCCGTTTAACAGTTTTTGAAAATAGTTATATAATATCCACATCACTGACTGCGAAGCTATCACTACGTTCGCTTGTTCTTTTCAGCAGGCTTCCGTTCGTACATTGTTCGAATTATAAATAGAAATCGGTGCTCGTACTTGATCTTTCGCTCGAAGAGCTCATAGGTAGCTCTAGCCTTTCTTTGCAGCTCTACTCTAAATTTGCCACTAGGTTTCGAGACAAACTATTTGCGTCATAAGGCGTCGAACGAGATTAAGAGATATTCACCCTGGAGGTTTCGTGCGACTGGAGCCTTCTAACGTTAAAGTTCTTCACAGTATTTTCAGATCCAAGCGGCGTTCTGAATACTGTATTCGTACCGTAACCACAACAATGTAGCAACCTGAGTCAACGTTATTCCCTCGGAATGTTCGCAATATTCGTCAATCACAGATGCGGGATCTGCATGTTTGCTACGATGACATTTCACTCTGAAGTGAAGCTAATAATCCTGAACCCGTCTACCCATTAAATATTGGATGTCACCCATGGAGCTAAATAACCACTTAGACCCAACATCTTTCTCTCTCTATCTATCCAATTTTCCAAAAAAACATAGCACGTGCATTTTAAGAGTATTGACACCCTCTTGAGTGCAAATTTCGTTAAAACAAAAAACTGCTATCTTAAATATGCGATGATTTCAATAATACGAACAACAACAATACTATGTTTATCCAATATTCTTTTGGATAAACTCTACAAATTAGGATTCAGGATTTCAGTTTGAGCTTATTTCGATTTTATTTAGTAGAAAGATCTCGAAGAGTAGAACTGAATGGAGTTTTAAGCAATGAGTTGGAAACAATGTTTGGTGTACCCTAGGGTTCGGTTCTAGGTCCCATCCTATTTCTAATATATTTAAACTTCAACAACAAATAAAATCTGAATAGTAATGCCGAAAATATGGCTTTTATTAACGCAAACATTTCCTTATTCAATTCAGTGATAAAATTAGAGATGGACATTCAGTCAATGTGCGGTCATAGCTGACTTTTATGAAGATGTCGCATGTTGTTATAATTATTTTAAAATAGAATCTTTTAAATATTTTAAATATCTAGGTGTATTAATAGATAGAAATTTGAGTTGAAAAATCCATTCAGCTGACCTAAAAGCTTCTTACTGTGATTTACTATGGTCTGTTAACTCAAAACTACAGTATAATTTGTCAAGTTGGGATGTAGCATACAATCATTCCATTGAACCACTGCAAATAGCACAGAAGCATACTGTCAGAATAATTTCAAAAAGAGAAGATCAGCTGCTGCCTTTCTTTTGCAGTCTACGCATCTTGCTCATGAGACATCTGTATGTTTATAAGATACTTAAAGTGTTTTTCAAGCGCAGCGGTTACGCGACTTTACTTATAAATTTGAATGCATTCGGGCTAAGAATAAACTCTCAAAAACCTTAATCGATTACCATACGAATCTACGGTAATTAGAAAACGAAATCTATTTTTAAATAAGGTAAAAAGATGACACTTTACTATTTATATTTTTCAAGTAAAAAACTTGTTCCTGAGCACTGTGTACGAGTACACGTACACGAGTAAGTTACTGTCTTTATTCTCCTTTATAATTTTTTTTTAGTTTTACTTAGTTTTTAATCAGCTTTTTTTAATTTAATTTCATGTTAATGCATCTTTTAATTTTTATTTATTTATTTTTATTTTCTTCTTATTTTTCTTTCGTATAGTTCTTTTCAAAATACCCCAAAACAATATTGTATATTGATTATTTGAGTCATTCGACACCTAGAATGTTGTTTCCAAAAATCTCTTATTTATAGTATATTTATATGTACTGAAAACTTTCATGGAAATAAAATAAATATAATAATAACAATACAAGAAAAATATTCCCCTTTTTGTTTCTACGTCTCCAGCGAGAGTCAAACTATGCTTATAGTAAAGCTTTGCTGAACTCTTTCACTGTCTCTAAGTTAGTTCGATATTTTCAGGCTTCTCTGAACACTCTACAAACGTAGAATTCTCTTAGTCTTGTTTGGTTGCCTGGATAGATCTATTAGACCTGAGAAAATATAGGTTTGAAGTGTGTGTTTATATGAGCGTATTGAAGCAATGCGCGCTGAGTCAATGTGCTTTAAGCTGTCATATAAACTAGGTATATAAGTTCATTGGATCTAGCTACAACAAAATGTTTAAGGACTACGGATCTGGGCTTGTTTTTAACATACTGCCTCAACTGCCTCATGAGAGATCTTCCGGTTGGTACTCGTATCAACAAAATGCAGATTATTCCTAATCATATAAAACAAATCTCGGGACAATGAGTTTTGAATAATTTTAATAACATATACTCCGGCCCAATATTTCCGCACTCTTACGAGTGGATACTTTATGCACCCCATACGCATTTGACAGCCATATAATTTTTTGATATGTGAGCTTTTAATGGGTAAAATATTGCCATGTGTTTGTAAAATATATATTTTCGTAAAAGAGCATGCATCCTGGATCCTAAAAATCTAATATAAGACCGAACTAACACAATTGTGTTTGCTAATATTATTTTCTAGAAAAGTCATGTGTGAATGGCATTCACATGACGTAAAAAACAATTCAGCTGCAAAATTCATGTGCTCTCTACGTTTCCAACAAAAACAAATCCGCAAAAACAGTTATTTTACATACAAAAATCAATACTTTCTTTGGTCCATATGGGCGTCTTCTTCAGCACTAGACCTATACTGACTACTCATTTAAAGTCAGTGTATAATGAAGGAATGGTAGAAAAATAAACGCACAATCCATCCATACCAGTCTTAGCTCGAAAATTCCGTTAACTTCCTCAGAATGTTTTTGTTAAATGCACCCACACAATTATGTACTAGCGGTCTGAAAGGGATACAATAGGATCACTGATGAACTTGCAAGGCAACGCTAAGAGTAAAGTTTTTCAAGAACCAAACCTTCATTAGGACTGGTTAGAACTTTCACTGAAAATTGTGTTCTATCTAAATATATTGTAACCCCAGGGGTCTTAACTCTTCCCGACCCATTAAGAGGTCAGTCACCTTCTTACTACCTCTGTGGTAAGAATCTAGCTAGGTTGCCGTAATGGGGGACTAAACTTTTGCTATGATACTAAGTCTACACCGCTTGGTGTGGGAGTGATGAAGACATCGGTGAATATTATCTCTGTGAATGTCCGGCATATCCTTGCATCGGCGTGTATATGAAGAGTATTGTACTTCATCATTGAAGCGGTTGTTTTATGAGAGACTGACAAATGAGTGGTCCATTTTAACAAAAACACTTGAAGGGCTGTTCTTGAATTGTACGAGTATCTCATAGGTTTACGATACTAATATTTTCAAAGTTCGCCCAGAGATTTGGATTGCCATAGTTTGTTCGCAGACGTGGATACTAGACAGTTTGTCCCGTTTCTTCTTCATAATAGGCTACACTTGTGGAAAGAAGATACTCTTACAATTTGTCAACACAATGCAAGTAGAGTTGAGAGATTCCTTCTTTCGATTTTTCCCGGAAAAAAATAATAAAAAAACCAATAAAAATACTCAATATAAAACTGTCAGGTAAGCTCAGGGTAAGAAATGGGAAGGATTTCACTCCTTCAGGTTACAAGAAAATGGCGGCTTAAATTGTGGATATCTGAATTTATATTCGAACTCAAAAATAAACTATAAAATATTTAAATGTGCGAAAATTCCGCATTTTATTTTTACGATGGGGATTATGGAACTTTATGTGGATGAGTCCTTCATTCATTCTCCCTGTCGTTTCGTGTTTAATAAAATAAAATAAATACTCAATAACTGAAGTATGTTTTCAATTATTCGTACTTCAAGCAGACAAAACTCTCTTACCAGATTTGTTTCTTTAATTTCAGCCTATTCCCGACGACCTCGATGACATCGATCAATATGCCCGCTATCGATTCACATGCAGCGGACACATTCATCAATTACCGTCGCACGAGCGGAACCTTCGTTGCAAGTACCTTAACCATACTCATCCGTTCCTCTTATTGGCACAAATAAAAGTGGAGGAATTAAACTTGAATCCTTTGCTTCTGCTCTACCATGATGTCATATACGATTCTGAAATTGAGACAATCCTCGAGCTTGCCAACAATAAAATGCATCGTGCTACGGTCGTGTCTACGAATGGTTCGATGGTATCAACTGTCAGGACCAGTCAATTTTCATTCCATGAAAAAACTGATCATAAAGTTTTCCAAACTGTTGACGAAAGGGTAGCCCACATGACGGGGATGAATATGAATGCGGCAGAGAGTCCACAAGTTGCTAATTATGGGATTGGGGGGCATTATTCTATACACAAGGACTTTTTCGACAAAGGAGTTAGTAGGGGTGTACTATCCATAGACACAGTTGTCATAGTTTCATTCTTTTGATTTTCAGACATTGCACCGTTTAAATGGAGAACAAGGAAATAGAATTTCCACCGTTCTGTTTTATGTAAATATTCAGCCTATTACAGTCCTATCCGGTTTCGAAAATTAGTCTTTTTTTTCATTGATAGTTGACGGACGTCGAACAGGGTGGTGGAACAGCCCTTCCATACATGAAGAGGTTGGTAAAACCAAAAAAGGGAGCAGCGGCATACTGGTATAATTTGCATGCCAGCGGGGATGGTGATATGTGGACAAAACATGGAGCTTGCCCCGTGCTGGTGGGTTCCAAGTGGGGTTAGTTCAATTTACTAATCAAATATTAAGTAGTGTTATATCTGGTATCCTTTTAATTTACAGTTTTGACTCGCTGGATACGAGAAAGAGGTCAAGAATTCATAAGGCCTTGCAATCTGTACAGTGATGCCTTGGACACTTCAGAGATGTTTTAATATTTTATTTAGAGAATATAATAGTCTTGTTATTCAAAAAATTTGTTTAAATAAGGAATAAAACTTTAATTTTCTTAAGTTAAACTTATTTAATTATTATATATACCTATTTACAAAATACTTGTGCATTTAAGATAGGATCTTTTTAAATTGTGCAACAAAAAAGATAACTATGTTAGGAAACTTATATCGGAAAATAAAAAAGAAGAATAGATTAATGGGGGATATATGTAGAAGAGAACTAAGACATTTTAAGTAAAAAAATAGGGAAAAAGGACATAAAGGTATAGGTATCTTCCATGAGTAAGTTTGTGCAAATTAAAAAAAAACTTTATTTGTAAATATATTTGTGTTGCTAGATCGTAGACAATTCCATAAATGAATAGCATGGATAAACAAAGTCGACTAGGAGTAAAATACTTATGTCTAGCCAAAATTATTTATAGTTCTTTGGTTACTCGCAAGTTTTAATATTTCAGGTTAGTCTGGTTCCTTGGTAGTTATGACTTTTTGTAGTAATAGTATGTTTCTATAATTTTAGTTAGCTGCGTAATGTGTTCTGACCGTCTGATGTAAAAAATATATCATGCGCCAACTATTACATGCCACAGTTAGTCTTCTTTTCGACACATGGTCCAAGTGCGCTTATATTTCGCATCCATAAAGCAGTATTGGCAGAATAATGGATTTAATCAATTTTAAATTAACGACTATGGGAAGGCAGTTTTTAATTGGGCTTAGGCCACGAAGAGATACACTTTTGATATAATTTTGATTACGTGCAAATTCCAAGCAAAGCTACAACTGAAGTAAGCTCAAAGATTTTTTATGTTATCAACATACTGCGCATGAGTGTGTTTAAGAAATATTGGGGAGAAATCTTCGCTTAACATCGTCATTAATATTGATTAACGGCTGATTTTTATGTGATTTCGGGAACAAGGAATACATTTGTATGTCATCGGTATATATATGATGTACGAAGGTCGTGAAATATATGAAAAAGAGAGGGCTTAGTACGGAACCTTGAGGAATACCCAGGAGGACTTGAAGATTTGAGAGGCGTTTAGTGTCGTTAGACATATATTGTAAGCGGCCAGATGAGTATAAAGCTATTAACTTGCACGCATAGCATTCAAAGGAGAATTGTCTATGCAGTTTATTTGTCAGAATAGAATGATTTACACTGTCAAGCGCCTTCAAGAAGTCTAAAAAGACAATGAAACTCAACATATCACAATCTAGTCCGGCACATATACATATATTCGCTCACTTTTAGTAACGCGATACCTTTTACTCGATAAGCGGACTGATATGTTATTTGATTACTTATTACTGCTTCGAAGAGTGGTGAAGATAGCGATACAACAAGGTGAGACAGGAGACGTTACGCCGGCGTTCGAGGGTGTTTAATGACTGTGTCGTATTGGCATCACCTATGAGTTTTATATAGCAAGTGCAGAGATATCTTAGGGGAACTCCAATTTTGGGCGGATGAACGCCTTATATATTGTGGCCAGGTCAGATGAAGTGAAATATTTCTTACATCGCTAAAGGAAACCTAGATATTTCGCAGCATTCTTGGCGACATCGAATATGTGGTCATTCCAAAGTAAGTTCTCATTGACACACATACCGAGAATGAAAAGTTTTTCGGTTTCAACGATTCAAGTACCATTCATGGATAATGATATTGGCATTCGCTTTAACGATAGCAGACAGCATTGTGTTTTGGAAGCACTAAATTCCACAACCCCAATTGGTTATGCTGCTAATATCAGAATTTAATGAGCTTAACATACGCTGCCGCTCCCATTCTACAGCTGAAGACCAGGGACGTGAGTTCGGAAACGAATATGAAAAGCAGAGAGTACTGGCGTCAGAAAAGGAATATATTGGATTATAGTAGAAGTAGCAGCCAAGAGATCATTGATGAAAATTAAAAAGAGTGTCGGAGACAAAATGGAGCCCTGGGGCACACCAGCATTTATTTTGTGAATATCAGACTAGAAACCATCCAAGACAACTTGAATTGAACGTTCGGAAAGGTAGTTTCTAATCCATTGAAAAGAGAGTCATCGATCCCAAATGAACGCATTTTAGACAAAAAAAGCCTGATGCCAAACTCTGTCAAATGCCTTAGTAATATTAAGTGCAACTATCTTGCTTTGGCCAGATTGATGTATGCTTTGGTTCCCCTTTTCGACATGTCATCAAATCACCAGTGGACCTGTTGCTACGAGAACCGTACTGCCGGTCATTGAGAAATTTTCGTGTTTCGCGATATTTCATGAGCTGACGGTTTATCAGCATTTTCCATGACCTTGAAAAGAAGAGGCGTAAGAGCAATTGGTCTGAAGAAAGAGGGAGAAGAAGATTCGCCTTTTTTTGTGACGGGCTGGGCAAATTCTGTTTTCCGTCTGCTCGGAAAGAATCCTAAAGAGTTGGATTGATGAAAAAGCTTATGCAGTGGTTTTGCCAAGGTGGAAGAACACCTCTTCAGAAGAAGGGGGGATATACCATCTGAACCAGCGGACATATGTATGTTGAGATCTTTAAGTACTCTTGCTACTACACGAGTGCGAAAGTAGATTCGTCCCATTGAAGATTCGACGCACTCAAGTGTAGGCGGAGACAAAGCAAGAATTTGGAAGTGTTGAGCTGGCAGCAAAGTATGCAGCAATCAGGCCTTATCTAAAGAGTTGACAGCTGGAATGTCATTGTGAATGAACATAGGAATTTCATACGCTTAATATTAGTATCAATAAAAAAATATATATATTTATCGTTTGCTCGAAAAAAATTATGGAAAATACATCCTCGTACCGCGTATTTGCCATTCCCTTCACTTAACCGCCGGCTATGCCTATAAGCGAATTCCAGATTCAGAGACTTATACAATTTCTTCAGTTCCAGTCCCAAAAGCACAATCAAATCTAAATCTTTTTAAGAGCTATGGGTGTTAAAATTGAGCAACTGTTTCACCCTGAAAATACCAGGTGGCTTTCACTGCACCAATGTGTAAGTGTAGTTTTAAAATATTATATATCGCTTCAAGGATATTTTAAAGTCCAAGACTAATTGTTATAGGTGGCAAAAATATTAGCGAAACTTTAGACAATCGTTTTACCAAGCTTTATTTAGAGTTCATTTCATCTACACATATTGCAATATTTGACATCTATTACTACTGAAATGCAGAGTGAAAATATCGAAATACATTTAATTTATAAAAGAATAACAAAATTTTATAAGAATATATTACAATAATATTTGGATTTCAATTATGGAAGCGATACAGACTTGAATAAATTGGAATCCGAGAATGCAATCTATTTGTTTGCCCCTAAAGGAAACATACTTAGGAGGGAAATGGATGGCCTGCTTACAGTTCGAACTGGCATTACTATGTAGATCGTAGCGATACCGCCGTATAGCGTGAAAATTGCCGACAGTTTCTTATTTCTGATTTTTTTGAAATGATATTGTAAGAATCGATTCTTCAAATATTTGGAATTATCCATCCATCATTTCAGTTCATTCCTAACTATAATGCATAATTTTAAGAAATGACTTATAATATGATAATTTAAAAGAAGACCCAATCTAATTTTTTTGATGTAAAATGTTCATCAAAAATGGTTCTAAAATGTTTAATTTTTTGGAAATACTTGCAAACCAAATTTTGTATTTCCTCCATTCATTGACATCCAGCGCAGTTTTCTAACTAGGTAGACGTCGCTGTACAGCTCTTATAGCTCGTCGTTGAATCCTCTCCTTGGAAGACCGTCGACTCATAAAGTAGGACTGGCATGATCAAGGTCTTATATAGAATCTTCTCAGTTCTTGGGGATAGGGCCTTATTACATGAGTAATAGAGTGAGAGTGAATAGACGTTTTTGTTTTTATTAACTCCAGCAAAGGTACTTTTAGCTCGTACATTAATACGAGTACGAGGGGCGTTCAACATATTCTCGGTATCGGGGTGAAGCTGTAGTTGTATATATAAATTGACTTATTTATCAAGTAATGCTATTATTTTAGTGCATCCATGTAAAATTTCATATAAATGTGATTATTAATTCGCGTTTTATCTCTAGTTAAACAGAATCATAATGGCAACTGAGACGATGATGGTGAAAATTGAGCATCGCGCTGTAATTAAATTTCTCACTAAGCAAGGAAAAAGTAAAAAAACTATTCATGAAGAGATGGTGGCTGTTTACCAGGGCTCCGCACCTTCATTATCAACTGTGCAAAAGTGGTCAAGTGAGTTCAAGAGAGGCAGAGAGAGCATTGAAGACGACCCCCGCTCCGGCGCCCCGGCTACTGCTTGTACGGGAGAAAGCATCAAAGAAGTCGAAAAACTTGTTCTTGAGGATGCCCGAATAAAGGTGAAAATGATGGCAGAGATCACCAAGCTTTCAATTGGTACCATTCACACCATTCTTCATGACCATCTTAACCTTTCAAAGGTCAGTGCAAGGTGGGTGCCACGAATGCTCACAGCGCCTCAGAAAAAAGTGAGAATCGCATGCTGTAGAGAGCTTTTGGAGATGTGTAGTGAGAACGCGGACAGTGTTATGGATCGAATTATTACTGGGGACGAAACATGGGTCCACCACTATGACCCTGAAAGCAAACAAGAGTCCATGCAGTGGCATAAAAAAGGAACAGACCCCCCGAAGAAGTTCAAAGTCACTCCGTCTGCCGGGAAGCTCATGGCCACAGTTTTTTGGGACTCAAAGGGAATCTTGCTCATTGAGTACAAAAAAAAAGGTGAAACCATCAACGCCACATCCTACGCTTCCACTTTGCATAATTTGCGGGAGGAAATTAAAAAGAAAAGACGGGGTAAACTCGCAGCGGGTGTGTTGCTTCTTCATGACAACGCTCCTGTTCACACGGCGCGAGTTTCCAAGGCTGCTGCGCGAGATTGTGGTTTCGAATAAATCCAACACCCACCCTATAGTCCAGACCTTGCCCCTAGTGATTATTTCCTGTTTCCGGATTTGAAAAAATGTCTTCGTGGAAAAAGATTTTCGGATGATGAAGAACTCAAGTCGGCAATAAATGGGTATTTTGCATAGAAAGAGGAAATTTATTTTTTTGAGGATTTAAAAAAGCTTATCTCAAGATGTAACAAATGCATTGATGTTAGGGGAGATTATATTGAAAAATAAAAACAATTTAAATTGAATTCACATTTTCCTTCATATCGATACCGAGAATATATTGAACGCCCCTCGTAGTTAACTAAAATAATATTTTTCGGGTGTAAGCAGTAGAACACTGCATTAAGTTGAAAACAAACATGATCATACAAAACGACAAAATGGAAACATTTGTAGGTGACTCAAATCTTGTGATTCTTAATGACGGTTCCCCAACCCACAACACCCTAACATAACATACATTGATTTGACATGTTGCTCACCCGAATTGTACACAATATCTTCTTGGGAAATTTTAAATGATCTCTGTAACAGCGATCACTTTCTTACAATTTCCACTACTCTTATCGGCCCAGTCTACTCAAATACAACGATAAATCGCAAATTTAAAAGTGACTTTTCTAACTGGGCTTACTTTAACAATCACATTTTAGATTGCCTCTCAGTTAAACCACCGTCCCCAAACATTAACAAAGAAGCTGCGATACTCCAAAAATTGATTCGAGTTGCTGCTAACAAATCAATCCCCCAAAGTTTCCCTAATTTCTAAAAGCGAACCGTGCTTTGGTGGAACCCAAGTTAGGAACTCTAAGGCATGAGCAAATAACAGCCTGGCGGGCCTTTAAAAAGCAACGAACTAATAATAATTTAAATTTATTCAAAAAATCGAACGCCAAATTTCGCAGGGAAATAAAAATCAGTAAGCACTTAATCCTAATACATCTAGCATCAAAATTTAGCAAACTATTCGCTGCCTAACTGGTAAATACACACCACAATCGATAAATTTGTTTGAAACACCAGAAGATCCAATATCAAGTCCCTCTGAGATTGTCAGCTACTTTGCTCGTACTTGGTCGAATTCATCTAACGACCACAATTTTTCAAACAGTTTCAAAATAACAAGACATATCGAAGACTCAATTACTACGATAGAGCTCGAAATTTGTTTAAACAAACTGAAAGGCAAAACTCCAATCAGGGATAGAATATCTTACAACATATTAAAAGAACCCGTCAACTTCAACTAAATTAAGACTTACACAGCTGTACAATAACATCCTTAATGAAGGGGTGATTCACAAGATTGGAAATTAGCAACAACACTGCCCCTACATATACCTAACAAATGCTTAAATAATGTCAACGGGTACCGCCAGATAGCACTTATTCGCTGTATGTCAAAGGTTCCAGAGAAAATTGTCGCCAAAAGACTACTTTGGTTTATTGAATCAAAAAAGCTATTAAGCTCCGTCTTAAGTACTTTATTTCTAATTGCAAAAAAAGCTTTATAGGCATTCAATAAACTCAGAGCATGGCACATTGGCCTGACAATTTTCTACTACATCAAAACTTTCCTAACGAGTAGAAAAAATTGTGTAAAAGCAAATAACTGGTTCTCCTCATCCCACCTTTTATTTAATGGAATTCCCCAAGACTACCAACTACCTTTTATTATTGCTTTATTATTGCTTTCGATGACATAAGTAAAATTGTACTGAAACACAAGCTTATTGATCATTGTATTATATTTATGCAGATGATTTATATATACTCGTACTGTGCAAACACTCGGATCAAGTTAAAACTAAACCCCTGCTAACAAATACAGTCAAAGACATACTAAAATGGTCCAATATTTCAGGTGGCCAATTATCATTAGTTAAACGTAAGACTCTACAAATCTGTTTAACAATAAGTATAATCTATTTAACAATAAGTATAATTGTAAAGATCACTGTATAAAATTAAAAAAAGCCTATCTGCGTGACTACCATAATAATTTATTTATTATATGTAATACACATATCAATACTCTTTGTTCAATTCTAAAATCTATAGCTCAATGCAGGATTGATTACGGTTTATTCATCTACTGAAACTGTCCAAGATCCATAATAAATATCATTAAGTCTCCTTACCATCCAGCAGCACGTAGAAGCATTAATGTTTTTCCCACAAGCTCTGTGAAGAACATGTTGGATTAGAATCTGGTCTGCCTACAATTGAACGAGTTAAAGTAACGAGAGCTAAGCTGTATCTAAAGCTTATGTCTTCAAGCAGTTCAATCATTGAAACAGACATCACTTCTGCTATGAACATGAAAACTATAAAACGCCTTCCATCCGCTATATCTCTCGCACTCATTTGCGCCAAAGAATTACCGATAGGGAAGATCATAGATCTATATACGCACCGTGGTTCATAAAACACACATCATTCATTATGGACTTGTCAAAATATAACAATGCAAATACCAACAAAGACATATTGCCCGCATTATACGTCAGCATCACTTCGTAACTAAAATCTTGCGGATGGAATTTACGAGTATTATTTACAGATGGCTCCAACACCAGCGAGAACATATCTTTCGCTTCAACTTACGAAGACGGGTCTCAGATAAGTATAGGGCTATTAACTATTTACAATCGTATCTGTTTTTACCGCTGAAGCCTTAGCCATTCAAAAAACCTAAGCAATAGCTACCAGTATACGTGGCAAATAGCCTGTCAATACTCTAGTACAGCAACCAAAAGTCCTCCACCTACGAGTTATTAAGAAATCATAATCAAGAAAATATCCTTAAAATATATAACTTCATTGAAAGATTTAATTTGCAAATTTAACTATAACAAATATCAAATATCATACAGGCTCCTGCAATAGGGACTTCCGAACTTTGACAATTAATAGCGACCATATTGCTGAAGCTACTCGTACATTTGTCAAATTGGCAGTCATTTTTTCAGTCTGTCTTGCCAAATCACCATGGACGGACATAGCGTTCAACAACACGTGAAAATGATAAAATGGTTTTATCAAAATGGGTGTTCTGTTCGGGCAACGTTCTGCGCGTTTCACCCATTTTACGGTCGCCATAATGGTCCTACCGAGAGGATTATTCGCAGTGGTGGATAAATTTGATTCCACTGGTTCAGTAAACGATAAACCAACACCCGTACGTCGACGAAAGGCAAGATCTGCCGAAAACATCGTCGCTGTCCGTGAGAGTATGTAGGAGAATCCGAGGCAGTCGATTTCGCGTCGCTCACAAAAACTCGTCCTTTCACAGACCGCAACTTGGCGAATCTGGCGTCGTGACTTGGACCTGCACCCGTGCCAAAATTCAACTGACCCAGGCGCTGTAGGTAAACAACGACGTATGTTCGCTAAATGGGCTTTTGGAGCAGTTGGAAACTGACAACTACTTTTGACCTGAATTGGATGATACGCACACCAACGACGCGCCAGATTGGGAATTTTGCACGAGCCATTCGAGGGCATGATCATCTCACGTGGAGGTGATGCGATTTGACACCATTAGACTTTTTCCTGTGGGGTTTTCTGAAGTCGCAGTCGTTGCGAATAAGCCACAAACCACAGTGGCCTTGAAAGCTAACATAACCCATTCCATCGGTCAAATTCAGCCTGATTTATGTGCCAGAATCACGGAAAATTGGACATTTCGGATGCTTGCCAGCCAGAGAAGCCGTGGCGGACATTTGAACGATGTTATATTCCATACGTAATGGCATCGATAGGTCTTTCAAACGAATGAAAAATTTCGATGATATCTCACACACACTTTGTTTTATTTAAATTTAAAGAAAGGAAGCGCTTTATGAAGGACCCTTTATATAAGCTAATACTAAGTAATCTAAAGCACTATTGCACCTTAAGTCTCTGCAGATGGTGTTAGTATATGTTTTTTATATATAATAAATTATATATAATATAATAAATTATATATAAAATTTAGTAGAAATAGAGCCAAAGGCCTTCGCAGCTCATATTCTGTTTAGCAATTAATTTTAACAATATGTAAATAAATTATAATGTTAATATTAATAATAATTAAAATGTTACAGGAGATCTACCGAGTTGATTTTATCTACAAAATTTTAAAACTAATAATAAAATAATTTAAAAAAAATTATACTTGTATATCAATTTCCAATGGACAGCTATTTTTTAAGAGAATATGGTACTTAAAACAATGAATGCCCTTGATTTTCCTTATGCTAATTGGCAAGGAATTCCAGAGCCGAATCTAGGAAAAAAAAAACTGGCGCTCGGAAATCAGACAAGCGTAACTTGTACGCATGAGAATACGTGATCTATTTAACTGAGAGAGTATTACTTTGTTATACAAATAATTAGGTTTTCTTGTTTGAATAAGTTTGTCTAGAAAACAGAATGTTTTATACGTATTTAAGCAAGTTATCGAAAGTGCAACCGCTTATTTGTTTTTTATATAAGGAGACACGATCATATCTTTTTAGATTAAAGTTAAAGTTAAGTTTTCTTCTACAGTCATAATCCGCACAGCAGAATATCCCAGAGCAATAAAGTAAGATCTTTTTTCATCAAGATGATAGCTCCATATGCCTGGGTGTCATCTGCGAACATATGAATCGAGCAGTGCTTGACAATCTTAGGCAACACGTTCCCATAGAGGGAAAAAAGTATTGGTCCCCAGATCGAGCCTTGTGGTACTCCGTACTTCATTGGCAGGTAAGACGAAGACTGCTCATCAACTACAACTTTTTCCTGCCTCCCTTCTTGATAGGACAGAATGAGCCTTGCAACAGACAATGAGAAATTGAATTTCTTCCAAAGTTTTGAATAAAGAATATAATAGTCTACAATTTGGAATGCTTTAGATAGGTCGAGAAATACTAAAACATTAATTTGATTTTCACTCATTTTCCTTCTGATTTCCTCAACAACTGACAGCAAAGCCGTCTTACAACTATGATTGGGGCGGAAGCCAGAATGGCTTGCACAAATTATATTGTTAACTGAGAGATGCTTTTGAATTTGCACTAAGATGGTTTTTTCGAATACTTTAGAAAGGAATGGGAGGATCGAAACTAGTCTTCATTCCTTTGATTTTACATTCTTGGGAATCGGGATGGCTTTTGAATCCTTCCACACTTTTGAGAAATTAGAAGCGCTTCCAAAACATCTTCCTGCCGTGATCCATTAAGATTAAAGTATGACTGTTCGGTGTCATACGGTGTCTGATCGAAACTGTCACATACTACCAAAAGGATATTGATTCTAGTTAAAAAATTTGTATTGAGCTGGTCGCAGTCAACATTATCCGAAATGTTTGCCACATTTCCTTCCTTGACGAACACATCCCTTATTGTCTACTGTAGAACGCCCGCTTAGTAGCTTTGGTTTTACATAGCGAAATGAGCGATATCTATCAAAGAATTCACCAATTCTATATTTTTCTAGCTCTTGAATGCGTCATCAGGCTTTTTTTAAAAACTACAGAATGCTGGCGTTAACCACTGGGGTGAAAGGGGTTTAATGGCCCTTGTTTTTACGGGAAGATGTTTGTGAAAAAGGGACACGTCTGGTCATCAACTAAAGGCATTTAGTAAGTGCGACCAAAATTTATTGTGAAAATATCTTGTTGAAGTGCATAAAAGTTTAATGTTGCGAAAGCCTCTAAACGTTATCGTACATTCAGTTCGTTAAATATCGAATTTGTATGATAGAAAAAGTAGGTCGTATTTTGAAAACCCAGGCGCTTCAAGTTGGCTATATAGTGAAACTTTTCCTTTATCAGATACAAAAATTGAATCGATAAAGGTGGATGTTGAATTAGTAAAGTGAGTGGGTATCGACGTATTTACTGCATATAAATCGAGAGATTTCATGTACTCAAGAAAGCTGATTGAGTGAGGTACATTTAAGGTGTTACAGTGTAGGTCGCCACGCATGATTATTTGATTGGGAGTACTGGATAGTTCTTGTAGGGTAGGTATTATAAATTGGTTCAAAGGGAATAAGGTCATTTGGTCTGTACACGACTTCAATCGTTACTTTCTCTTGATGACCCGTTATGCTCACGAAAAGAAAGTGATGACACAACTTCTGTCTGAATTGCACACGTAATTATATTTTAATGTTTTGCGTAGGTATATTGCAACTCCAACCCAGTACGGTCAATCCTATTGGATCGAAACAGCTTGTAGCCATCCACTTTGTATGTGTAATCAGTCACGTATGGATGAAACCATGCTTCTAAGACACGTATTATCTCAGCTTTGGAGTTAATAAATATTTGCACAAATTCGTAAATTTTTGGGTGTTAGTTTTGTGCATTTATATGGCAGATGTGAAGGCTTTCGTATTGGACTTGGAGAATTCGAATCATATTTTTCAGATTCCCGTTTACTTCCGCAACTGCGGATTCTCTAGGATAATCGAGATATTAAAGAAAATAAATAGAAATCAAAGCCGCTACTCAAATAAATAATGACTATAAAGTTAAGGAACAAACTTACCATGGCCATTGGAACTGAGTTCAAAAAATGAGAAAAAGAAATTAACATATTTCAAATAGAGAACAAAAATAGTATCTACTCGTAAAAATAAATTGAAAAAAAAGAGAAAGTATTAAAAGAAAACTACAACTGCAACTCTATTATTTTTTTAGAATGTAATCGTAAAAGTGCGCGATATCGATTTTCTTCGATCAACACCAGGTCAAACCAAGTTCCAGCCCACCAGCAACTTACAACATCTCTTAACTTGAATTCTCCCAAAAACCCACACAATGCGTATGTGAGGTGAATAACATACATACATCTGTAAAGTGCCGTAAAATATGGTATTGTTTAATACACACACACACTTCACATTATTCATTATATTTCTTATCCATGATCTTAGTCAAGTGTCCTATTTTCTTTTCTTTTTTACTTTCCTTTTCACAATTTGTATTTATTTCAAATTGTATTCATACAAATGTTTATGTTTTTAATTTTTTCTGTTTCTGTTTGTTATTTTTTTTACACCGCATCTCTACGAGTCATCGCTGGTGTTAAGTAAATTTTCATGAAATCAAAATGTCCAGTGGAGACGGGTAATTTGCAGACAACAAATATTTCAAGAAATAAATGTTTGCTTTTTATTCAAGACATCTCTGTAGACATCAACCCTGTAAATTTTTTGACAGCTCTTGTCAGTTTGAGTTCGGAATGTAAAAAAAAAACAAAGTGTGGCCAACTTCATACACCACTACGCTATCTGCAACGCCATTTTTCTACTATAATGTAGTCGCTTTGTGTGAACAAAAAAAAAACAACCCCAATTGCAAGTAGTTCACATCTACGTAACCAACTTACACTCATAGAATGAAATGTCATGCAATAATTTGCCCACCTAAGTTAAAAGAAAAAAGGTCAGACGAGATGTCTGAAATTTAGTCTGACATATTTGTGTCTCGTGGAGACGCGGCGTTATAAATGGAAACATCTTCACATAGTGATGGGTTTAGTCTGAGTGGAATGGACGCGAATTTACATATTTCGAATGATTAGGCTATTACGTCCGCAGAAAAAAGGCTAGCACATACGTCATCTTTACACTCAAAGCCTCAATCCGAAATTAGGCGAATTTCGATAGTTATTTATTAACTCGAGGGTTGACGTTGGCTGCATATCCGAGACTTGGTTTTCGTCTAAATTTCCTAATCAGCTTGAGAGCTATGGAACTTATTCACGGCGATAGGAATGATTGAGAACGTGGGGGTGTTGCTATTTATTTACGTAATGGTGTTAAACAATTTCCCCGATCTAAACAAAATTAAATGTTTTCAATTGCCGGGCTGCCGGGAAAACCACAAAAACCCAAGAAAAAGCGAAAACCAATCCAAATACAAAGAAACCGAGCCACACAGTTGCTGGTTGACATCCGTGCGACGATCTGTCTGCTTGGCTTGGTTTCGAAGAAAAAGATATTCACTAATAAACCCTAAACTATTAAATTTTGGGCGTCATTCACTTTATGCAGATCGGAAGTGCAAAACCGTATATTACAAACTAATCTGAAAGAATACCATTCAATAGTCCGTCAGAAAGAAAAGACAATTTTTTTTTTTTTGCTACTTTATGTAAAGGCGCTTTATGTGCGGAGGGTTGGCAGAACAATATATTGCAGAATCCGGTAAATAATGTCGAGTTAATAATGGTACTTACCTTTTACTGTCTCCCAGAAATGATATAATCCTGTGCTGTATGTCCTAATTTCGTCCTTATTTCCTCGTCAATTTTTGTTTATTGTAGTACGTCTGCCTTTTACAAAATCTTCTCGCAAATTCTTCCTTCTTTTTCTGTTAAAATTTTTTTTGTTTGCTTTGCGTTTCTAATCTTCTTTTTTTTGATCTTAACTTTTTAATGGTCAGCGAGGAAGTGATTAACCCTATCCCATCGATATTAGCTCGAACCGTGGATCTCACACATACACTCATTTATCGCTAGTAACAGGGACCGTATTACCGATGGCGTCTCAAAAAAATACGACCCAATCACACCTCCCGCGTGAACGCCACACCATACAGTAGCTTTGAGTGGATGTAATGGCTCTTAGTGCATCACACGCGGATTTTCAGTGCCCCAGAAACGAAGATTTCGCTTAGTAACCGCTTAAGTGAAAATGCTCCTCGTCGCTCATGATGATTTTCAACACAAAATCGTCCTCGTCATTGTTGAGATTGATGATGGCTTTACAGTAATTCGCATTATATCACGTATTAACTGATGTACTGCTTGCACTTTGTACGGGAACATGTGTAAGTCTTTCACTAAAATTCGCTGTAGGTTCCGTCAGGTGATGCCAAATTACGTGGCCCGACGTCTGGTTGATGTTTCTTCGTTCTCAACGACATTGGCAGCCACAGCCGCGACATTCTCGGCGGAACGACCAGTCCGGTGGCGGCCACCCCGTGCATGGTCTCATGTGGTTCCACTCTGTTCGAGTCGAGTAGCTAAGCGCCGGAATGTTTGACCAGTTTTCGCGACACGATAATCGACGTCGAAAGTCATGCAGCGCTAACGCCACCGACACAATTATTCGACGCTCTTGCGGAGTATAGTGCTCCATTTCTGATCTGTTTGTATAATACAGCTGTCTAGTTCACAAATATGATTAAGGTACGACGCCATTTGCAAAAATTATACCATCTTCAGATAGGGTGATTAATTTTGCTCCACCTTGTACATCCATTCAGACGGATGCAACGGGCCAATTTTGGTGTTTGTGTGGAACGCTCTGCAAATTTGCTGAAGTGTGTTTCGTGTGAATGAATTCGTGTTTCTTTCCTATTTCCCAAATTTTTTTTTTTTTTTTTTTATAATTTACGCGCGCCTAAGGGGTTGGATACCCTTTTACTGTTGCCAGGGCGCGGGCGGAAAGACAGAAGGAGGAGAAAGGAAAATAGTTTGTGTAGTGGCTTGAAACTCAGGTGTGTTTGGTTTCTATGTTTGCTCTCCAGGGGTGGGAGTCCGAATAGGACGGAGAGTTTTGCTTCACTCAGAGTGATTCGAGTATAATTCCCAGTATTTTTTTCATTGCTTGAAACTCTTATAACAGCCAAATCTACATGTCAGTGTTATGCCTTCACACGCAGAATTTTTTTGTCTGAGTTTCAAATATACAATGAAAAACTGATTTTGCCATGGGCAGGATTCGAACCTGGACCCTCCGAGTGAGAAGCGTCTGCTACTACCACTACACCACGGCCACCCCGTGGGGAAATTTCCTCCAAGATTGGGTTTTCCTTTTGGCCCGAGCTAATATTTTCCTTTACGATCAGTCATTGGGGTTGCATTCAGTCTCAATGCAGCACCAGTTCTTTTCAAACGATAAAAAAGGAATAAGCTAATTTGCAAACAATATATGGCCTACTCGCATTTATAACACCTGATCATTATCCGATTCTGATAATGATCGTGTGGCGTATAGTGAGAACGAAACAAGGAACTACTCATCAAACGATCACAGAAGAATGAATTCTACGTTTGATGCGCTACCCAGTGAAAGACTAAACGGCGACATCCCTGTGAATTCTTTTGTCAAGAGTTTAATGAATGAGGGGCGCGCAAAAAGGGGTCTATTCTTTACAACAATTTTTGTTGTTACAATTTTATTTTCATTTTTTTGCTTTAAGGTGATTGGAGACAGTTCTGATGGGTCACCGTCTCTTGTATACACCTATGTTGAATCCTGGTCTCGCGCCTTGCTCTTGGGAGATTCTCTTTCTTCTTTTTAACTGATTGTCCATTATACCTGCGATTGTTGATTCTTCAAAATAACAGAGAGGTGCACCAGGGGCGGATGCAATCATGGCGAATAAACATAGAAAAGCGACGTTTTTATGAAAAATTCGCAAACGGCGCGAATATTGGTCCCTCTGGCCCCTTATGCCAATTTATAAACGAAGAAACTGTCATCAATGGTCGGCATCGTTTTGAATTTACGCAGTTTACAGATGAGGATATTAGATGCAGCAGTGCTGCCTGTCAAATCGGATGCGACTGGTCCTCATGAAATATATCCAACATTTTTGATACTTGTACGATATTCAGCTGTTGCAGGTTCATCCCTTTTCGCATATCCGCAAAGTATACTTATGGTGTGTCACTTAGGTGTCCCAAAAATCAACGTCAAGCCGGAAACGCGTGATAGGTCAAGTGGTATCGGTTATCACAAAATTATAAAAAAAATCTAAGTGATGTACTTTTAGAATTATTAGCACTCAACAAAAAATCGAGAAATCGGAAACACTGTGACGATCTTTCAAGTGCTGTGACCGCAAATCTTTACTTTTCTTCGATTTTTTTTTGTCACGTAACCCTGAGTAACTCTTCTGTAAATTACGGTCCAAAATATGAAACATAACTGTATCAGTTTTAACTAAAATATTGCTTTTTTGTCCATCCATGTATCTGAAAATCATTAATCACCCAACTTGATTGAAAGATGGCATCCAGACTAAATACGCCATCTTTTAAAGTTACTTGCCAAAATGGCATAGTACATTTTTTGTCAGTACAGTCAATTAAAGTTTTATACGGTTCATTTACGATCTTAGACGTCGAAGGTCGTAAGTATTTTCTTTTTTCTTATTTTTAAAATTCGCTACTCAAGAGCTAATTGGTCAGCTAAATTTTAGGTATGTTGAAAATTTTGGATTTTTATAAAAAAGGAATGGTAAAGGGCAAAATAAAATGCGATTGGAATCGGATAGCTTTGAATGCTGACGCCACAACTCTTTCGATCAAATCTGAGAAATGAATTGGTGCATAGTTTTTACAAAGTCATTTTTAGCTGTTTTGAATACATCGGGCCTTAAGCAGGCAGGTTCATCTGATTTGCTGGATTTTAGCTTAGATATTGCTAACTTTACCTCGTTCTGGTCAGGTGGAGGGAAGTTGATTTCTTCGCCGTTATACAGCCTGCAGAAAAAGTTTTTCCATATTCTCAGCACCGATTGTGACTCTGTTACAAGGTTTCCTTCTTCACCTCTACAATCTTCTATGGGTGTTCTTGCCTTGGCACGTTGTTCTTACCTGTTGGTAAAATTTCCGTACGTTATTCTTGCTTTTTGTGCTCCTGTTTCTTCTTCTGGAAGAGCAGATGTTCTTTCCGTTTCTTCTAGTCATAGACCTCACTAGCAGCTCTCCGCCTTCATTGCAATGTTACCGTCTACGCTTCTTGTTTAGCTACATATGCTTGCCGGCATTCTTCATTAAACCAGCGATTTCTTGGTGGTGGTCGGCACCAAGCACATCAGTTACGGCATTTCTGACGGCATGATAGCAGCATTGCTACTGGTCTTCGGCACTTGATGCTGGCGTCGGGGACCGCCATATCCTCTTGTGTATATTGAGATGAGTAAACTAGATGAGGAGGCAAGACTTACCAGCTGTGCTACCTATCCAGGCGGTTTTAACGTCATACGTCGGATATTGCTCATATTTCTTATCGAGGAGCTCATAGAAACATTCTTTGATGGCATCGTCCTTGTCTTCTCTAGGTCCATGGGCACATACTATGTTAGCAAATTTAGCTTTGATGCGGATTGTCACAAGATGCTTGGCCTGGTGTCCGAAGCTACAAAATTTCTTCCATAAGTCTTCCTCTTACGGCGAATCCGCATCCGAATAAAAGCTGCGACTGCTGTCCTTGTCTGCTACTATTGTCCATATTAGATGCCACTTCTTGAATGGCGGCTTGGATATGTCTGCTTTGTAGCAGTTGTTTGGTTGTATGCGGTTTTTCATGTGTCCGAATATTCCACGTGCAGATCAGAATATCGTTATATTTTAATCGTTGGCCAGGGCCGTCAATAGTGAATCCTTCACTATCGGAGGCTATTACTTCATTCGGAGAGGATTGTGGGCCCTTGCCATTTTGGCCTGTCCTGCTGTTACCAGAGATCGCCACTTAGTCGTTGCGCCGCTCTAGCCCAATTCAAGTTATAGAACAGTCAGCAGTTCCCCAATCAATCACCGCGAATATATTACAACTTAACTAACTTTATTTAAGTGAAGTCGCAGAGAGATCAAAATTGCTTTAGAGAAACACTGACAAACTACCAATTTTGTCGCATTCTACGAGTATGTGTCGGATGAATATTTAACGAAAAGCGAGTAAGGGTTCATAATTTCTAGTTTTTGTTGCTTTAATTGGAAATTTTGAGCTACGATCTTGATGACCAATATTTAACATTCTTTTACTCAAGCAACTCTCTTAAATAAGCAAGTTACCTGTATGATATAAAATACGAATTTACAGGGTAAATATCCCAGAGAGACATAATAAGTCTCCATCACACACTTAAGTGTATCAGTAAGAAAATAATATCTTCTAAATGGTCCCTCTCCTGTTATTTGAATCCATCTACGAAAAGGTTCAGAATCAAAAAAAAAAACAATTTACATAGTCCAACCGCCATCAACCAGGGTCCATGGGATACGACATTTCTCATTAGAAGGTGCCTAACCCCGACCACACTCATCTACATTCGAACATAACATCCATCAACCGCATGGGACACTAACCTAACCCGTTATATCTTAGGCTTTTCATCTCTGGTGTCCAACAGATTTTTTGTTGTGGCATACTTCGCCTCAGGTCAACTCCACACAACCTGTCGTCTGAATAAATTATTAATTTTAACCAGTTGGAAAAGATACATTTCAACCTCTTTCACTGGCCAGCTGGGGTCCCACAAAGCAGTGGCAAATATCTTAAACTTAGTTGGACTTCACATTGTAACTTAGAACAACTTGTACAGTAGATAACAAAGGAATTTTAAAGGACCTTCGCGAATGTTCTAGGAAAATAGAAGTAGGCATACAAGAAAAACGGAGAATGAAAGGAAGTTCTTTCAGCTACGTCATCCCATTAGCATGCTTGACAGTGGTGCTGTTGCGAATTATTTTCCTCAGTTCACGAAGTGACAAAATTAGCGGACTACGAGAGGTTCCTTCTGGGCAAAATGGATAAATTCGTCAGTCTGAACGAAAATAAACTGGATTACCTAAAAGAGTGGGTAGGCACAGATACTTGTGCTTGGATACTTTTCTTTTCCCCTGCTAATATTCTATCCTAAAAAAATTTAATAAAACAAAATGACGTATGAGGAAAACCTTGTCTTCTTTTATTTCAGAAAACTTTCCGAGTTAGAGAGGGAACGTGGGGAAGTTCTGGAGGCAGGCCAAGAGTATTTTGAGAATCCAATTAAGAAGTATTTACTAACAAAACGTCTATCCCTAGATTTGGGACGAATGGAGAGCCTCCTGGATCATGAAGTGGGAACAAGTTAGTTTGTTTGAGATAAAAAAAAAATATCTCTAACCTGATCACTTGGCTAACTACCACTAGACGTTATGAAAAGTATTGATAGATTTCGAGCAAATCGCACGTTTCCTGGAGAAGAGGATTACAATGGTGCTATGGAGGGATTGTTATGTTTGCAAAGAATCTATCGATTGGATACTATTCCGTATGCTGGTGAATTTAATTGGGAGTAGGACTCTGCTGCTCATTTGTCTTTTGATCCAAAAAAAACAGCTATTGGCAGGAGTTATTCTTCGACTCATGTCTAAAGTGGCGTCGTTTTCTATATTGGATGGTTGACGTTGGACTTTCTAAGGTTGGAGAAACGCCGATAAGAACCAGTCAGTTTGTTAAAAAATAAATATTTAAGGTGATTGATACTCGTACTATGGTAGACAATATTTTTTATACTTAATTTGAAACATATTTTTTTTTTTATTCATTTTCACCGTATTCGTTCGTTTTGCCGCGGACTTACAGTTAGCAAAGATTGTTTTGACAGTAACTCTGTTTATTTCTTTGAGTTTTCCCTCCGGGGAAGCAAATGGTTTTCCTTCTAAGTGGTGCAGCTTCGTAGGTGAGCTGTTGTGCTTGGCTATCTTCTTCACTAAAATAGGAGTTTCATTGGAGTTGTGGAGTGCTACCTTACATGTCAGTTGAGACATTTCTAAAGCTTCTTTACCTCCTCACAGTGTTTCTCCGTAGTTGCTACGACTTAGCTATAGACAATTTTTTATTTCATATAAAAATATACATAGTTTCTCGCTTAGTTGCTAGTTTGAAAAAGAAGAAGGAGTAGAATTACAAACTTTTGCACTTAACATCCGAAGACATAGGGGTAAATTCTGCACAAAAAAATGAAATAACGCACGGCTTTCCTATTTGTACACTTCTTACATTCCATTGTAAGCAGGTCCGACACCACCTTCTGGTACAACAATGTTGATGTTTTGCTTAGGATCTTTAATATCACCGGTCTTGCAGTAAATGCAGTTTTGAGCATTGATTTGGAGTTTCATATTACCATCCTCATCGTTGGGTACGAATACGTATACGCCAGAGAGACAGAATCTCAATTCAGGACCTTCATACAATGCCAAGTTATATTCCACAGGAATCCTCTTAAGGTTAATCGCCTTCATTGTTGGTTCCAGTAAAAGCTACCGATGAGAGCAAATCGAATGTGATCTTTCCATCGGGTTTTGGATAAACAATTTGAAGGTATTCACTATCTGGTTTCAGTCTTCTGTTGTCTGGGGCACCATGCGAGACCGCCATAGAGGCCAAGTTGACTGTGGAAGCTTGGACGAACATTGCGCACTTTGTGGAGGTATTTCCACACAAAGGAGTTTTTAATTTTATCGGGATAGAATTTGGGTTCAAATTCCAGCTGTTTCTTGACCTGCTTCACTGAATATGCTTTCCCATGCACTCTCAGCGGCTAACATTAACATACCGCTCTTCATGGCGTAGTGATTGCCCTTAATACGTGGAACATTTAAGAATCCAGCACTGCATCCAATTAGGGCACCGCCAGGGAATGTAAGCTTCTTGGGAAGGCACTGTAGACCACCTTCGTTGATTGCACGTGCTCCATAAGCAATTCGAGTTGCTCCCTCAAACACATCACGCACCTTAGGATGCGTTTTGAATCTTTGGAGTTCCTGGAATGGACTGAGCCATGGATTCGAATAGTCCAATCCGACGACAAAGCCTACTACCACCATCGGTGTCGGTTCATTCAAGTGATACAGAAAAGACCCACCGTAGGTGAATTTACGTGAATGGCCAAGCAATTGTGTGTTCCACTAAAGCAGGAACATGTCTCACAGGTTGGATTTCCCAAATCTCCTTCAGCCCAATGCCATAAGTTTGATTCTTGTTTTCCTCGTTAAAGCCGAGTTTGTTCATAACCTGTTTTGTCAAGTGACCGCGACAGCTGTAAGCGAAAAGTGTTGTCTTCGCATGCAATTCAATATCGCGAGCAACTGTATCCTTTAGAGCGCCATCCTTAGCAATGCTTTTCACGCTACCGTCTTCATACTTCTGCAGCAGAGCAGCCTGGGTAGATTTCGACACCCAACTCTTCAGGTTATTCGCCAAGCCATTTGATAAGGTGCCCAAGACGAACAACATAGTTACCGTGATTATCCATTGGCCAACCTTTGAAGATTGGCAATGAAATACGACCGTGTAGTGGGTGGTGAGTTTTGGAAACTTTACGGCATCTGAAAACGATCTTATCGCAGTTGAAGTTCTGAGTTTGTTCATTCCCGCTAGCTTTAATAGACCCGCTATTTGATTTATCTCGAACCGAAATGATTATCGGATTGAAAAGATAACTAATTCATCAAATTAATTCCCGAATGTCAGCACTAGCGATAACGAATGAGCGACGGGCAAGCAAGCAAACAAAACGAAATTGCAGTGATGACAATGGATGTCCGGCTTACAGTCAATTTTAGTTTATAAATATATTAAACGTTAACTCAAAATACTATTTGATCGGAATCGAGGAAGACCTCGCTTGCTAACAAAGCACGAAGTTCAAAGTTGAGGAAAAAAATTCTGAGTTGAGAAATTGACCAATCGACTCTACCACCAGAATCAAAAACAGTGGTACGAACTGGTACCTTGGCTGGAACTAAGTATTGATCCAAGTTCATTTAGGCTGCTCAGAAATTTGGAAGATGTATTATAGTAGTTGTTATAAGTTGTTAGCTCGATTTGCGAAGGCACAAGATTTATCTTATTCTGCCGCTTACAACAAATCCGCACTCACGTAAGCGCTTCTTTTATTCTCTATAACAGTTATCGTTGTACCATATGTGTACAGCTTTCCATCGTTTTGTTGGGTATCAGGTAGTTGTTCATCTGAACCTAGCCCGAACTTTGCAAGGGCAGATCTGCTTGTTGGTCTTATTTCATGCTGTAGGGTTTCCAACAGTGAATTGTTTCTCATCGGAGGCTATTGACTACTTAAAAAGGGGAGAGCTTTTACGTAGAGGGGAAACGCACAACCCCCACCCTGAAGGAATAAGGCTTTTCTGAAACTGCACGGGGCGAAAAGGTAAAACCTTCAAATACATTGAAGCATTGAAATTGAAAACTATATGATTCTATTCCAAACCGTCTTATAGAGGTCATATCGAAAAATTGCGGGCATACTCATTATTAATGTAGATAAACGTAATAAATGTATGTTTTAAAACCATAAAATGTAAACATTTTATTCAGTTTTTCTTTTCATTCGAAGATTTTGCATGTGGCCTCATCCTAGTGGCGCATCTTTTTCTACGCTTTTCGAGTAGTTCATTGTTTGGTCTTGGGAAATTCCAACGCTCGTTTCTTATTTACCCTTTAATTTTATGACTTCCTGTTGAGAAAATATGTACCTGTTCACAGGTAGTAAAAGTTTCCGGGTACAAAGTTTTCAACAGGTATAAAGAGTGAAAATCGATTGCAAAATGTATGGCCTCATCCTAGTGATCGCCAGTGTATAAAAAAACACTTGCTCCTGCTCTACACTTGCTGTTATGGGTTTTCAAAGTCATGTTCTTCCTCCCACACAAAGCCCAATACAGAAATGCCCTGCTTTTCCTCCTCTCATAGCTTAAGCCAACAAAAAGTTGTCACAAAACATTAAACCACACCCATCCCCATTGCAAACGTCATTAATTTGAATAACAATTATTTATTTAACCAATGTAAATACGATGATAACTCGTGATACTAGCAAACCCTGAGTCGATGTCCTCACCAGGGGATAATGATGTGTGCTTGTGAGATGGGAAACACATTGCACTCTCAGGTATAGATACCGCCAATTATCTAGCTTTAACACCAAAGACAACTTATTACAAGGTTTTAAGGTTTTAAAGGTTTCACTAATTATTTTGCTGAGTTATATATATTGATCAAAGAATATAGAGCCGATATCATATCATTATTTCCAAACCTTATATTGGCTTCACATGCAACACTTCAGCGAATCAAGGTTTCGGAGAACTAATCAACATCAATATCCCACTTGATTGAATATCTATAAATTCGAACATACTCGCAGTCGCTATTCAATTACATATTGAAAACAAAATTAATATCATAGCAATTTACATAATATTAACTGGTATAATCCAGCAAATAAATACACCATTCACCAGATGTTAATTCCTGGGGCTAACTGTGGAGATCTTCAATAACAAACCATAATGCCATAATGGAGGACATAAATAACACCTCTTACACTTACGCTATTACACGTAATTGACGGCTCTCCCACACATTTTTTTACTCATGACACTACGGCACACATTAATATCACCGGTTTTTCTGCCGAGCTTTTATCAAAAACATTATGGTACATATATCTTTGATAACCTTCACAATGGTGATCACTTCCCCATTTTGGTATCAGTAGCAGAAAACTCCACTTCATATTTCTAGTTACAAAAGTAACCAAGCTAACTGGGAGTGTTTTAAAACAAAAATTCGAAACTATATTTCAGACAGACCCATTTTTTCCATCAACAAGGAAGTACCATTTGTTCTAAAATGCATTCGTATTGCGGGCAATGAATCTATTCTCCAATCATCTCCGAAACATTGGTGTTGTGGAAAGTTTAGTACACATAAATTTGTATAACAATTATTTAACGTAACGTAAACATAACACACGAAACTCATTGTTTTTAATTCTTGCTTCAAATGCTCTTTTATTACTCTGTATCATTTATCATGGATTTGTAAATTTTCCGTTAGAAATTTAAGTCATACCACTTGTTAAAAGCTGTGTTCAGTTGAAGTCGAACCACCAGCAAAAAAAAACAAAAAACCATTTGCTTCGCTATAACTATTTCTTTTAATCTAGTTTATTTATTCGCTCATAATCAAAAGTCAGGTCCTTCGAGCCGAATTTGTTTAAAAAATCCATAAAGTACAAATAAAAAAAATAAAATAAAACTTTGCTTGATCGTGGTGTGAAAGATTAGAGTTGGTATTAGCATTCGTGCATTCGGTAGTTTTAACCAAAATCTGAAGAAAAATATCATCGGAGCACAACAGAAAGCAGCGACATTGGAGATCATTGAAACTTAAGGAAAGCAAGCAATTGGAGCATTGGACAGCAGTGAAAGGGGCAGGTTGTAGGTGAAATAACAAGAAATTTTAAGAAGTTGGTAATTGACACCAACGTGAAGGTATTTCTTTGACATTTTACTTATATTTTACGTATATATCTCGTGAGGAAAGCCCAGTTATTCGATATGCATTCTTTGCAAGCGACTAGAAGTCGTTTGAAGGGCACTATCACGCGTTTGTTAACTTTTGCTGAAGATGATGATCCCATCGAGTTTATTGAGGTTAAGTCGGAAAAATTAACGGAGACCTGGGATGAGTTTATTAAAACTCAAAACTCAATGTACGCGTTTCAATTAGAACCTGGTTACATAGATCCGGATTAAGATTTCGAAGTTTACGAGGATAAGTATTTTAAGGCCCGCGAGTTAATGTTGGTTGCAACTCGTGCTCGTCATGCTGTTTCGCCAAAACCGTTAGCTGCAAGCGGTAATGATAGCAGTAGTGATGCAATCAATCGCTTAGTGGAACAGCAAGCTTCGTTTTTACAACAGTTAACCAGCACTCCATCATCGCGCCAGCAGACTACGGTTATTAAAGAATGTGATTTGCCAAAAATTATTATTTTCTGGTTCCTATAAAGATTGACCGTCATTCAAGGATTTATTTCAGAGCTCTATCGCTAGTAAAACACATTTAACAGATACGCAAAAATTCCATTATCTGAAATTCTTTCTGCGCGATGAAGCTGCAAATCTTGTTGCTCACATATCGGTTTGCGATCAAAATTATAATCAAGCCTGGGAGCGTCTTCAAATCCGTTACGATCGCCCAATGCAAATCGTGAACTCATTCATTGACAACTTCATGAATCTCCCCTCCTGCAATGCCACAGATCTGGGCATTCTGCGTAAAATCTCTGATGGAGCCGACGAGGTAGTAAGAGGTTTAGATGCCATGAAACGAAGTGAAAGAGATTATTGGCTGATCTTTCTTTTGCTTAACAAAATTGATCCACACACTCGTCAGGCATAGGCAGAATCTGGTGTTGCCAAACTCAATCCCACTATAACTGGCTTTTTCAACTTTTTGAATACGCGCTGCGATGCATTGGAATTAAGCTGCAACAATGTCCGTTTGAGTCAAAAGAAATCTCTTCCATCGGCTCGAACTTTCGTAGCAAAACCCTCTGACAATATCTCTCTGGACTCAACCAAGTGCATAAAATGCAGCAACGACCATTTTTTGTTTCAATGCACACAATTCCGTGCAATGGATATCACTTCTCGACGACAATATGTGAAACAACAGGGTCTCTGGTTTAATTGCCTCCGCAAAGGGCATTCATCGAAAAAATGTAAATCATCACATCGTTGCAATGAATGCGGTAATCGTCACCACTCTCTTGTTCATTCGAATTTACTACATTCAGCAGATGAGTTCTCGGTTCAACACTTCTTTGTCGCATTTCATTCCACTACCATCTTCGCCATCTCACTCATCGATACTTCACTCGTCGCTTCCTCATTCATCGTCAATTGAAACTGTATTATCACCCACTTCGCCAATTCACTCTTCGGCACATCACTTTTCACCAAATCGCTTTTCGCCACCAAATATTTCGTAAGCATCATGAAAATCATACTCTCGCGTTTATTCCCACTGCTGTAGTTAATGTTTTGGACATCAATGGGCACACTCAACCTTGTCATTTAATTCTTGATTCGGCCTCGCAAATATCATTCGTTTCCGAAAGTTGCATACATCGTCTTGGTCTTCGGAGAGAATCAGCAAATCTGTCGATATCGGGAATATCATCATGTGGTGGTGGAACAACACGCGGTCTTTGTAGGCTTCAAATTCAGTCTCGTGTTTCATCTGAAGAGATTCAGCTAACTGCGTATATCCTCTCAACATTTATTTCTAATCTTTCAACACTTTCACTAGATGTTACCACATTAAACAAGGTTAGCTCATTGACATTGGCAGATCCATTGTTTGATAAGACATCAGCTATTAATATTCTATTGGGGGCTGATCAGTTCTGGAATGTTATTACTAATCACAAACTATTTGACGACGATGGGCATCCTATAGTATGGAAAACTTTGGAGGATGATGATTTCATTGAAGCTCATTTCAAATCCACTGTGAGCAGATCTACAGATACTGTATATTTTTACCGTTTAAGGCTGAAAGATCAGTTTTTGGCAATACATACATTGGTGCTCTCTCTCGCTTATTATCCGTCGAACGTAGGTTTACAAAGGATTCGTCTTTAAAGGGACAGTACATCCAATTCATGCGTGAATACTTGAAGCTTGGACACATGAAGGAGTTGTCCACCTGAATGATCAACTACGAGTACATATAGGCCCCAGCATTCAAAGAAATCTTGTAGCACTTTGTCTTCGATTCCGTTTTTCTTCGGCAGACATAATAAAAATGTTCAGACAAATTTGGGTAGCAGAACCTCATCGCCGTTATCAGCGAATTCTCTGGAGAGAGACCTGTACAGATGTAGTTAAACATTTTGAAATTTGCACAGTTACGAATGACACTTCATGTGCTCCGTTTTTATCAAACAGAGTCCTTGAACATTTAGCAAAAAATTATGCAATCGAGTTACCCTTAGCATCAAACATTCTCCTTAATGATTTCTATGTTGACAATGTACTTACGGGAGCAGACACTCTACCTGACTTTATTAATAAAAAGAACGAATTAGTCAAACTACTATCACTAGCAGGTCTGGAGCTAAGTAAATGGATCTCGAACTCGTCATCTTTGGTGAATTCAACAGGGTCTGATCATGTTAACATAACATCCTTACTAGAAAGCAGTATTACCAACTTCTATCCGAAGTTTCAAGGATATTTGACCCTCTTGGATTGCTGGCGCCAATTCTCACATCATTTAAAGTATTATTTCAACATCTTTGTCTTCAAAATCTTGACTGGGATGATGAATTACCGAAACAGTTCGCAGATACTTGGCTGAAATATCGAAAAGATATCCAGACTGTAAACAATCTTACAATTCCTCGTTATATTCCTAACTCGTCTGCTTCCCTCGAATTACACGGATTTTCCGATGCATCACTCAGCTGCTGTGTATTGTCGATTTATACATAACTGGAAAAAGGGAGGAGTTGGAGGTAGTGCGTCACGCCTGCTTATGCTTTGCACGAAGCTTGTTAAGCTCTGATGGAAGGTCTTTGTCGTCATTGGACTTAAGTCGAAACTCAATACTCAAAACACTTTCCCTATTTTTCGATAATAATAGTCTACTACGAGTGGGTGGAAGAATAAAACACTTACACATAAACTTCGGAATTCAACACCCAATAATTCTCCCCAAGCATTCCTTTATTACCAAATTGATTATTTTGGACGAGCATATTCGAAATTTACACCCTGGAGTTAATGGTCTATTCGTAATTCTTCGTCAAAAGTGATCTTGGGATGTAGAAATTTAGTCCGGAAAATAGCACACGATTGCCTGAAATGCTTCCGGCAACGTCAACACACCAGTCAACAGTATATGGCAAATCTTCCTCCGACACGGGCAACTCAATCTTATCCCTTTGAAAAATACAGGATGTGACTACGCTGGACCGCTCAACTTTAAATTATACCCTGGACGCAATTCTCGTAAAACGAAAGGATTCATATGTTTGTTTATATGCCTTTCCACCAAGGCGATGCATTTAGAATTAGCGTCGGATTTATCAACAGAAGATTTCCTGGCTACAATTCGTAGATTTACATCCAGACGAAGAAAATGCTCCAATATTTATAGCAACAATGGAACAAATTTTAAGGAAGCTGCATGCATACCTAATGAAATGCATAAACTTTTATTATCACAGCAATATAATGATCGCATTTGCGAGTCACTTGCCAATGATGGTATACGTTGGCATTTTATTCCTCCATTCGCGCCACACTTTGCCGGAATATGGGAGTCCGGGGTAAGGTCAGTGAAGCTGCATTTACGACGCGTTATCGGCTCGCCTATGATTACTCTCAAACAAATGCATACTCTTCTTTCGCAAATCGAAGCGATTATCAATTCACGACCCGTATGTGCTTGCTTTGATAGCGATTTAGAATACTTAACACCATCTCATTTTTTAATAGGACATCCTTATACGGCTCTTCCTGGAGGAAACCTGCTGCGAGTTCCGGTTAACAGATTGTCTTATTGAACACTCAAAATATGTTTCAAAGATTCTGGAAAAGATGGTATCAGGACTATCTAACTCCCTTACAACATCGCCCGAAGCCACAATGTAACTTCAAGGTCGACGATGTTGTGGTAATCAAAACGGATAACTGCCCTCCATCCAAATGGCAGCTGGGCAGAGTGATCGAAATGGTACGAGTGGTGACGCTGCGAACATCAACAATTATTTAACGTAACGCAAACATAACACATGCAACTCATTATTTTTATTTCTTGCTTCACATGCTCTTTTATTACTCTGTATCATTTATCATGGACTTGTAAATTTTCCGTTAGAAATTTAAGTCATACCACTTGTTAAAAGCTGTGTTCAGTTGATGTCGAACCACCAGCCAATAATCAATATTTATTTTAGTCCGTTAATTTAGTTTATTCATTCGTTCATAATCAATTGATAAGTAAGGAAAAGCGCTTCAAAGATTTTTGCTCTAAAATAAACCCCAGCTCTTCTGCAAGCCGAATGTGTCAATACCATACATCAAAACCCCAAAGGGCATCCCTACTTCATTTAAGGAAATTTTAAGTTTTTTGGCACCGACCAGGTCGCCGAATTCGGATAGCTTAACCTTTTCAAACCATTTGAACTCTAGAAAAATGGAGAGCCTAAGCATTAACCCATATAGGTGGGCTATTAAAACACCATCCCAGAGAATTGAACAAAACATCGAATTAAATGAGTTCGAAACTGCTTATGTAAGGTCAAGGGTAAAACATTAGGCTGTGATAAGATCTCGTACCCAATACTTAAAAACTTACTACCCGCAGTCAAAAGAAGGCTTATTCACCGTTACAATAGCATACTTAATGAAGGGGTAATTCCACAAATTTGGGAAACAGCAGTTGTTGTTCCAATTCATAAGCCAAATAAGGGTATTATACAATAGTACGGTTCGTAAAAGTTCAAAAGTACATCCAACGTTTTAAAACGGAAATACAACATAACACCCGTCGCCTGCAGTCAATAAAGCCAAAGTCAGCTAAGCCAACCGTAAACATAGGGGTCAACAAACAAAGTGATCAACATCAGCATAACTTTGTGGTTCAAAAGATTATGTTCGAGTTATGCGTGTCAGCATAACTCACAGCAAATTTCTTTGATATAAATAGGATAAGAAATATAAATAGAAGCGAGAGTTTTACTACAGAAGCTCCACCAAGAAAATTATTAATTTGTTTTAATTAGCTAATATTATCTGTTAAAGCAGAGGCTTATGCTAACTCTCCACCCGAGGTAAGGTAGCTAACTTGAACAATAAAATGAATCCATAAAGTTGATGGCTATTACTCAAGAGCATTGCTTCCATGTATGTCCAAACTATTGGAAAAAATAATTGCCAACCGCATTCTCTGGTTTACTGCAACAAAAAAGCATTTGAGCAAACACCAAGTTGCCTTTAAACCCAAAAGGGGTTTTAATTCTTCTTTTAATATGTAAGGAATACTGTCTGAATTGAATGAATTTTCGTTGTCAATAAAGACACACTCTTGTACTCCGAATTGGAGAAGTATGTCTCGAAAGTGCCTTCAAATCTCTTGCATGGTTTTGTATTGAATATTTTTTTTGTAATTAAGAATTTAGTAAATTTATCAGTTGCAGTAAATATAAAACTAAATGACTTTCCGTTGAAAATATATCTATGTGGATAGTATGACCGGGGTAATTTGGTTAGGGAGTTTCACCTAGTTTGGGCATTAGGATGGGCTATTACTCATATTTATGAGTAGTTCTTTTAAATATAGAATTCCACCAAAAATTGGATTTTATTTTCTAGTGGACCGCGGTGTGGGTTTCTAATACTATGGAAATGGAAGGGTTAGAGTGAGATGCAGAATTGCTCTGTATGAATTCTTATTATAATTCGATATAAAGGAAAATGCGAATTCAATTTAAATTGTTTTTATTTTTCAATATAATCTCCCCTAACATCAATGCATTTGTTACATCTTGAGATAAGCTTTTTTAAACCCTCAAAAAAATAAATTTCCTCTTTCTCTGCAAAATACCCATTTATTGCTGACTTGAGTTCTTCATCATCCGAAAATCTTTTTCCACGAAGACATTTTTTCATATCCGGAAACAGGAAATAATCACTAGGGGCAAGGTCTGGACTATAGGGTGGGTGTTGGATTTCTTCGAAACCACAATCTCGCGCAGCAGCCTTGGATACTCGCGCCGTGTGAACAGTAGCGTTGTAATGAAGAAGCAACACACCCGCTGCGAGTTTACCCCGTCTTTTCTTTTTAATTTCCTCCCGCAAATTATGCAAAGTGGAAGCGTAGGATGTGGCGTTGATGGTTTCACCTTTTTTTTTGTACCCAATGAGCAAGATTCCCTTTGAGTCCCAAAAAACTGTGGCCATGAGCTTCCCGGCAGACGGAGTGACTTTGAACTTCTTCGGGGGGTCTGTTCCTTCTTTATGCCACTGCATGGACTCTTGTTTGCTTTCAGAGCCATAGTGGTGGATCCATGTTTCGTCCCCAGTAACAATTCGATCCATAACACCGTCCGCGTTCTCACTACACATCTCCAAAAGCTCTCTACAGCATGCGATTCTCACTTTTCTCTGAGGCGTTGTGAGCATTCGTGGCACCCACCTTGCACTGACCTTTGAAAGGTTAAGATGCTCATGAAGAATGGTGTGAATGGTACCAATTGAAAGCTTGGTGATCTCTGCCATCATTTTCACCTATATTCGGGCATCCTCAAGAACAAGTTTTTCGACTTCTTTGATGCTTTCTCCCGTACAAGTAGTAGCCGGGGCGCCGGAGCGGGGGTCGTCTTCAATGCTCTCTCTGCCTCTCTTGAACTCACTTGACCACTTTTGCACAGTTGATAATGAAGGTGCGGAGCCCTGGTAAACAGCCACCATCTCTTCATGAATAGTTTTTTGACTTTTTCCTTGCTTAGTGAGAAAATTAATTACAGCGCGATGCTCAATTTTCAGCATCATCGTCTCTGTTGCCATTATGATTCTGTTTAACTAGAGATAAAACGCGAATTAATAATCACATTTATATGAAAGTTTACATAAATGCACTAAAATAATAGTATTACTTGATAAATAAGTCAATTTATATATACAACCACAGCTTCACCCCGATACCGAGAATATGTTGAACGCCCCTTCTATATAAATCTATATTTTTTTTATTTCACTAATCAGTATTGCCAGGGTCCATAGACTCTTCAACTCCAAGGCCAATTATAACTGCTGACTCTCGTCCAATAATATCAAGCACGATATTATCACAGGAACTGAGCTTGTAATCTTTACCACCTGCAGATCCCGTTTTTTTGGAGTTGTCTAATTTGGCCTGCCGATATTTTCTAATTAAGTATTTGAAACAAATATCAAATATCAATACTTACCATGGCACATACTTCCTACAATTCTGCCAAAACACATCTCTGATATAAGCCCAGTCCTTTCCCACAGGAACTATATTCAAATCTTGTGCTAATAAATGTGTCTCGTGCCATTACTTGATTTTGTTAATAAACAGAGAAAGCACCAAACAAAATGTGTTTGTTTTCTCTAATTTTTGACAATAGTATTATTTTCTTTTCTTCACTTATTTTTCGACTCATCGTGAGAGAATGACTGAGTTGAGAATGAGTTGAACACATTAACAAGTCGAGGGAATTATTTTTTTCAAATAGTGGTACGATTTTTGTTGTAATACAGAAATGGACTGTACTTGTTGAACAAGTATAGTTAAACAAGTACTTATTGACTTGTTGTATTGTGTTACAGACCCCAGATAGCAATGATACGAGTAGTTTCTGCAATTGTTATGTTTCAGCAACTGTCAAAGTTACCAATGACATCCAGCTGTCGAAATATTCAGTGAGGTTTGCCATTTCATCATGCATTGTATTAAACTTGCTCAACGTGCGGAATTATTAAAAAATATTATCGAAATTCCGGCTCAGTTGTCAATATTATAGGCAACGAGATTTTCGTCGTATGGTCGGTTGTAAGCTTTAGTGTACAGGCAATTCGCTTAACCGTGGAAAAGTTTGAGCCTAAGTACACTCTTTTGGACCTTAAGGCACCAACCAGACAGAGATTGGTGTGAAATGAAGAAAACATAGCTGCCGGAGCGGCCAGTATCGAAGAAGACCCAGAAATTTTGACTCGGGACCAATCAGCTGAATTTGGCTACTGGCTCTAAACATCCATCTTGTCTAGTTACGGGCAAGTTACACCAAGCCCCTTAAGCAGCCTAATCCCCCATAAATGTCACTATCGATATTGGCGTTATTCGCTATTTTCATTAAGTTTAGTTTTTCGGACGTGTTTGCAACGATAGTATTTTGGTATTTGAAATATTGATTCTTCGAGGACTTTAATTTTTTCGTTCCCGAATGTGACGAGCTGTTTGACTCCACATGGATTGATCGCAATGCAGTATTTGTTCAATATTCATCTCGGAAGAACGTTTCAATGCGCCCCTATGTCCAATTTTATTGCAAATTTCTGCCCTCCAATGATGATATTTTCTGTGAATTTTGAGACAGCCAATGAAGACTTCGCTCTCGTCTGTCGATTTTGGCGTTCATAGGCGTTTACTTTTATTGACGACTTGTCTTTTCTCAATTTTTTACACATTTTTTCGAAATGATTTTTCCTTCTGCTCTTTTTATAAATGTGTTGGAAGGCCTGACAGTGCCGTATGATGTGCTTGTTACCACAATTCAGTCAGTCAAAAGGTTTCGTTGGCTTGTCCTTTTGCACGAGATTAACGTCAACACTTGTATTTTGGCGAATTTCCAAACTTTGTTTGTTTGCGAGTTCTGTGGCTTTTTTTTTTAATGATACGTCATCTGATAGCAGTTTTGTTCAAAGATTTGATGTTTCTGATTCCCGGTATTAGAATAGTTGGTCCTTTAATAGGCTGTTGGTCAGTACCTTGAATTCACAATTTTGAGCCTGGAGTCTCAGTCGAGATATTAACTCGTCGATTGATTCGCGTTATTTCGAAACATCAATGCTATGCATTCAAACTGCACTGTTTTGCTTTCGGTGACGCACTACAGTGCGCACATTGTAAGCTGGATCAGGTTTCAAGACCATTGGCCCAATTCTGGTCCGTTCATTCTTTGACACTTTGTAAACCGAAAAACTATTCGATGTGTCGATATGCGTGGAAGTTTAGTATATAAGTTGCATGCTGTCACCAACAAAGACAGGATCACTTTGACTCTTGGCTTTTTAGCCCTTCTACGAGTTAGGATACTATGGCAGACAGCCCTGCCTAAAATAGGGAAATTAGCTCTTATAAATAGAAATATTACACGATTAAATGAGTTCTTCCACTATATACATATGTACATAGAGTCGGGTTTCGGCACTATGTGAACAGCAAGAGTAAGTTTACACGAATGGTTTATTAATTTAATATATTATGCATTACAATTTATATACTAAAGAAGTACATTAATTTTTTACATATAAATATAATAATAGCAATAGAGTAATGTTGTGCCTAGAAGGGTTCAGGCATGTTCTCATGACTGTGGCTAATACATGATGGCAGGGATTCTCCGACTAGATGGCGGCGCCTAGTTTCCACTGCTATGATGCATTTTGATCGGTTCAATGCTGAACGTTCTCAATAGTTCTAATATCTACACTCAGATATATGCAGATGAGGTGGCTATAATGTCTGTTGAACTTGCCTAGCGACGTCTGTTCCAAAGCTCGGGCAGCCCTATACGTGGTTGGCGACTGGTACAATATAAAAGGTTTTTCAGTCAATCCTATTTCAGTGAGATTATTCTGCTAATGAGAACAATGTAGCTGGCATTTGGGTCTCATCCTAAATAACTAACTTCCCTGGACTAAACATGTCGCATCGAAAATTTCCAGTCGAATATCAGGAATGTCTTGGACCGGAATCTGCATCGAGAAAAGTGTGTATACAGATAATAAGCGCGGATGCCTTTTTGGAGGACAACAGACATAGGTTTAACTCCTTGTTAAGAATGCAACTCTGAAGACAATTAATTTAATTGTGAAGATTCGGGGAGGGGAAAAGTGTCAACGTAAAGCGTTGCTGAACTCTCTTACTATTTGTAAGCAGGCTTCTCTGAACGCAGAATTTACTTTTTCTTTTTTTGTTTCCAGGGATCCCGATGAACTTGCAAGACAAGACTCAGAGTTAATTAACCTAACTTCGTCAGAACTGGTTAGGGCTTCTACTAACAATTGGGTTTCGTGTGAATACAACTTACGAGTCTTGACTCTTCACAATGTTTCCCTACTTCTCCTGTCAGTGACTTTCTTGCTACCTAAGTGGGAAATAATCTAGGTTGCTTACGGTTGTCATAACGGGGCACTAAACTTTTGCTATGAAGTCTGATCCGCTTGGTGTAGGAGTGATAACGACACCGGGGAGCACTACGGCGTAGATGTGATGGTTGTTGTACTTCTTCATTGAAGCGTTTGTTTTACGAGAGACTGACAAATTCTAGTATAAGAAACACATAATTGCTAGTTCATTGTCTGGGTGCTCCGTTTTAACAAAAAACCTTTGAAAGACTGTTCATGGATTGTATTCCCATAGGTTTACGGTGTTTTTTCTAATCTCATCCTGAGAACTGGCATGCCATAGTGTGTTCGCAAAAATGGATACTAGAGAGTTTACACTGTTTCTTCTTCATAATAAAGCTGCACTTGTGGGGAGAAGATACTCTTACAATTCTTCAACACACAGCAAGTAAAGTTGCACGATTCCTTCTTGCGATTTTTTATTTTGTTCAATAAAAATAATAAAAATACTCAATACAACATTTTCAGGTTTATATCTGAATGGAATTCCTGAAATGAGAAAGAGTTCACTCCATCAGGTTAAGACAAAAAGGCGACTCGAATTGTGGCCATTTGAGTTTTTATTCGCACCCAAAAATAAACCATAAAATATTTAAATGTGCAAAAATTCCGCATTTTATTTTTACGATGGGGACCATGGAACCTTATGTGCGTGAGTCCCTTTCTTCTCCCTGTTATCGTTTTGTGAATAATGAAATAAAATAAATGCTCAATAACTAAAGTATTTTCTCAATTATTTGTATTTCAGGCTTTCTGAATTGTCAAATCAGTTTTTTTTTCTTTAATTTCAGCTTATTCCCGATGACCTCGATGACATCGATCAACATGTCAGCTATCGATTCATATGTAGGGGACACATTCATCAATTACCGTCGGACGAACGAGACCTTCGTTGCATGTATCTTAGCCATACTCATCTATTCCTCTTATTGGCACCCATAAAATTAGAGGAATTAAACGTGGATCCAGTACTTCTGCTCTACCATGATGACATATACGATTAAGAAAATCATATACGAAAATTAGAAAATCTTCGAGCTTGCCAACAATAAAATACAACGTTCTAAGGTCGTGTCTACGAATGGTTTGGCGGTACTCGTATCAAATGTCAGGACCAGTCAGTTTTCATCCCATCAAAAACTGACCATAAAGTATTCCAAACTGTCGACGAAAGGGTAGCCCACATGACAGGGATGAATAGGTATGTATTCGTCAGAGAATCCACAAGTTGCTAATTATGGGATTGGGGGCATTATTCTATACACATGGACTTTTTCGACAAACTGGTTTGTAAATATGGAGTATCCATAGATATACTCTTAGTTGTTACAGTTTTATCATTTATCCTTCTTTCGATTTTCAGGCACTACCCCGTTTAAGCAAAGGTTTAGGGAACCGAATTTCTACCGTTCTGTTCTATGTAAATATCCAATCTATTATAGTCTTGCTATCCGGTAGCGAAAGTACGTCTTTCTTTTCATTTATAGTTGACGGACGTCGAACAGGATGGTGGAACAACTTTTCCATACATGAAGAGGTTGGTGAAACCGAAGAAGGGAGCAGCGGCATACTGGTATAATTTGCATGCCAGCGGGGATGGTGATATGTGGACAAAACATGGAGCTTACCCCATACTGGGGGGGGTTCTAAGTGGGGTCAGTTCAATTTACGAATTAAATGTTAAGTAGTGTTGTATCTGGTATCCTCTTAATTTACAGTTTTGGCTCGTTGGATACGGGAAAAAGGTCAGGAGGTCATAAGGCCTTGCAATCTGTACAGTGATGCTGTGGACACTTCAGTGATGTTTTCATATTTTATATCGGAAATGTAATTGTCTATTGATTCAAAAATGGTAATCAAATTCTGATATTTGTTTTAATTTTCTTGCGTTAAATATACAAAATATGTGATACAAGGAGACATGCTTGCCTCAAATCAAATTTAATTCACCTTCTCAGAGGTCTGTCGACACACAAACTGGGACTGGAAAATAGATACCAAAATAAATGAAGAGTAGGCAAAGTGGCCATAGATATGCAACGCACTATTTAGAAGTCTCGATGTTGATATGGTCCATGCAATTCAAAACTGTCGGTGCTTATTTGTTGACTTGTTACCAAATTTAATCCTCTTGGAAGATTCAAGATAAAAAGTGTGGAGAAGTTTCGTACTACGATATACTCCGAAATGTGAAGACCAACCCTGAGCTATAATAAATGGTTTGGGGTTTGATGTAACCCACATAAGAAAGACGGCCAAGGGAAGTTACTGCTTGAGCTCAAGAAAACAGCAGGTGGAAAAACCGCTGATCGCCAGAGTAATGTAGGACGATTTCTGTGGGAAATGCCTTAACTGAAATCCCTAACGCACCAGGTGCTTATTGAGTGCAAAAATCTAGAATATGTCACTACAAAGGAAGAGATCTGCCAAACTCTGTCCGAGCAGTTCGAGGTAGTGCGAAGGTATGCAAACCTCATTCGTTAAATCCATGAGGATAACTTATGCAAGAACGCAAACTGCAGTCATTAGACTCCCGACAAACGCTCCCAAAAAATTTCTGAAGATTGGAAGGTTGGAAGATAAAAAAAAGTGCCTTAAATTCGGGCATCTAACAAAGGGGGGTACAAACACTTTAGCTAGAATTGGTGATTGCGTCGAGTGTTGACAGAAAGGCCATATGTCTGCAAGGTGTATCCTTTGCGAAGAAAAGGGGAGTAGCGACATTAAACACGCTACAGAGAGCACAGTATGAAAGTGCTGCAACTAAACTTAAACTACTGCGAAACGGCACAGGACCTTCTGACACAATCTGTTCGCGAGTTGAAGATAGATGTTGCCGTATTATGCGAGCAGTATAAGAATATCGACGAAAAAGTTTGCCCTAGGGAGACTACGGCTTTGGAGAAAAAATTATGACATTCGGAATAGAGTTCGTTCGAGTAAAGATCAAGGGGGTACATATCTACAGTTGTAATGCATCTCCAAATGGCACATTTGAGGTATTTCAGGGTATATTGGATAGGCTCGTGGATGATGCTAGAGATCGTAGCCCAACAATCATGCCTGGAGACTTCTACGCATAGGCCACTGATTGAGGCAGCTTTAAACATCTGAACAAGCTGTGTAGCCGTCATTTCTTGTTTCAAATCATCGCCGCATTCAATAATCGCTGAAAGCAGATGTCAATTGGAAAGGTGACCATACGACGAGGAGTCTGGAATTTATTTCTCCTTCTCGTGCCATGGTTCCTTCAATGCAGCTGCTGAAGGATCTTCTGGATCATTGCTAAACGACTTTGTATTTGCACAGTTCAAATTGAGATATTGAATCTCTCTCACACAAGAAGAATTCCGCTCCTTCAAACTTACCCTCAAACCCGTTTTTTTCGGACGTACTCTGAAATACAGTGATACGTTCCTAAGCCGTACAACTCGCTTATGGAATGCCCTGTCTAGCTCTTTATTTCCTAGCTATTATAACCTTCAAACACTCAAAACCAACGTTCATCGGCACGTCTCTTTCTGTTTCCCCTAATTTTTTTTTGTCCGCAAAGTGTGCAAAAATTTTAAGGGTGCTAGTAACCCCTGAGCGCGCCCAGATTATAAAAAAAGCACAACGCTACAAACTTGATCCTTGCGCTGCTGACCTAAATCAAGTTATATGACAATCAGCAGTTTCGCAATCTATCACCGCGAAGATATTATAACTTGACTAACTTTATTTGAATGCAGTCGCGGAGAGATCAAAACTTTTTTAGAGCGAGTAAGTGTTCATAATTTCTCGTTTTTCTTGCTGTAATTACAAGCAACCTCCTTAAATAAGGATATTACCTGACTGCTATAAAAGACAAAAGAACGAATTTAGAGGGTCAATATCCCAAAGAGACTCAAGAAGTCTCCATCACACACTATCTTAAAGTGCATCAGTAAGAAAATAAAAGCTTCTATATAGTATGATCCCTCTCTTATTATTTGAATCCATCTACGTAGTCCAACAGCCATCAGCCAAGGTCCACACTTATCTACAATACATTGGAACACACTACTTATCAACCGCATCAGACCCTAACCTGTCATATCTTACCCTTTTTCAACTCTGGTGTTCAACAGATTTTTTGTTGTGGCTTAATTCGCCTCAGGTCAACTCCACACAACCTGTCGTCTAAATAAATTATCAATTTTAACCAGTTGGACAAGATACATTGAAACCTCTCGAAATGGCCAGCTGGAGTTCCACAAAGCATTGGCAAATATCTCAAACTTAGTTCTACTTCACATTTTAGCTTAGAACATCTTTCACAATAGATAACAAAGGAATTTTAAAAGACCTTCCCGAATGTTCCAGGAAAATAGAAATAGGCATACAAAAAAAAAAGAAGAAAATGAAAGGAAATTCTTTCAGCTACTCGTACGTCATCCCATTAGTATGACTCTTAATTTGTGAATTCTCTTCCATAGTTCACGAAGTGACAAAATTAGCGGACTACGAGAGGCTCCTTCTAGGCAAAATCGATAAATTCGTCAGTCTGAACAAAAATAAATTCGACTACTTAAAGGAAGGCACAGATATAATACTTGTGCTTGGATACTTTTCTTTTCCCCTGCTAATATTCTCTCCTAAAAAAAATTAATAAAACAAAGTGACGTATACGAGGAGGAAAAGGTTGTCTTCTTTTATTTCAGGAAACTTTCCGTGTTAGAGAGGGAACGTGGGGAAGTTCTGGAGGCAGACCAAGAGTATTTTGAGAATCCAATTAACAAGTATTTACTAACAAAACGTCTATCCCTAGATTGAGGACGAATGGAGCGCCTAATGGATCATGAAGTCGGAACAAGTTAGTTTGTTTGAGACAAAAAAAGGATCTCTAACCTGATCGTTTGGCTATCTATCACTAGACGTTATGAAAAGTATCGAAAGATTTCGAGGGAATCGGGAGGTTTCTGGAGAAGAGGATTACAATAGTGCTATGGAGAGATTGTTACGTTAGCAAAGAATCTATCGATTGGAAACTAAGAATGTAGCCAATGTAAACTTAGGAGGAGTGAAGTACAGGTACACGTAAGAATGGCAGGAACAATAAAGTCACAAGATATTTATTTTATTTTCTGTTTTACAGCTGAACTATCGGCAAAGGATTATCTTTATCTGGGACGTTTTGCATTAAAGTGTATTTGATGAATTATTTGAAAAGCCGGACTTACTTAAACCACTGGCAGAGGTGAAAGTTCAAATTGGGTGAGACAAGGTATTGATTTTCAGTGAAGGCTGCAATCTAATTTATTTTTTTCATTATTCAATGTAGAGGCTGAATTTTTTCCCGGTACCTTTGGAGCCCTTATGATGCAGGAGTAATGCAGCTTAGGGATTATTACACAAAGGAAGCCCAAGTTAGGAATTCAATTGTGATTGACAGTGAACAGGAGCTATTCGTAAGGGGAACGAACATACTCTGTTTTCTTTATTTATCGGAAAAATAAGTCTGTGGATGCACGAACTATTGTATTACTTTGCTCGTAGATCTCAAAAGCCGATCTAGTTCTTCTTAACAGCGATGAGGAGGACGGCGAGGATATCGAGGGCGTTAAGGGATAAGTGAGTGAGGTTAAGGGATAAATGATGCAGCTGACCCAGTAGAATAACATAAAAATATAATACAATGTTGCAGCGCACTAATTCAGACCAATGTTCAGAGCTTTCGAAAATCCATCTTCAAGTCTAAGTGCTGACCATTCGTCATTTAAGCAGTTTACAATAAATTATTGATTGTTAGGCAGGTAGAGGTGACTTCTCGACATAAACCCAAGTAGCACTAGAATGTGCCTTTGTATTCCCACGATTCTTGTGACCTGGTTGATGATGAGTGTTGTTAGATGTGAGACGCTCGGTGCCTAGAACCAGCCTGTGGAGTTAAGAAAACGGATTAGATCTCGTATTCCTTTAAACGAGATGTCGTTAAGATTGTTTAAGAATAGTTGGTTTAGTGCACGCGGTCTAGCTCTTGCTAGTTCCGGACGTTGGCAGAGGAAGTGCAAGAAATTTACCCTCTCATTTTCATTCCCGCAACTGCGGCAGTGGGGATTGTTGTATAGGACACCTAGTCTGGCCGCATAGTCTCGAATTGGGCAATGCCCCGTGATCGTCATTCTGGAGATATCTGGGCAGGTTCTGTTTAATAGGTCTTTTATTCTACTCTTATCGTACGTCGGCTATATTATTCTTGACATGGCGCAGTTGGTTAACCCAACTCATTGGATCAACCGACACAACAAAGAAGAACTACTATGAGGAGATATAATGTAGAAATCACAAAGTACCCCCAGAATCTTCCGCAGACGGTACATATACGAGTACATGCTGTTAACAAGAAGGGATACACAACATTGACGAATTGGGCAGAACGTCACAATCGACAGCTATAAACTCGAGGTAGTAAAGGACTGCCTTGACTACCTTGGCTCTCAAATAAATTCTGTCAAAAACACGTCAGCAGAAATAAAGCGAGTCGCTCTTTCTTTTGGCTAAGAAGGCAATCGAGTAATAAAGCCCTATCCCGAAAACTAAGGAGACTCTATATTAGACCTTGTTCATCCCAGTCCTACTTTATGGGGCAGAAGCATGAAGCCTATAGTAAGCGGATGAAGATATCCTCAGCCGTTTCGAAAGAAAATCCTTCAAAAAATATTCGGTTTCATTTTCGTTGACCTAGACAGAACAGTTGCCTGAGATGATTAGAACATGTAACACGGGCACCAATACTTTTACCCGCAGAGTCTTCGAATAATGAACAAGTAGAAGTGGGCGTCAACCGATTTGTAGTGCTCATTTGGAGGCAGTTTGCTAAAGACCGAGCTAACTTCAGAGGCTTGTTACTTGAGGCCCAGGTTCAACCTGAACTGTAGCGGGTTTTGTAGGTTTTGTGACAATACCTAGTTGATACGATCAGAAACCATGACCATATGTCTTTATTAATTGGCGGTGTCGCAAATGTCCTTGGCGTACAACTCCGAACTACAACGATGATTTGAAAGCATTAAGCCCATTCAGCGTTCACGCCTGCTTTTGAAAAACTTTCTAGAGCGAAAAGGAATGCTTCTAAGAATGTCAAAGTGGGTTGGGAATCAACCCATAAAAAAACGAACTTGTTCTATTCACACATAAGAAGATAATGCCACAATTAGACCTTTCTTCCATAGATAGGACAACCCCCCGACTGTTAAAATTCTACTAAATACCTAGGTTTCGTACTAGATACTATACTGAATTGGAAGCTCAATGTCGAAAAGCGTGAAAATTAAGCAACAGTCACTATCTACGTTTGCAGTCATATATTTCGGAAAAAATGGAGACCCAACCCCAAGACTATCTGGATGTACACGGCCATCGTCAGACCTAACTTAACCTACGCTAGCTAAGTATGGTAGTAATCAGCAAACAAACCTAGCAATCCCTAGTTAATAACAGAAGCGTGCCTATACAGGCACGTCCCATGGCATTAGAATGACGAAAACGGCAGGATGGAAAAATATATTTGGTCTCCTGCCTCTAGATCTATACATGCAAGACTCTGCAGCGAAAAGCGCTCTAAGATTGAGTCAGCTTAATGGTGGAAACCAAACCCAAAAGGCAACGCCTCAATTCTTACAAGTGAACAAAAATACCCCATCATGACTTTAAAGCACCTTACTCCCGAATTTTCCGAAGTAGAGAGGAATAAGACAGGAACCAAATGGTAGAAGACTTGATATCCATTTACACGGATGTTAGGAGAAGGCGCCGGGATCTTCTCCGATCAATTGAACTTACGATGCTCATTTCGCCTGCCGGCCTACAACAGTGTCTTCCAGTCTGAGATATTGTCTGCAGCAAAATCAGCCAAACTTGCAGCAACAAAGGCTGTAAAGGCTTTTTGCGTTAAGCATAAGGCTATGCTCTGCTGGGTCTCTGGTGTATCAGGTAATAAATATAAAGACGAGCTAGCTTGCACAGGATCCTATCTAGAAAGAGAACTGGCAGATCAACATGTCAAACCTCCACTCTGCAATCTGAGAATACATATGGAGCAAGCAATACGCCAATGAAAGGTGAAAAAACCTTCCAAATTCTGAAACCTCAGAACAGTTATAGTCGGAACTTAGCAAATCCAGAACAAGTAAGATTATCTTTAAAAGCAGAGCTGAACTATTATCGGTTTTTTGATTACTCATACCGACGAAGACCTTCGAATAGGCTGTGCGGTCATAGTCTCACGGGAAAATATCTTCCACTTTTTGTTCCACTGTCGCAGCCCCAGTAATTTGAGACAATGAACTTTAGGAAGTTACTACTTCCACCACCTCTCAGAGATATATGCTGCGTCACTTACATAGATCTCATTCCAGATTCATGGATGCAAAAAATTTTTTTTTTAATTTAGTGGGAGCTAACGCCCCCATTTATTTCGCTTAATGCAAGTTTAAACTAACTTAAAAACTAGGACTTAAAAACTAACAAGATTTAAGGGTCAGGAAGTAAGGGAATGGTGAAGGAGATTCAATTTAAGACGAGAAGCTGATCAGGTTAAAATCAAAAATGAGAAGGTTTGAGTTGACCTTACGGAGCATGCGGGAGATTGTTTCGTTAGAGCCATAAGAGGTGCGGAGGGTTGGGACATAGAAAAGACGAGGACAGCGTAAAATACGAGGGTTAGTGTTGAAGGAAATAGAATTGTAAAGGGAAACGCAGTCCACAGAACCAGAGAGCAGTCGATGAATGAAGATAATGTCAGTTACGTCTCTGCGTTTTTCGAGGATATTTAGGTTAAGAAGTTTGAGGCGGTCGGTGAATGGGTCACCCCAGGGTAGTCCACGAAGAGCAAACCATAGAAAACAACGTTGAATAATTTCGATTCGGGATATATGAATTCGCTGAAAGGGGGACCGTACTTGACTGGCATATTCAAGGAGGGGCTTGAAAAGGGTAATGTAAAGTTACCTTGTCACATAAGGGTTGCAAAATTCTTTAGACCAACGTTTGATAAAACCGAGCGATGAGTTGACTTTAAGGATTATCTCATCAATATGTGAACGGAAGTTTAACGCATTGAACCTAGGGTATAGGTTGGTCATGCAGAAAATAAGGTCGAGAGGGGGATTGATTGGACTTACGAGACAAAGCCATAGATTGGCATTTGGAGACATTAAGCTCAAAGCAATTTTTTAGACACCAATCAAGAAGACCTATCGAGGTCTTCTTGAAGGAGAATAGAGTCTTGGGGTGAAGAAATAGTTTTGGAGAACTTAGTGTCATCGGCGTAAATGGATACGGAGCAGTGTTTGATAATCTCCTCAAGATCGTTTATAGTTAAAATGAAAAGGATGGGACCTAGATCGCTGCCTTGTGGGATACCAGAATTGGCTAAAAACGGGATTGAGAAGGCTGACCTAAAGCGAACGCTATAGTAATGGTTCTCCAGATAAGAAGATATTCATTTTGACAATATGGGGTCAAAACCGAGGGAAGACAATTTAAAAAGGATCAGTTGATGTGATATTTTATCGAAGGCCTTAGCGAAATCTGTAGCAATAATTTCAATTTCGTTGCCATTTTTTAGGGCTGAAAGCGCAAAGGATACGAATTCAACTAAGTTTGTAGTAGTTGATCTACCTTTTAGAAATCCATGCTGACTGGGTGATATAAGTGACTTGCAGTGAAAGCTGAGAACTTCATATAAGAAACGTTCGAACATTTTAGGTATGTGAGAAAGCTTAGCAATGGGATACAAATTCATCATTGAGATTTTGTAACTTTTCTTCGATAAGGGTGAGATCAAAAGGTTGAGAGAGAGAGGGGCCAATTGAGAAATTGGGAAGGTACTTGAAATAGATGGAGTCGGGTACGAAGAGGTTGTCTGCAAATGACTGTTTACAAAAGTTTGCAAAATAATTGGTAATAATATATGGAACGGTCGATGATATATTATCGAACGAGAGAGAGGGGGGATAACCGTCTGGTTTTCTTTTGTAGTTAACAAATTGATAAAATGTCTTAGGATCGTTGATAAGGTTGGTCTGCGCTGTGTCGAGAAAGCGCTGATAGAGGCAGTTATAGAGCTGGGTGAATTGCGGGTAAGTTCCAAGATAGTTAGAGTAGTCATAATAAGAATTGGTGCGAAGAAAAACTGCCCATCATTTGTTTCTTCTGTTTCGTAAAGAGCGAAGTCTTCTGTTGTACCATGGAGGGGAAATAGATGATGTTTTATGCCGTGAAAATGGGACGTAGAGAGAAATGGAATTAAATATTTCACTGTAGAAAATGGAGATAGCATCAGATAAGGATAGGTTGGTAAAATCAAAAGAACTAAGGTAGGTATTGATTTTGTGAAAATTAGCTTTATGGATGTTGTAAGAAGAGATGGTAGTTGAAGAAGTGGGCTGGGATGGAGAGTTATGGAAAAATGAGAGAAGAAGAGGGGGGTGAAAGTTGTCGACAATTGATAGGATAAAGGGGCACAACGTTACTGTGGAGTTAATAGGATCACTAGTGAAAATAAGTTCTAGTTGCCTACCGATAGAATTAGGGACGTCACTTACTTGACACAGGATTGAGTCAGTTATGCTATCAATGAAATGACATTCCTTGGATGAACTGGCGTTTGACGGGGTAAAACATAAGTGATCATCCAATGGAGTCCACTTTAGTAGGGACAGATTAAAGTGACCAAAGATAAGGATATCGTCGATGAAATCACTTAGGTCAATTAGTTGGTCAATTGCTTTAATAGCAAGGATGTAGGATTCAATAGGTTGAGCTGGGAGAATGTAGCAACACATAACGTACAGGGACCTGTTGGGAAGTATTATTTTAATTGCAACAAAGTCAAGCTTAACAGAAGAAGAGATAGCAATGAGAGAAGAGTTGAGGTCATTGTGAATTCCAAGTAGGACACCTCTACATGGAGAATCAACTTTAGGGAGGTCAGGATCATTAACCATAGGGAGAGAGAGATCGTCATCTCGGAAAACATTATACGAAGACGGAAATAGCTCCTGGCTTTTTATGTCGGGGATCAGATTGGTTTCTGTAAGAGCTCGGCTGCGCTGAAGGTGAGAAACTCTTTTAGAGCGTACATAGCTGCGGAAAGCAGCGAGGTTGTCCGCAAACTTTTGAGGAGGTGTGTCGAAGATTTCGTGGTACTTGTTGTAAAGCTTTCTGAGATTAGTTTATATCCGTAGGAAGGCCTTCCTGTTGGATGGAAACCATGACACTTGTTTTGGTTTTTCCCTCAAAGCAAACAGAGTCGGATTTGTCGTAAAGATATGCGAGAAAGAGACGTATATTTTCGTATATCTTTTTATCCCTTAGCCTAGAGAGCGCGTAGCGGTATTCTGTGGTGTCTATATTCTTTTGAGTCAATTTAACGTTAGGCGGCGAAAGGGGATCAAAAATAGGGACTGGTGCCCGTGAAACCGAGGGAGAAGGCCAGCTAGAGGCGGGATTTAAGATATGGATATGTGGCTCCTGTTGTAAGGTCGAAATTGGGAAAGCAGTTGTTAGTTTTCATGGGAGGGGGTGTGGGTGGTTGAGCAGAGACGGTATCAGGGCAGGGGTTAAATTAAATGGAAACGCGTTGCGGCTTGGATGGAAGAGAGGCACTTGGTGCTTTTCTGGAGATAAGTGAAATGGGTTGCTTAGGGATATAAACGGGAGGTGAAATATTGGAAAATATTTTGGTTTTAAGGCTCCAGTTGGGGCCAGGTTTATGATGTGGATGGGTAATGAAACTGGGCGATTTATAATTATCTTATGATGAGACGTCGGCTTATACCCATTCAAGGACCAAACTATAACCAACGAGGGACGGGAGAGAGATAGACCTAAGTGAGGTGATTTATAGAGTGGCTTCGACTCCAGATACTTCATCAATCCACTAACCTAACCTAACCTACGAACGTCAACTCTTTGGTGAATAACTGATTAATGCCCAGAAAATCTTAATGCCGTTAGCTGTACCTTGACATGGCAGCGTAATCGTCACGGGCACGTACGAGGTGTGTTCAAAAAGTTAGGCGACTTTATATTTTTATAAAAAATATTTTCCCCTTCAAAGTAATCCCCCTCAGATATAATATAATGTGCCAACGCTTTTTCCAATCCTCGAAGCACTTCTCATAAGCACTCTTTGGTATAGCCTTGAGCACTTCCAGCGATGCCGTTTTTATTTCCTCAATCGTCCCAAATCTCCGTCCTTTCATCGGTCTCTTCCACTTTGGGAACAAATGACCCTTTATGAGACTTTTGAGCAAGTCAGTATCATCATTGACGACATTCAAGATGCTCATGCGACGATTCTTCTGATCGAAATTAAGAAGTTTCGGAACAAATTTCGCTGACACACGTCTTATGCCCAAAACATTCGAAAAAATTACATGATATGAGCCGACCGATATGCCAACGTCCACAGCAACTTCTGTTATGGTAATTCGACGATTTTCCAAAACAGTTTTATTCATCACTTCGACGTTATCATCTTTTGTCCTTCCTTTTTGAACACATCTCGTATGTTCTCCTAATCAAGAATCATGCTATTCAATAATGGAACTATCTGAGTAGTAACCATTTGAGGCGTGGGTTTCGTTAGCAATGTATTTTTATCAAGACTTCAAAAAGAAACTGTTACAATGTGAAACTCTAAACTAAATAGTTCTATGCATGAGGATCAATGGAACCATAGCCTTGGAATCTTTTGAGTACAGTAAAATATAAAAACTAGGCAATTTCTTAACAGGTATAAACTAGAGACCGTAACATTACAGATATGTAGAGTGCATTGCTTAGATTCTTCCCTTTTACTAGGAAATACAATATGCCATCTGATAGATTGCTGGTTTTTCTGATATCAGATTAATTTGAACGGTAAAAACAAGTAAAAATAATAAACAGGATTACGTTGCTAATGTTCGGTTTTAATCACATTTGAGGGCTTAGTGCTTGCTTAGAGAGCTCGAAATCCGCTTAAAGTCATCTTACTGAGTTCGAATTTCACTTCTCCCAACGTTGCTAATACGAGTATATCGAATTTTTCCAAATGCTCATCTGTCGTTGTTGGTTTGTAGCTGGCAAACCTCCTCAAGGTCTCGAACAACAATGCGTGTGCCGCAAATGTTTTCCTTTCAATGAAAATTTACCTAAATCATAGCAATCTATTGCCGACAAACCGGTACTACTCGCACATTTGAAAGATAAAAATAAATTACAATCTAAGATTACTTTTATTGAGAACATACATGCAGAGCCTTCTCTTACTAATATTTAACTCCTCCAAGTATCCGTTCTGCCATATCCTTTGTGTGTAATCGATAAATGTACTTCAAACGTAACAAACCCTCTTTCCTCTACGGGAAAAGCGTTATTTGTTCCGAATTCATCGATACTTCTCAAAATCTCTATACGCCTATAGCAAATTTTTTTTATTACTTACATCGAATTCACTTGTGCCTACTTCAAGATTCAGGAAGCTTCTAAGAACATCCCACTCGGATAAGATATGTTTCAACAGTAAATGTTTGTTGATTGGATTCTAAAGGCATTCGGTAGACTTCTTTTATTCTCTCTGAATGGTGAGGAGTATCCTAAAAAACCGAGTCAAAAAATTCACATCACTTTGTTCAATTTAATTTATTTATATATTTATTTCTTATCATGCCGATGAGAGTAGAAAATACTTTCTTACACCCACTCACTTCTTAAGGTAATCCAATTTGTTCCCTTCGAGGGTGACGAATTCCTCCAAATCTCGCCAAAAGAAATTGCTTTTAATCCACCAGCTTCGTCATCTCGTGTACAGATGAAAAGAACTCGCATCTACGAGTAACCACTATGAAGTTAACTAATTCGTATATGATTATGTATCTGAACGAGTTCCTTTTCATTATTTTTTGTATCTTTTGATCCTTTTGATGAATATAAAACCTGATGGGCTCGATGCCAGCAAACTTTTGAATTCAGAATTAGGAGTTGATTGGTCTCTGGTGTCGTCTCTGGTCTGTGGTCTCGTATGTACAACATTATTGGATCAACGTCTGAAGAGAAACCAGAATGCGATTTTATAATTTATTCAGAGCTCACCTAAGTCCCTGACAATTACGATAACGAAAAATGTTCGGATGCCAACGATAACAATTTTTTTTTCTTTTGGTTTGTTCTTATTGGATGATGTTGGAAGAGCCACTAAAGGCAGCAGATGTATCCACTAGATACTCGTTTGGTCTAAGCCTATGCATTTTATATTTTTCAGCGTAAGAGTAGGAGTAAGTTGAGAACAAAAACCAATGCTCTTTGGAATGAAATAGAAGACGCAAATTCAAAGTGGAATGAGTCCGGTCTAGGGGAGTTGAAAGCATGAATATCCGCAGTTAGAGCCGCATTACCTAAAGAGGGATTCTCGGAATGTCCTTTTTTTTGTTTTAGAATCAGCTGTCATGTATGGTCATATATACATGACTTGCTGGCAGTGTGTACTGTACATCTAAGCAAACCAAGATCTTTGTGTGTACAACGGTCAAGTCGCGCGTTGAAACCTTGGAAACAATTCGACCGATTTTGGTAGGTTCTACCGCATTCTAAGATATGCGATATGGATGGGACGGACAAAATCAAGTGAACAATTAAGGCATTTAACATTTAACCAGACTAATCCTCTAGGATTCTGTATGTCCGAACTTTCCGAACCACCAAAATCGAAACAGACCTTGTTGAGGTCAGGGTACGAATATGAATATTAGAAGCACAACGGAGTCAAGTAAGACCAGCAAAGTTCAATTTTATTTCCTATCCCTCAAACTCCCTCAAAATCCTGGTCCCCATACACAAACCGAAGAACAGCTATTGAAATATTGTCAACAAACCAAGAGGCTGCCTCGGATGTGACTGCTCCCAAAGTGCTGCCGCAAAGAAATCTCTAGTTTGGCGATTAATGTAGGGAGGTGTACCCAGTCAAACAAGTGGTAAATAAAGCTGCTCAGCGTCAAATGACTAGAGCTGCTCATGAGCTCTATGAAAAGGAGAAGATCATAAGCTTCTAGGAACGAAAGAAATGCACCATCGACGAAAAGGAGAAGTTTTACTGCAGAAATGACGTTTGAAAGTTGTATCAGAGAATAAGACGAATATATCAGGCCTACCAAACCGGAATGGAAGCTTGCAATGTTGAATATGTTGTCCGTCCTGAGAATATGGAAAGAATACTCCTAAAACTACGGCGATAATAGTCAAAATATCGCTATCAGGCGGAAAGCACCAATAACGATAACAACAGAGAATCCCACCCCCCGTCGTGTTCGAGTGTGTCCATTGATTGACTGATATTAGTATCATCAATAAGTTTTATCGCACGGTTTTGAATCCTACTAGTAGGTGCAGAGATGTTTTAGGAGCACTTGACCAGATGTGGGCGTTGTACTCCAATTTTGGGCGGATGAATGCCTTATATATTGAGGCCAGATCAGAGGGGGTAAAATATTTCTTACATCGCTTCAGGAAACCTAGACATTTCGCAGCATTTTTGGCGACATCAAATATGTGGTCATTCCAACATAAGTTGTCATTGACACACATACCGAGAATAGAAAGTTTTTCGGTTTCGACGATGCAAGTGCCATTCATGGATAATGGCTGGGTGTTTAAATTTCGCTTTTACGACAGCAGACAGCATTGTGTTTTGGAAGCATTAAATTCCACTCTGTTGATAGTTCCCCAATTAGTTATGCTGTTGATATCGGAATTTAATGAGCTTAGCATACGCTGCCGTTCTCGTTTTACAGCCGAAGAGCAGGGCCGTGAGTCCGGGAACGAATATGAAAAGCAGAGAGTACTGTCATCGGCAAAGGAATATGTTGGATTAGAAGTAACAGAGATCATTAATGAAAATTAAAAAGAGTGTCGGTGACAGAACAGAGCCCTGGGGCACACCAGCATTTATTTTGTGAATATCAGACTTGAAACCGTCCAAAACAACTTGAATTGAACGTTCCGAAAGGTAATTTCTAATCCATTGAAGAAGAAAGTCGTCGATCCCAAATGCACGCATTTTCGACAAAAGAGCCTGATGCCAAACTCTGTCAAATGCCTTAGAAATATCAAGTGCAGCTATCTTGCTTTCGCCAGATTGATGTACGCTTTGGTTCCACTTTTCGGTGAGACATGCCATCAAATCACCAGTGGACCTGTTGCTACGGAAACCGTACTGCCGGTCATTGAGAAGTTTTCGTGTTTCGAGATATTTCATGAGCTGACGATTTATCAGTGTTTCCATGACCTTGGAAAGAAGCGACGTAAGTGCAATGGGTCTGTAGGAGGAGAGAGAAGATGATTCGCCTTTTTTAGGGACGGGCTGGACAAATGCTGTTTTCCATCTGCTCGGGAAGAGTCCTAAAGAGTAGAATTGACGAAAAAGCTTACGCAGTGGTTTTGCCAGCGTGGAAGAACACCTCTTCAGAAGAAGGGGAGATATACCATCTGGACCAGCGGATTTATGTTTGTTGAGATCTTTAAATACTCTTGCTACTACACGAGTGCGAAAGTAGATTTGTCCCATTGAAGATTCGACGCACTCAAGTGTGGGAATAGAAAAATCACAATCTGGGAGTGTTGAGCTGGCCGCAAGGTGTGCAGGAAGCTGATTGGCCTTGTCCAAAGAGCTGACAGATGGAATGGATGAGGCGGAATTTCTAATGTTTTTGACGAACGACCAACAATTTGTACTGCCTTTGGGACATTGCAGTATTTTTTGCCTCAGTTTTTGGTCGTATTGGAATTTCACACGCTTAAGAAAGGCGTTGCAGTCATTTCTGGCTCGTTTGAACTTTTTTCGGTTTTCCTCTGTGGGGTTGGTCTTGAAGGACCGAAAAAACATTTCTCTAACCCTGACGGCCTCTTTACAGCTCGAGTCGTACCATGCCTTTTCTTTTGGTTTGATACTCTTCATGCGATGAGGAATAAAGGAGCTCATTCCATAGAGAATAGTGTCTGTGATCATATCTGCAGCGGCATCCACGTCGTTATCGAGGAAGCATAACGACAAGTTAAAATTCCTAAAGAAGCTGCTAAGACCGCTCCAGTTTGCTTTCTCGTATTGCCATACGATTCTTTTAGGAATTTTTTCTCTAACTGTGTGGTCGGTGTACGAGAAATTAGCTGATATCACACCATAGTCCGACGAGCCTAGAGGGAAGAGCACATCAATGGTGTACTTATCAGGGTGAGAAGTTAAAAACAAGTCCAGGGTGTTGGCGGTATGACTATCAACGTCTGGTATTCGCGTGGGCTCAAGCTGCGTTAAGTTGTTTTCCGCAGCGAAGATCTCAACACACCGTCCTTCGGGTGTTGTCTGTCCAGAATGTCGAAATCACCCGGAATTGTGTATATTGAAGTCGCCCGTAATAACGAGTTCAGTATGAGGATACAGGGATACAATTCTTTGAATGGAGTCAGACAGCGCATCAAACTCGTTAAAAGTCAAATTGCTGTCCAGTTTGGGGCTTCTGTAAATAAAGCAGTAGTGGATAATTTGCTTACGGAGATGGAATTTTAACCACATGAAGCTGAATTCCGGATTGGAACATGGGTCACATTGTGGTAGAGTTTGATAAGCTACATCACTGCGCACGTAAATGGCGGGACAGCTGTGAGAGAAGAAATCTTTTCTGTCGTATTATGTAAGCATCTGGAACCATTCATCAACCATCTGTTTCATCCATATCAATGCGGTTTCAGGCCAACAAATTCCAACATCGATCTTAACCGAGACTTTGAATGTCAAGAGACGTCTTAATTAAGGCGACAGTTCTCTGAAATTGATTTATGCAAACAGGATCGGAAATCACCCAAAGAACTATTTTCCCGATTATTCTAAAGAATTACTTCTTTCTTATTTGCCTTATATCTAAGAAATAAAGCGATTTGCGAGAGTGATTCTTTTTTTGATCTCTACGGTTGATCTTTAAGGTAGATAAAGTCTTTAACCGTCTCAAATTTATAGTTTCCTTTCGTGGCGAAGTGTCAGATCTGTTGGTGTTGGATGTAAGTTATTTTCGAGAGTACATACTTTATTTTGGCCTTAATTTCCATTTAAATCATATAAACCGCTTCTAATTGAATGATAACAAACGAAAAATGACGTTTTGCTAATTTTTTCCCTTAGTGCCAATGTCGTCAGCTTATGCTAGCTGTTGCACGCACTTTTGGATTATTGTGCCCCGGGTATTCATCTCTGAGTTTCACGCATTATAGAGGGTCACCTTGTCGGAAACCTATTTTGACATCAAGTGCATCAGTAGTGTCATTGCCGACTTTTATGAATCAGATGCTACATCTTCCATAGACAGATAACTCTTGCAGTGACGTTAAAACATGCCTATATATAAGTCTTTACAACAAACGCTGTCATATACGGCCTTAAAATCAATAAACAGGGGTTTGATGTTCCATATCGATATAAACCTCTACGATTGCTAATAAAGGGTTTCAGATGCTCTCATAAAACAGTATACCATAAGTATGTGATAATTCTACATCTTGTGGGCGATATTAAAGAGACTAATTTCTCTGCTAAGGTGCAGTTTAGAAGGTCTTTGTTCTTGAATGTTAGACAAATACCGTGATTTCATTCGAACATATTTTGCAGATGAGTAAAATCTTTGCTGCTTTATATAATATGGCACATTCGTCTTCGCTGGCAAACAGTCTGCTGAAGTAATCCTTTCAAATTTTTAGCACCAACTGTGACTCTACTATTAAGTTCCTCATCTTTATTTCTGCATGATTCAGTTCGGTATTTGTGTCTTTGGCAAGTTATTTTCACATTTTGGCGCGCGCTGTGTATAAACGTTTTAAGGGTACATAAATCGCTTGAGCGCGCGCAAATTATGAAAAAAAATAAAAATTTTTTTTGCATCTTCTTCTTCACTGCTTATTCATTTCGTTATCTGAAAATTAAATGTTACTAATGTCTCATTCGCAAATTGAATTCTTTAGCAGTTCTCATCCTTCTTTACAGAATCACCCTGTGTGCCTTGTGATGCCAAACCAGAGGATTCGTTGTAGTGGTTGGATGGGCCGCGCCGTTTCTAATGTCTTGCTGACAGTGTTTCCATTTATGTTTTGCGATTGATGCTACCAGAATAGAAGTTCTTTAACGAATTTAGGAGACTCGATTAGAGAAACGGCTTGGATATAGTTGTTCGACATCAAGTTTTATCAAAATATTTATTCGGTGCTCTCTCGTCTCACTTGACTACAATAATGTACTGGACTGAGTCTTGATGTTGGTTCCTCGAAACGTTCGGATATCCAAATCTTTAGAGCTTAGGTCGATTGCAATGTTTTGATCGGGTGACTGTCCCTTTATGAAATTTGGAGTGTGGGAAAGATGTACTAGCTGTAATGATATTTTTCACCGCCGCGAAGGCAGTAAGAGTGAGTGCTAAGCATTTTGTTATGAAACTATTATAAAAACTGCTTGGACAATCATTGACCTTCGTGTTGACAGGTCACTATAGCCAAAATGACCTCCTGTTATACTCCTAAAACCTTTAAGTGTTTTGCATTATGGTTTGAGAAATTTCCGTAATCGTTCTAAAGCGGAATTCCACTATCACAATGGTTGTTGCTCGGGAAAATAATAACAACTCGGTCAAAGGTAGAATTTTATTATCTATTAAATAATTAATTATTTGAAATATAGTTCTATAAATGTATATACATACTTATCTGTGTCATTTCCTTTCGGCTATTTCTCAAATAGACACTCATCGAATCCGCCTCGTGGGTGCAAGTGTATTTTCGTTAAACCGGCAGATTCGATAAGCGGAAATCCCAATAATGACAAATGTAAGCAGGGCCGTTATGTAGAGCGCTTACATTTCTTCAATCATTAATTCTTATAATAATTACATATTTCATGCAACGACAGTAATATACATATACGAGTACATATATATGTAAGACATGTGATAGGATCGACCGGGAAAAGCACTGTGAAAAGCTATAACATTATTCACGGTAACAACTACAGAGAACAAAATCCACGCATATTTGGGTATTGTAAGAGGAAGACTTGCGCAAGTAGTCCTTATCTTGAGACTGCGACCGCAGGAGAAAGTTTTATTTAAAGCTGTATACAATGTTACGGTCTTCCTTGTTGGGTTACCTAAACCTTTCTAGATGGTCTTGCAAAATTATTTAATTCTTCCCGGATTAAAATGTTTATTTTACAAATTAAAATTTACAAAGCGGTAGCTGGTATACCGGTAGGAAGAAATACAAAATATTTTGATGGTGGATTACGATCCAAACAAACAAAAAAACAAAATGCAAACAGGGGTGCTGCCACTTTCGTCTCCTCAGTAAGGGTGGGTTTTTGTTAATTTTTTTGTTTTTATTGGAGTTTTCTTTTTCAATTACGCAGACGAAAGCCTACCGGTATCTGACTAAAACAAACACGAAAAATAAAAAAATACTTCCCTCGCCTTCCTGGCTCTCCGTATGACTTCTTATTCTGTCACGAATCGCCATTTATTTGGCTCTCGAAATCCTCTCTTTTTTTCGTTTTTTCCATTATACCTTTTCCTATACTCTCTTTTTTTGTTTTTTTTTTTTTGTTAAACATTTTGTTTTGCTTTATTTTTTTCTTTTTTGCCACTTTGAATTGGACTTTTTTCACTCCAAAAGGAACCACATCGTGGTCAACCAAGAAAAGGTTGTTCTGTTTTATATTATATTCGCTCAGACCATTGACCACCCACGTAAACATTCATTCATTTTACTCAATCGGTTCTAGGGGGCCCAATGTCTGGTATATGTGTAAAGCGTTCGGCCTTAGCTGGGGCGTGTAACCCTGTCTTGAAATTCCCTTAGGCTCCCTACCCACAAGTGTGCCATCTTAGTTGTTTATGTTGTACTTCCAAAATACTGAGGAAGTGTGCCGATGGCTGATGCGGCCATGGCAACCCATCTTGAAAGCATTACGACAAAATCATATGGTGACTAATATTCGTTGTTAGGCAGGTTAGGTAGCTACACCTACTCATAATGTAGCTAACTGCTCATTTAAGCAAATATCTAGATATATTACGCGGATTTCAGATTATATCACCGAACCCTTGACTGAAAACCATCCTGTTTACCGAAGGAGTAACTATTTAGAATTCTCATTCTTCTGTCAATAAGGGTAGAACAGTAGCGCATTTCTTCTTCGTCTATTCGTATTCAGTAGGATAGCGGGTCGGTTTGCATAAATACCATAGCACAGTGTTCAGTGTCAACCACAGGCAAAAAATTAGCATCTTAACGACTGAGCATTGTTAATGCGACTGATTTCAGATTAAAGCTGCTTTATTAAATCCTACAACATCAAGGAATCTTTGCATATGGTCTAAGGGAATACGACGGATAGAACGTAGTATATGTACAATGTTTACCTCTTCCTATCCGCTATCCATTCTGTATCCATTTACCTAGTACTTTGTTTATAATCCGCGCGCACTTAAGAGATTTTGCATACCCTTTAAATGTTTGCATACAGCTTGGCCGAGGGAATGTTAGGGAGGAAAGAAAGAGAGATACTGATGCACGTTGGGCTTACATGTTTGCAAGTTATATTGACTGGGAAATAGAGGGCTCCGCAGGGCATTCCATGAGCGAGTTGTACGGATTAGGAAAGAGCCACGATATTTCAAAGTACGGCCGACATTGAGCTTGAGGGTATACTGGTGAGTATTTATAGCGAAACAGATATTACGGTTACGGGTTGAAGAGACGAAGTGCTTCTAGCAATTACGGCAGAGCACTGGTGGCGAAAATAGCGATAGAGAAATGTGTGATATTAAGTCGCCGTTCAAGAGTGTCAATTGACTGTATTATTAGCATCATCTATGAGTTCTATCGCAGGCTTCTGAATACTATCTGGCAGGTGCAGAGATGTTTTAGGGGCACCTAACCGATGTCGGCATTGTATTCCAATTTTGGATGGATGGATACTTTATATATTAAAGCTCGATTAGAGGCTTAGATCCCTTGAGTCAACCTAGACATTTCGCAGCATTTTTGACGACTTCAGATATATATTCATTCCAAAGTAAGTTGTTATTGACACACATAGTGGGAAAATAAATATTTAGATTTTGATGACGTTCACGTTCTACAGCCGAAGAATGGGAACGTGAGTCCGGGAATGAGTATGAAAGGCAGAGAATACTGTCATTAACAAGGGGGTATATTGTATTAGAAGTACCAGACAAGAGATCGTGAAATGAAATGATGAAATTTAAAAAGAGTGTCGGAGACAGAAGGGAGCCCTGAGCACACCAGTGTTCATTTCGTGTATATCAGACTTGAAACCAGCCAAGACAATTTGAATTGAACGTTCCGAAAGGTAATTTCTAATCCATTGATGAAGAGAATCATCGATCCCAAGGGCTCGCATTTTCGACAAAAGAACCTGATGCCAAACTCTGCCTGCCTTAGAAATATGCAAAGTGCAACTATCTTGCTTTCGCCAGATTGATGTACTTTTTGGTTTCACTTTGAGGCATGCCGTCAGATCACCAGTGGACCCGTTGCTATGAAAACCGTACTGCCGGTAATTCGAGATATTTCATGAGATGACGGTTTATCGGTGTTTCCAAGACTGTACGATGAGAGAGAATATTCGCCGTGTTCGGAAATATAATTATGCAATATATATTCAATTTTATGCTAAGTATGTACATAATTGTTTTCTTTATTGAAATTGAATTTAGATGTAACAATGAATGTAAACTGATGAACGTAATGTAATGTTACGGTTATAATTTGTAACATACATGTATGACACTTTTAAACTTAAAAATGGACGCAATTTAGGGAACAATAAATTCTTACCTCTTTGCTGTTACATCAAGACGAAAAGACGTGTTTCAATTTAAACCACATTTTTCTACCCGAATTCTACCCTACAAATATAGCAGAAATTGTCAAATCCTACTCACCCCAACACGTCGTTTTTAGGGATGGTCTAAACAAATGCAGATGGAATACATCTGGTCGGAAAGAGTCCTGAAGAGTAATGAAATTGATGAAAAAGCTTACATAGTGGTTTTGATAGCGAGGAAGAACACCTCTTCAGAGAAGGGGGATATACCATCTGGACTAGCAGATTTGTGTTTATTAAGATCTTTAAGCACTTTTGCTACTGTACGTGTGCGAATGCGGATTCGTCTCATTGAAGTTTCTCACTCAAGTATAGGTAGTGACATGACATAATCCTGAAGTGCCTGAAGTGTTGAACTGGCCGCGATGTGCGCAGTAAACCGATTGGTTTTATCCAAAAAGCTGACAGCTGGAATGTCATTATCAATGAGCGTTGGAATGGAGGATGAGGCAGAATTTTTAATGCTTTTAATGAACGACCAACAATTTTCACTACCTTTGGGACATTTTATAGGGAATATTTTTCTCTCAGTTGTTGATCGTATTGAAATCCGCTTAAGAAGGGCTTTGCAGTCATTCGTTTTAAATTTTTTCGGTTTTCTCTGTCCTACCGATGAACTAAGCTTGCGAAACATTATAGTCGGCAATAATTTTATTGCAGTGTTATGCTTCCAACTTTACGCTACGTGTACTCCAGCTCACATGTCTGTTAATCCCGAAGAATTTTATATCCGTCGATATAGAATGAATGGCTTCTCAAAGTTGATAATGTTGGTTGGAATCCCTCTTTATCATTATTTTATCCATGTCTCGTCCGGATAAGATGGAAGCATGCTCACATAGCTTCAAAGACCAGAAAACCCGTGCAAAGTTACTCCTCACATAATTTCAGTTTTAGGTTTAAGTGTATTATATCTAGTATGGACTCTAACATCGCCATGGGTATCGTTCTTAGAGGTTCTAAGATCCCGGTAATTGCTATACTCTGGACATTGATAAGCGAGGTTGAGACGATGAAGTTTAATATCGAGTGGCTTTTATTAATTATTGAACCATACATTGAGTTAAATCTCACAAATTCTGTTTTCCCGAAACTAGAATAACGACATAATGGGCATAAGCCGTCACTCTGAAACAAATGTTTTCAAAATTAGCCAAATAGGTGATAAAAGGGTACGTCATTGCATGGCTGATTTGATAGCTTTTTAATACAAAACTGGACATAGTTTCATTCTGTTGCACTTCTTCACTTCATAGGTTGGAACAACCTTACATCTGAATGACAGAAGTTTATAGCCTTTGTGTTGCTTACTTTCTGGGTTATCTTTATAATTTTGTGAAATAGTTCACGTTTCTGAACTTACAAAACGAACGATTTTTATTGGAGAAGTAATGTAATTCAAGTCCAAAACAGGTATTGATGTCCGACATACAGGAAAAATTATTGGCCTAGCTGCATCCAACACTTCTACACAAAAGGCATAATACAAAGGTTCACTCATGTGCATTCGTAAAATGATCTAAGAAAACAATAAAATGCATTCCACAGGTAAATACTCATCTATGGAATAAGACTGGTCTTGACATATTATAGCATCAGAGCACACTATACAACTACGACGAGAGACCTGGACCAACGACGGGTTATATTGTGATGGTCAGTGACTTACATCTCACATAAAGTTCTGAATAAATTATCAAACTACTCGTAAGACCACCCAATTCGGACATACGAGTTCGGTCCGATGTGGCAAAGAATAGGAGCTCTCACCACTTTTATTTCTTTTGTTCGAGTTCGAGGGTCGGTCGGCGGGTGTTTAATGATAAAAACAAAACAAACAAAAAATAAAGCCTTGCCCATTCAAAAGGACCAACGAAATTGAAAGGAAACTCATTAAGCCACGTAATCTTATTAATTTTTCGGACAGTGCCGAGTTGCGAATTGTTTACCTATGAACGTGATATAACCAAGCTGACGGGCCATGAAAGGGTTCTTTGAGCGAAATTCGGATATTCATTTCCCTCAATGCGAATAAATTGGATTATCTAAAGGACTGAGTGCACAAAGAAAGCCAAAAAGGGTGTAACAGCCGAAACCTTATTTTTTCACAGCAAAACTATTTAAATCTATAAGCTCTGGAAGGTAGGGAGGAGAACTTTAAAGACCCAATTAGAAATCCATTGCTTGTGAAACGTATTATATTAAATTACAGAATACTGGGGAAGTTCAAAAAACTATCTGTAGGAAAAGCTGATTCCTTTCGTTAACATGTACCTACTATCTTCTCGACAAGTAGAATAGTTTGTGAGGAGACTGAGTATATCAGTGCCATGCAAAGCTTGTTATTCCTGCAGGGTGTTTATCGATTTCGGCAGATATGGCATAGAAAATCGTAGGAGGTGTCAGATATTATTTGTAAGGATGCCTATATGACATAAATACAAGGATAGAATTTACTCTATTTTAAGCCACAAGACTAAATTATCAGCCAAAGATTGCTTCGGCTTGGGTAGCCTTGCCTTCAAAGGAGATAATCTAATTAAGGTAAATGCTTGGTTGAAAGAAGCATTATAGAGATTTGGATGTGCCAAGTATGTATTGTATATTAGATGTGACATTGAGAATATCTGATATATAGAAGCTTCTGGCGGAAGTAAAATTCAGATTAGTTACAGAAGAACAAAGTGGAGTTTCAGGACTTCAGGTGACTTCAAAGATGCGGCTGAAATATCAAATCATTGTATAGATGTAGATGCACTATCTGTTCTTTACATTCTTATGCTCGGCTCTTTTGTGAAATAACCATTGAGCATGTGGTCGTGAAGAGGTTATAATAAAGTGATTAATACGCTAGTGGGTTGTATGAGATGTGAGAAGGGTGGGGGGTCTCACAATGAACAAACACCGTGCACTATGGTTTGTCAGCGAATCAAAAAATTGCTTTATTTCCCGACTATTTATATACAAATTTTACAAAAATGAAAAGCATAAACTAGACACCTTCAATGTCTGGTCACACAGGTGTTGGGTTATCACCACTCAGACGGTGATATGACACCTTCGATGTCTAGTGAATACTGCTGATTGCGTGGAAATTATGTTGTTCACAACATGCTGGGGCCACGATTTCTTGCTTACACATGAAATTGTTCATCTCAAAACAGCCTGACTCACTGATGAGCATCTTCTGGTCAGTGTTCAATGTGCTGGCTTCTGCTTCAATTGGTTACTCCCGATTTCGAACGTAGTCTTTTGATTACTATGATGACAACTGCTGTAATTAGTTTAAACACTACGCCTCCTGTTAATGAATATTGGTGGATTTTGCAATCTCCTTTAATAGGATTTCCTGATTTCCTTGGAGACTAATATCATGCTGCACCTTCACAATTTAATTGGACCAGATATCTGCTAAAACAGGATCTTCTTCTTTTTTATAGTTAAAGTTGATTATCTGCTGCGAAATGTTTTGCATGGGAAGATATGATGAATTCAGTCTTGTTGTTATGGTTTGCTTCTCGAAAAGGGATGTATTTAGCCGTGTTGTGTTGCCAATATTATGTTGATTAGTTTGGTTTGTGTATTATGGTAGTGAATCATTATAAGAATATTTGAAATGCATTCTCATTATTATTCCGAATGTCCAGCATTGAAATCATATTCATGTGGTCTGATTTTTCACAAAGTTCAATAGATGTTGCTCATTTATCCCGATTTTGTCTATTATTTGTTCGTAATGAATAGCAAAGCGTTGATCTAATATTCCAAACAATTCATTTGTGATGGTCCCGACGAAATCGAAGGGTGAACGACTGATGCTGAGTTGCGGAGCAATTGTTCATTATTTAGTTCTAGAAGGTTTTCCAATAGGGACTTGACAACTTTGAATTTAATTTGTAAACGCACTCTTTCACTAATCATCAAACAGTCACTATCAATTTATTCAGTAAACTCAACATCTTCATCATGGTAAAGTACACGAACGAGCAACGTCTCCAAATTATAAAATTTTTCCACCGAAATTCGGAGTCGATTTTCGGTCGTAATTCTCGCCCTAGTAGACAGGCAATAACAAGTTTAATGCAAAAATTTGAGTCTACATATTCGTTGTGTGATGTTGCCGTGTCAGTGAGACAACGGGTTGGTCGAAGTGTCGAAAATATCGCTGCCGTTCAGGCGTCCGTAGCAAACGATCCAAATCAGTCAATTCCACGGCGTTCTCAAGAATTGGGCATCGCTCACACCACATTATGGCGTATTTTGCGTAAGGATCTTGGTTTACACCCATACAAGGTCAAGCTGACTCAAGAATTGAAGCCGATGGACCATTTGAAACGACGTACGTTCTCCGATTGGGTTCTGGACAAGATGCGCGAAGATGATAAATTTCATCGCAAAATCATCTTCAGTGACGAAGCTCTTTTTTGGCTCAATGGGTTCGTCAATAAGCAAAATATGCGTTATTGGTCGGGTGAAAATCCACATGTGCTTCATGAATCACCATTTCATCCACAAAAAATAACTGGTTGGTACGGTTTGCATGCCGGCGGCGTTATTGGGCCATATTTTTTCGTCGACGATAACGATCGTCACGTTACTGTGAATGGTCACCGATTATTTTTGGCCCAAATTGGAAGATATTGACTTGGACGACATGTGGTTTCAACAGGATTGTGCCATAAGCCACACAGCATACGCTACAATCGATTTATTGAAGAGTAAGTATGGTGAGCGTGTTATCTCAAGAAATGGGCCAGTCGATTGCCGCCTCGTTTGTGCGATTTAACGCCGCTTGACTATTTTCTGTGGGGCTACGTGAAGTCATTGGTTTATGCCAACACGCCGAAGTCGTTGGAAGAGCTCAGAGCCGACATTGAACGCGAAAAACGGCCGTTTCGGCCGAAATGTGTGGCCGAGTCGTTGAAAATTGGGTCCATCGAATCGACCGCTGCAAACGTGCCCGCGGTGGCCATATGAACGAAGTCGAGATCCATTCATAAATGTTTTGATTGTACTTCAAGCTGATAATAAAGTTTTTGAAATATCTCAAATGGTTTGCGTTTTATTTAGAAAAAAAGTTGTCAAGTCCTTATTGGAAAACCCTATATTTTTTTTAATTGCCGCTCGAATAAATTCAATGTATTGTTACTTAACAAAGAATCAGATTGGTGGTGGATCAAATTTCATTCATCTGCCTTAGACATGTTCTCAAAATATTGTATATGCCTGGGTTTGTCACGAATGGGGTTATAGCTTATAGCTATTTCTACGATACTCAAGTTTAAAACATGCGCGTCCCAGGAAGATGTTACAGCTGAGTTCTTAATTGCGTCAGCCTTGCTTGATGGATTTCCAGTGCCTGCGCCACTGTTGTCTGTGCTTTCTTCCGCATTGCTTGCAATCGGTAGTGGACTCAACTCCATTATTGGTCTTTTTGTGCATCTTTTGATGCAGTAAACCGTGACTGCATGGACATTCTTATCCTTCCCTTGAGGCAGTTGAGCTACTTTGCCTTTTAGTTCCATTTAGTGGGTGGTAATCTATCGTACTTAACCAATACTATATCACCAATAAAAAGGTTTGGTTTTTCTTGTTTGCACTTTGTTCTTTATTATAGTTGTGCCAAATATTCGTAAGACCATCTCTTCAAAAATCTTGAGTGACCTTTTGAGTTAGTAGCCACCGTGAAGGAAGACTTCGATTCTAATCTAATCTAGGGTCAGGTACTGCAGTCAATGCTGAGCCGATTAAAAAGTGTCCAGGTGTAGGGACTGGGTTATCGCATTGCTTATCGCAATAAAAGGACGAGAATTTAGACAGGTTTCGATTTGTGTTAGAACTGTGGACAGCTCTTCAAATGTCAGAGTAATATCCCGAATGACTCTCATTAAGTAGAACTTCATTGCTTTTACAGCGGCTTCCCATAAGCCACCGAAGTGTGATGCGGCAGGTAGAATGAAATGTAACTGTATGCCATCGAAAAACTAGCTTTTCTGCGGCTTCTTTATTGCTTTGAGTGATTACAGATTTAAAAAGTTCTTGGAGTTCTTTGTTTGCTCGGACAAATTTTTTTCCTCAGTCGCTGTAAAAATGTGTGCAGTATCTTCTTCTGGACGTAAATCTTCCAACGACCGCTAAAAATGCTTCTGACCTGCGATCGCTGACAAGTTCCAGGTGAATTGCCTTAATTGATAAACACAGAAAGACCGCAATGTAACCCTTTATCGATCGGTTGCCTTTACCTTTGGAAATGAGTATCTGAACTGGCCCTGTGTAGTCAATACCCGTGTGTGTAAATGGTCTTGATAGCGTTACCCTCAGAGTTTGCAGCATTCCCATAATTTGACTCTTTGTAGCTACATTAAAGTGATGACATCGTCCACAGTTATAGATCATTTGACGAATTACAGATTTAGCTTGAATGACCCAGAATGACTGACGGAGCGTTGTCAGTGTTAACTGAACTCCTCCATGTAGTGTTTTCTCATGAACATGTTTAACTAGTAACTTGGTGAATATGTTGTTGCGTAGTAATAAATATGTACGGACGCTTCTCCTCCTCTTGCAGATTTGCGTTTTAAAGTCTAACCCTGACCACAAGAATTTTCTCGTTGTCTAATCGTGCAGTTAGGACAAGAACCTTGCTATTCTTGTGAAGATTGTGTCCATCCTGTAGACGTCTGATTTCTTCTAAAAATTTGGTTTGTTGAATTAAACGAATAATAGATTCTAGAGCACCTTCAAGTTCATAAGTGGTCAAGTCTCCAGTTTGTCTGTTGTCTTGAAAGTTACAGTTCAACGCAAATAGTTTACAATAGGATACTATTCTAATGAGTGGACCCACAACTCTACCATAGAGAATTATATTTTACTTTTATTAGTGTGACACCTCTTGATGCAGAATCTGCAGGATTCTCAATCTTATATGTCTCCAACAACGTGGGTGAGTATTATTATGCATTTGAGCAATCCTGTTACCTTTTTATTTAATGAGCTCTTCTTTATCCAACCTAGAACGATTGTTAAATCCGTCCAGGTATAGACATTTCCTTCTGGAGTCTCAAATACTCTCTTCACTTCAGGCAGTAGTTTCTATAATACAACAAGTGGGCTCCGCATAATTCCATTTTTGGAATTGTGAGCTTGTGCTTAATATGTGCTACTTTAGTTTGTGTGGTCCATTCTGATGAGTAGTTTTGGAGTCTATTACTGCTGCATATGCTGCATCAGAAGCATCACAAAACCCGTGTAGTTAAATTTTTTATGACTTATGTTCGCCAATCCATCTTGGAATTTTAATAATTTCGGCAGTTGGAAGTTCACATCTAAATCGATGCCAGCATTGTTGTAATTCAGCTGTTAGTGGATCTCCCTAATCGAGTTCAGCCAGATTTGCTGCATTTGTATTTTTGCGGTGATGGCAATTGGAGCCAATCTCCTAGTGGGTCAAAGAGATGTGCTATTTCGGAAACTGTCGGACGTTTTGATGAAATCCCCAACTTTGTTGTTGACTTATCGATATTCACTTTAAATTGTATCAGCCCATGGATTACTATCAATCCCTAGAGCTTTGACGACGTCTGCATTACTCAAGTTGACACAAGTTTGACCCATTGCATCTTGACTTATCATTAAGAGTTTGTGATTTGCGGCCCATTTTCTTAAGTAGAATCCGACACTGGCCAATAATTGAATCAATTCACCTTGCATCTCATTGCACTCATTTAACGTGCCTCCTCCCCTCATTAGGTCGTCTACGTAGAAATCGTTCCTCACGAGTTTAAAAGCGTCTGGATAATTTTGTTGTTCATCTATTGTCATCTAGTGTAGAGTTTTTAGAGCTAAATATGGTGCTGATGCTGTAACTGTCGTCAGCTTGTAATCTTTTATTGCTTCTTTTGTTGAACTCCTCCATACTATACGCTGATAATCTTGGCGATGGGTGCTTATTGGGGTGCTGACTTTTTGTAACCTTAGACCAACATGCATAAATTCTTTATCATAAGTTTGATAAGGTTTCATAACACAAGCGCTAAGACTAAAAGTTTGAACTCTGATTTGAATCTTGGTTCGATTGAAAATTCCACCTAATGAGTGTCGCTTGGGATCCTGGATCTCAATTCCATGAGATGCCCATCAATATTAGTACCAATAATGATGGCTGTGGCAAGTAGCACACTTTGGCGCTGCTGATACTGATAGTTCAGAATAAAACATAAAAATAACTAAAAATTGGTTAAAATAGCCTATTAAGGCATTTTAATGTAGCCTGTGTCAATGATTGGTTGTTATTTATTTCGAGTTAGACAATATTTTAGGCAGGTCATTCAATGGTTTAAAATAGGAATATAATTTCTTATCGACATAATTTTCCTAATAGCTGATTTTATTTGTAATTTAGGTAATTGATAGAAGGTCTTCTGGAGAAAGGGAGCTTTATAGTGTAAGAGTTATGGATATGAAGGCGTATAAATATGGGAAAGAAAAAAATAACACAATGCTTTCGGGAAGACGCCTTTATTGATCACTTACGTAATTACAGTTTTGCCTATGAGAACAGGTTTACCATGAAATACATAACATACTTAATCGTAATGATGGTTCGATATTACAGAAAAATAAGTAAATATTAGAATTAGATTCCCATACACAAATAAGTACTAAAAGAAAGTATATTCAATTCAATTCAATTCAATTTATTCAGTTTCTTACATTCTATAAGAATAATTATCAATTTACAATTTTATTTTTCACATAATTTACTTCTAGAGAAAAAAAAAAAGCGAAAATCTAGGTACTTAAAATATTTAAAAAAACACACTTTGTGGCCAAATAGAAGACCATTGATAAGAGTGTTGTTTAACAATAAGTTAGTTTATATCAAGGAATTAAGTTTCAAAGCCGAAAGAAAAGGAGAAAAAACGCTACGAGTATTTATGACATTCACTGTGCGAAGTGGCGGAAAAAGTTGCGGTGGGAGTCGAAATAGAAAATGAATTGAATGAGGTATGATGAGTGAGAATGAAAGTTGCAATCGAAATATTTAGTACAGTTGACTCGTTACTTGTAAAAGTATCTCCAACTCAGATCTAGATAGCAGATAAATTTTGAGCTTTTTAAGAAACCTGAAACCATGTGTCATTTGACTGGATAGTACCGATGGCAGTTTGTTGAATATGAATGGTGCAGTGGAATTAAGAAAACAGGAACAGTCCTCTTTGTTGACTGTTGGGACGACCACAGTATTCCTATTTCTAAGCAAGTACACCTCACTTCTTCTGTAATCAATATTACCACTCCTAATGAAGAAACCTTTTAGTGCTTTGTAAATATATATGTAGATACCGTAGAGGGAGAATTTTCGCTGATTGAAATAAAGGCAGTAAGTGCTCGGTCTTATTTTTATTGAATATTAATCTCATAATTTTCTTTTGTGTTACGACAATAGGCATCAGGTTTGTTATATACGCGGTGCCCCGACAAGCAAAACCATACTCTAGGCGTGAATGAACCAGTGCATTAACATACAGCAATTTTTCATTATAATATACAGGGTATCCCCTAATTCGTCAAGGATAATGTGGGAAATGCTTCGTGAGTATATTCTAAGAAAAAAAAATCGTTCTACTACAGTAAGGGTCTATTGTATCTCCAATGTTAACATCATTTATCGAGAATTTAAGAAAATGCATACTTTGGTGTACCCCGACTCATGTTAACTGAAAGTGCTCTCATAATACTAATGGTCTTCATTTCGGCTTTAGAGCAAATACTAGCCTTTGTAATTGCGTTACCTTGTGCAAAGCAAGAGCAACAAAGCAGCTGAAACGTCAAAAGCATACGACTGCAATGCATAACTTTCGACGTCTACGAACAATAATTTGCATTTAGTTTGCTTTTTTTCTCTCTCAAAGACAATGGATATTTTGAATCTAATATTTAAGACCTTATTGGATGGTTGCAATGAAAATATTAAAAAAGGAAGAAATGGTTTGCAAGAAAACAATTCCTTATATACTCGTATATTCCTAAAAATCGGCCCTTTTTGAGGTATTCATACCCTTCTTTTAATTATTTCGTCATAATCCATTTCTAGAAACTTAAGTTGATTTTAGAGACTCTTTCGAAACGCAAGTTGGAAGGCCCGGTTTAAATTTGCCTTCAGCTCTCTACACTACGTTATGGAAAGCAGCTAACGGCTGCATATATCGCGACTTATCCCATCGATTTATTATTGGTCTATTCTATTGTTATCAAGGTTATAAAGATTATAACTCGACAACGAAATAGATTCATAAAGTTGCCAAAAACTAAAGTCAATTTTAACAGGAAAATGGACGAATTCCATGTTCTTCGTAGTTGTCCATTCCCATATGTTATTATATGCATTGAAGGCACTCATTTTGAAATTCCAAAACCTTCACAGAACGATGACAGCTACTATATTGCATAATATTGCAAGTAAATTTGTACAAAATAATTTCTTCCCGTTGTGCAATGATAGATTCTTTTTCCTTTACAGGCTGTGTGTGATGCTAAATTTGTCTTCACAGACATATATTTTGGCTGGCCAGGGAGGTCGCATTATGATGCTGTATGGCGAAATAGCCCGTTAGCAGTAGCACTCGAAAATCGTACAATTCAATTACCAAAGGGAGCACATTATCTAGGAGATTCGGAGTATCGCATCTTACTTAATGGTACCATTTCGCGATAACGGCTTCCTAAAAGAACATCAAACAAACTTTAACATTTGCTTATGTTCTATGCGAGTATACATTGAACAAGAATTTTAATGTTAAAATCTTTGCTAGTGTTAAAACTACTAGAAGCCAAGTATTTCGTTACAACATGCGTAGCTCTGCATAATCACATTATTTATTGCGAACGTTCTTCTGATGTGCTTATTCAGCAGATGGAGAATAAAAATTACATTGGTACTTCGCTTGAATATCTAGAAGAAGTGGCTGTTGAAACTCCAAGAACCAGCGCTGAAGCAAGAACCAGCACTGAAGCGAAGCAAAAACAAGGTGCAATATTGACGTTGCTTTCAGCGTAATAGCAGTGATTACCCCAATAATTTATCATAATTAAAAACAAAATGCTTCCTGATCTTGTTTCTGTTTTTGTATTGAAAACTAATAAATACAACACAAAGCTGTTCTTGCACTTCTTAATTTATTCATATAGGATACTTCGATTAAAGAATAAGCAGCACTAATGCATATTTTAATCCATTTTGGAAAATAAAAAATCAAACTTCCAGCCAATTCTGTCTAGTTTTGTTTTAATATCTTTTAGTATATTTTAACACCTTTTTCAACGTTATTTTGCTTTTCATGACGACTACGTTCCTCAGCAGCTTCTTTTTTGAGAAATTCCAAAATTTCGTTGTTCCTCGATGTTCCTTTTTAAGCGCTTAGCACTATCTACCAAAGACTGCGATGTAGATAATAGTGAACCCTTACCCTCTTCGGTTTCAGGGTTATCTTCCGACGTACCTTCCAAATTTGTGAGCAACAAATTTCTGGGTGAATCTACGATATTTTCTAGCGTAAGCTTCATGCATCCCCTCCCGTTTTGGGATTTCTTTCTTTAATCCGCTTATATGTCAATAAGAAATTGTTCTATTTTCGAAAAACTTCCTCTTGAAGAGCCTCTTCGTGTACTTACTCCCACAGCGTCACTTATTTTTTTTTGTTCTCTAGTTAAAATCCGTTTCATATTTCAAACGAATTGAAATAAGGAGTTTTCTCTTCTGATGCGTCCAAGTACTAGCATTTTTAAAATTATAAATATTATTTTTTTTTATTAACATTTACTTCTATTCTTCTTCGCTCATTATTTCTTCGGAAGCAACCACCTTCCGCCATTCCGCCAAGAAAACAAAAAAGTGATTTGTACGCTTGCTATACAACACGATTAGTGATTAGTCTATATTTTAGAACTGTTCGCTTTATCGTATATATATTTCCGAATGCTATACATATTTTGGGCAAAGTTTTTATTTCCGAATGGGCCCAACGTTTTACTACTTTTTTCTTATAAACATAACAATAATATTGTAAAAAAATCATCAACAAATTTGCAGAAAAACTCGCAGATTTTATGATAGGTACTTGAGAAAAGCCGCAGCTGGTAACATTTAGAAAAGTTTTTTTTTTTTGCTTTAAGTTAAAAATGCTATGAATAAAAAATATTTTTGTGTAGTTTCAGATAATTTTTATTTAATGTGATCCTGTGAAGTATATTTACCATCCAGGCAGACGGTAATGCCATGCTAATCGATTTTATGTAAAATAAATTTTGTAACATAAACAAGAATAATAAATATAATAATCAATCAATCAAATATTTAATGTGTGTACTAAGGCAGTTATAACAGGTGCTCAATGTGTTTTCCTTGCTAACTGCTGTATCAATTTTGATGATCCTTCTAGAATACGTTCTTCCAATTCATTTAAAATTGCTATTTCAGTTGAATAAATAAGTTCTTTCCCATAAAAAAAAATCCAATCCAATACATCAGCTAATGCTTAACCTCACGACCACCTGTTGGAAATATGATAAAGCTAGTTGAATCAGTGGATTTCGGATGTGCACGTGGAGTGTTCGGACTTTAAACCTGCCGCGTGCAGCCGAACAATTAGCGGAGTCCCTAGACTATTATAAAGCAGATACGAGTATCACCGCCATCCATGAAGTGCAGAGGGATGAGCCGGGAAAAAGAAAGATGGAAAACTGGGATGTTTACTACGGTGATTGCTATAGGGAACGTAAGCAGCGTCTACTTGGATGCGGATTTGTTGTAAGCGGTAGACTTAGGCAAGAAATCTTGAGCTTTCGACAAGTGAGTGAACGCCTTATAACAATCCGTGTCAAAAGTGAATTCGGAAATATCAGCCTTATATGCGCTCACGCCCCAACAGAGGAAAAGGACGATGCTACTAAATTTTCAATGAGCTCTTCTACAAAACCTACAAGCAATGTCCGATGTATGACCGTAAAATCGTTCTTTGCGACTTTAGTACCAAAATTGGAAATGAGGACATCCTTGGTAGCACAATCGAAATGCATAGCCTACACGACACCACGTCCGGAAACGGATTTAGGCTAATCGACTTCGCTGCAGGACGTAACGTTTCAATAACAAGCGCACGGTTTCCTGACCTATAGGTTGATCATATTGCGATCGACGCAAAGCACTCCTCAAGTATTTTAGATGTCCGACCATTCCGAGCGACCAACATAGACTCGGAGCACTACCTAGTTACAGCCAACGTACGCCTACGGATATATCAGGCTCCACAACAACGGGAAAACACAATGAAGAGATTTAAACTTGAACAGTTGCAATCGCAATAAGCCGCCAAAACCCTTGCCGATCGCGTATACCTAAACCTCTGGAGAAGTCTTTTGCAGTCAGAACCAAATGCTGAAGACCATTGGCTTAGATGCCGAGAAGCCATCCGAAATGGCGTAACTCACGCGCTGGGTTTCACCCGCACTCGATGAAGAGTGCCGGCAAGCACATGCAGCAAAACAACATGACTACAAAGCGGCGCTGCACAAAAGGACGAGAGCGGCTCGTGATCTCTACGAGCAAAAGAAGAACGAAGAACATCGTCTTCTTATGAAATAAAAGAAAAAGCGTGAGAAGTGCGTGATAGAGGAAATACTATAGAGAGGTTCTACTCCAGGAATACTGTCCGGAAGTGAAGTTTTACCAAAAGGTAAAAAGAACGTGTCAGGGTAATAAGACCCGAACGGAAACCTGAAGAGATTAACAAGGAAACGTTGTAGTAGAGTCACAGTCGGTACTGAGGATATGCAAAAACCATTTCTGCAGACTGCTAAACGGCGAACACGACACAAGTTCCACTGTCACCCAGAGCGAACCATTCAATATTGACGATGCAAGTCAATTCCGTCCACTCGAACAAAATGAAAGGAGTATAGCAATATCCAAGCTGAAGTCGAACAAGGCTGCTGGGCCGGACAGCCTACCCGCCGAACTATTTAAGGCAGAGGGCATACACCAACTTATTTCCAAGATTTGGTAGGATGAATGTATGCCCTCAGCATCGTTTACCCGGTTCACAAGAAAGGAGATCCTCTAAATTGCGCCACATATAGAGGTATCGGTCTCCTAAACATCGCATATAAGATCTTTTCTGCCATTTGTCAACGATCTGAATGGACCCTATCAGAGCGGCTTTCGGCCCGGTAAATCTACAATTGATCAAATGTTCACACTACAGCAGATCCAGGAGGAAACCCAAAAAGGTCAGATCGGTACTCACCACCCTTTTATCGATTTCAAAGCCTCATATGACAGTATCTGCAGAGACGAGCTATACAGAGCCATGTATAGTTTTGGCATCGCTGCCAAACTCCTCCGCTTGTGCAGGACGACGATGGAGAAAGCTCGCTGCTGATGCATCAAGGTCGCTAACGACCTAAAAGAGACCTTTAATATCAAAAAGGGATTTGGGTAAAGCGAAGAGCTGTCATGTGACTCCTTTAACATCATACTTGAAAGATTTGTGGAAAACTCACAAGTTAACACACGAGGTACGATCTTAAGAAGTTTGCTCAATTGCTTGCATACGCCGACGATATTGATATTATTGGTTGAACACAGCGAGCTGTCACTGGTGCGTTTGCGAGTATAGGAACAGAAGCAGCAAAAATGGATCTAGCGGTAAACGAGGGCAAAACAAAGTATATGCCATCAACAAGAAGGGACACCCTACATTGACGAATCGACCAGAATCTCACAATCGACAGCAATAACTTTGAGGTAGTATGGGACTTTGCCTACCTCGTCTCTGCTTTCACATCTGAAAACGACATCTAATCAGAAATCAAAGCTGTTTCTTTGGGCTGAGGCAAGCTTTGAGGCAAGCGTGTAGTAAGGCCCTCTCCCGAACAACCAAGTAAACTCTATATAAGACCCTTGTAATCCCAGTCTTGCTCTATTGCGGACGAAAATATTCTTGGTCGTTTTGTTCGTAAGATATTTTGTCCTGAAGGAGACGATTCAACGATGAACTCTATGACCTGTACAGCGACATCGACCTGGTCTAAAAACTGCGAATTGGGCGTTTGAGATGGCTGGGACATGTAGAGCTAATGAACACGAACGGTCTATCCCGCAGAATCTTCGACTCTAATCCGGGGGCACAACGCAGTAAAAGAAGGCCGCGCCTTAGGTGGCGCGCACAAGTGGAATGGAGTGCGCAACTGGACACAAAGACCGCGCTAATCGGAGAGGCTTCTTGGCTGAGGCCCAGGTCCACCTCGGACTGTGGAATGTCGTTCAATATTTCAGGGAAATCATTTCGCAAAAGCTCCAGATATTTTGTAGAATTCAGCCTAAATGGTAGTTTGAAGGGGCCGATTAACTTGTTTCCAAGTACACCTGCCCACGTATTGACGCTGAATGTATGTAAAAATGATTTACGTCTCCTTGTATGTAGATTTTCCGCAGCCCACGTGTGAAGACTATGAAAATTTGTGATACCATCTCTTGTGAATTGAGATTCATCCGTCGAAAAAATTCTGCTAATAAACTTGTTGTTATCCTAGCTCCGCTTAAGCAGCCAGTTAGAAAACTCAAGTCTCTTTTCCAAATTATCGGGAAGTAGTTGTTGCCCAAGTGTATAAAGATAAAGATTTTCTCCATGCAATACATTAGAAATTTTATGTCTGGAAATATTGATTGCAAAGCTAAGCGTCTGATACTGATTGATGGATCAGTTGTTACAGCTTCCAATATTCTTTCATCAGCCGAAATCCGTCTTTTTGTGGAGTTCCCGCATTCGGTCATGTATTTGAAACTGATCCCGTTTATTTCCAAATACTCCTTTACTAGGAAGTCGTCGGTTAGGATAAAGTTCATAGTATCTTTGTCTCGCACTAATTGAACTTCCATTGCACAGCCCATAAACGTAAATAATGTCTATGTATTCTTGGTTTTTAAATGCAGACATTTCAAATAGCTAGCGTAAGGAATTAAACTGATGAATTAATTTTTTTTCTAATCTTTTATACAAATTCTGTTTGATAGTTTTTCCAAATACGCCTTCATAACAGAAACCTAACTCTTTCTGAGAACTTTTAAGTAACAAGATTAGGAAAGGAGAGTTTTGACACGTAGTCAAATAATAGAACACGCTTTAAAACTCTTTAATAACTATGCAATTAAAAAATATTATTGGCAAATTAGTTATTATTGGAAAATCGTCCTTATTGTGTTGTTAGAATTCATCGTAAAGTCTATCGATTTTCCTGCAAACTTTTAATAATTTTGTTGATATTTTTTTTTATTATTATTTCGTTCATAAGAAAAAAAAAAAAAAAATAAAAAATAAAAAACGTTATGTTTGTTACGCATTTTCTGGAGAAAAGTGACTTCAAAGTCTGAAATTACCATGAGCAAGAAAAATAGAACAGGCTTAGAAATTGGATATCTAAAGACTCAAACAAGATATCAACTTTATTTAAGCGCAGTTACAAGGGCTAGTATTTCTTCTAAACATAAAGCCTTAACAACGTTTCTGCCCTTAGTATTAACCGATTAATTTCTGTTAATATAGATCAGGGTACACCAAAGTAGGCCTTTCTTTAAATCCTCGATAAATGGTGCCAACATTAGAGATATACCTTTACTGTAGGACGATTTTATATACTCAAATCGAAACATCGAATCATTTCGATCAGAATTCCTATTTCAGAGATTTTATGAGCCAGGTTAACAATAAAATGTGCAAACTGATACTCTTGATCAATAACACACATTAGAAATTAATATACTGGTATGGCTTCATATTTTCAGACGAAGCAACACCTTCATATGGTATTCTTGAAATTTGCATATTTTCGAATATTTTTTAATATTCGTACAACTTCAAAAGGTCCTTTGTATTTGGCAATCAGTTTTCTTTATTAATTCTAAAATGACGACATTCTATTTACAACATAACAAAGTCACTAAATTTGTATGTATGAGGTTTTTTATGTCGTTTCCAGACTACCAGTAATTCTTTGTTTGGCCTTCCGTCTCTCACCTGCTCAGATAAAATGTTTCGTTGCAGGAAGTCTCGTATTTTATAATTAACAACACCTCTTTGTGTAACACCGAACAGCAATATGCTTTGACCTGTACTTTTGTTCTCAACATTGTTGAGGGCAAATCCAACCTTATGAAGATGCTTTGTATATCCTACAGGACCTTCTTCAGTTTCGTTTGCTGACATAGGAGTTATACTTCTATTTATTCGTTCAAATTTTCCATTGGATTGAGGTGAAGTCGTAGCAACGTTAATGTTTAACATCGTTATTCCTTCAAAAGTTAGCAAAATCTTTTGATGTGAAACACCTGCCTCTATTTGAAAAGAATTCGGATTGATTTGCTGTAATTCAAAAAATAAGAATTCAGAACTGCCACCGCTTATTTTATGATGGTAGAATTTCGTAAACTTTAAAAATACATCTACGATAACATATATGGACTTTTTAAGATTTCGGATTCCAGTAGGAAGGAGACCATATTGATCGATGTGAATGGTTTTGAAAGGTGAACCACCTTTCGAGATATTATGGGGAACACCTACCTTCTTCTCAACTAGTGGAAATGAATACATTTCAGGCAATTTCTTATATATTTTCTAATTTTCTGCTTCATTAAAGGAAACCAATATGTCTTTGTAGAAAAATTGTAGCACTTGTCAACACCAACATACCATGCAGCGTATTTACTACATTTATCTCCAACTGCGATGGAACATAAAAGAATACATTTATAAACTCGTAAGGAGGACTTTCTTTCTTCTCTAATTCATTTACTCGACTTTTTCTATGGAAGGATCTTTTTGTTGAACGCTGGTTCAATAAGTAAATATTGTGGAATCTGTTAAGTGCATTAACATGACTCAGTTTCTTTCCATCTGTCATACAAATATTTGGATATTATCGGAAAAACTTGTATACACTTTCTAAGATAATAAGGAGCATACTCCTAGGAAAGAATGAACATTGTTTGCATTTCTAGGCATAGAAAAATTAATTACAACACGCAAAGCTTCTGCATTGGGATAAATTCCATTTTGAGATATTTCCTAGCCCAAATAAGTGGTTTTCTCTTATAGAAATAAACATTTATTACAACTCAACTGTTGTAATAAGACTGTTTTTCTTAATTGTATCTAAAGCTGTTCATAGAACATCAAAATGCTCGCTTTTGGATTCCATTGGAATAAGCAATATATATCAACAATTTTCCATCGTTAACCAGATCTTCAAAAATTGAAATATCTTTACACCCCAGTGGCATTCTTGTCCCCAAAGGGCATGTGCAGATACTCAAACTATCTTACAGGCTTAACAAAAGAGGTATATTTTATAGACTCCTCAGAAATGTTAACGTTATGGTTTCCACTTTTCAAATCTAACAGATAGAAATAGCGTTTGTTTCGTAATCTATCTAGGTGTTTTTGTTTTTTTAATTTTACATACTTGACAAAAATACTTAAATGTAATTTGACAGCGATAGTTTCAGAATTTAGCTTACTGGCTCTTACTGAGCAATCTAAACTCACCGATAGTTCTACAACTGATGTCGTTAGACCTTAGATCTATCAAAGGACTGAGCTTATATAACTAATGCACTCGTATATAACTGATAACGAGCCTCTCCACGAAAACCCCCTAGGCAACCCTAATCTCAGTCATTCATAGACCTCAACGGAGATCACACGCATTACGCATTTCTTGTTCGACTTTAAAAGTGTGGAAAAAAGCTAAATACAGTGTTAAACAACGAATTTTCAAGTGTTCAGTAGCCGAAGTGATAGAGACCCGGACAATAAATCTCGGGGTTCTGGGTTCGCTTCCCAGCCTCTGCGAAAGTTTTTTTATTTTTTTTTTTTTAATTCATTTAAAAAGACAATTTTTATTAAAAAAGTGTTTACATAATACAAACCGACGTGATGGATTGTGGAGAGCGGTCCGCTTTGCTAATAGCGGGATCTGTGAAGATACCAGGCGAGGCTTCGAGTGGTTCGAGCCAAACGCCAAAGGCAAAGAGAAAGAAGAAGCTAAAGCCAACCTCTAACTCGTTATAGCGTCCCACCCTGCCAACGTCCACTGAAAAGCTTGGTGGATTGAGGGTATTAAACAATTTCGCTTCATTAGCAGCAAGCGAATCGGACGATGAAGAGGAGGAAATCTTGTCCATAAGTAGCAGCATCAAAATGCTGCAGCAGAGGGTATAGGCCATAAAAGAACAGCAAATGGTCAGAAGGAAGAGGGAAGAGCATGAGCTATACCAACAACAACAGCAGTCGCAGCTTGCTCAAAAGCAGTCGCAACAAAAAGAACAGTCAGCACAAGTGCTACAACAACAAAAAGCAAAACAAAAGAAACAACAACAACAAGAGCAGCCACAAAAACGGCACCAGCTAAAACAGCAGCAGCAGCAACAACAACAAAAACAACAACAACAGCAGCAGCAGATGAAGAAGAAGGAGAAGGTGCCTCCTATCAACACCTATAAATTGGAGGTAAATGCAACCAAGGACCTGTGTAAGTTGGTCATTGGAAGTAATTTTAATATTAAGCGATTGGGGAACGATCGCCATACCATCCACTGTAATACAGTGGAGGGATACGCGAAAGTGAAAGAGCTCCTAAAGGAAACGACGACGGAGAACTACTCATACACACCGAAGTGTGAAAAGTGGCAATCGATGTTGCTGAAGGGGTTGGAACCGTCTTCTGATCCTGAGGAGATCCTAGCACTGCTCAAAGAGAAGGAGTGCGAGGAACTCAAGTTTGTGGGGGTAAAGCCATTTACCACAGCTAGAGCCAGGCGGGAGAAACGGAGTCTGCCGTTTTTCCTGGTGCAGCTCAGTCCCGAAAGTCGTCTGGATAGTCTACGGAGTATCAATGTCCTAGGGAAAAACTAAAAAGGAGCGAAGGCGTTATACAATGCGTTCGCTGCCAGAGGTTCGGGCACGTCGCGTCGAACTGACAAATGCAGCCTCAATGCGTGAAGTGCGCTAAGAACCACAGGTCCGTGGAGTGTGCTCTGGGTATTGACGGAGCATCCGATAGGTCGCAGCTTTCTTGCGTGTTATGTGGAAACGTGGGACACACCGCAAACTATCGGGGTTGTCCTAAGTTCACTGACATTAAGAAAGCAAAACTGGCTCGGATCGAAAAGAGCCGCGATGTTTAAATTGCTACAAGACCAAATTCCGGATGTGCTTTTCGCTAGCGAAACCAAGCTAACCGATAAGCACAAACTGGAGTACAATAATTATATTGTTAGAAGAAGAAATCGGCCCAGATCCAAACGTGGAGATGGTGTCGCGATCTTCATTAAAGAAGGTATAAAATTTCACAGGGTGTACAAGGGAGTGTTGCGCAGGTTCCGGGTGTTGGAGGCAGTTGTCATTTACACACCGCTCCGCAGTGGAAAGCGGCTGTACTTAGCCTCTATTTATGCACCTGAGGCTTCACAATCCACCCTATTCATTACAGAGCTCGATACGCTTTTTCGACTTCTGAGGCTGGAATCGGGGGAGAATTATTTTATAATCGGCGTTGATTTCAACGCCAGACACAGAGATTGGGGAAATAATTTGCCAAATACTAGAGGGAACCTACTACTCGATTGGTGGGGTCAGCACGATGTCATGTACAGACTCGGTCTTAAAGCGACGTATAACCCGTCGTTTCCCAGAGGCGGGTCTTATTTGGATCTACTGCTGTACGACGAACGTATACGACTGACAGGTACGAATTTACAAACATTAAACTGTCTGCGCACATTCGTGTATGACAGCGACCATTGCGGTTTTAGCACCGAAATTACGGTTCCCAACGAAATTGCGGAATTGGAGGAATTTGTCCAAAGATATACTTACAACTACAGTAAGACTCGATGGACACGCTTCTCCGCAACCTTGACTAGAGCGCTCTCCTCGAACACGCTCCACCCACCGTCCAATAGGAATTTGTCAAACGAGGAGATCGACAATTACCTAAAACAAATGGAAGAGACAATTAAACAAACTATGTACACTACAATACCGCGGTATCGACGTACGACTAACGAAGACCTGTTCCGCAATCCTACTATTGACGCACTGCACCGACAGAAAAGTAGACTTCTGACCAGACTTAAAAACTTGTACAGACAGTTAACTGACCGACAAGACCCGGAGATTAGGACACTGAAGTCGTCGATTAAAAATATTCAAACGCTAATAAAAGAAAATTACATAATTTCTGTAAGTTTGTATTGGAACAACAAGGTTCGGGCTGTAAACACCAGTAACCCGAATATGTTTCCGCAAATAAATAAACTATTTCGGAGAAAAAATCAAAACGATCTTCAGTGTCTTAAAATAGCCCGGACAACAAACAATGAACGGTTACTGACAATAGCAGGCATTGATCCAAATGAGGCCGCTGGTGATGACGACTTTTTTGTGATCGAGGATCTACAGGAGAAGGTTGAGGCCTTAGGGGCGACTTTCCGGGAAGTATACAAGGCCATTGATAACATTGGCCCTAATTGCGACCTGGACAATCGCGTCTTGGTGCATTCGAAATGAAATAGGGAACTGGCGATCCGAGGGCTCTGGTTTCACCCGGTTTAGCGACGAAAATATGGCAAATAACGTCACTGCCAGAGAGGGTGGCCTACCCGAGTTCATTTCGAAGGAAGGACTCCATGAGATCTTCGACACAATCAGAGTTAAGAAATCAGTGGGGACCGGCTTGTATTCCGAACATCGCACTTCCACATCTTCCTCTAGAAGCGGTGGACAGCTACACCACCCTGTTTAATAATGCAATGAATAATGCACATTATTCAACGCATTGGAAAACGGCGGTGGTTCAACCTATCCCCAAAAAGGGAAAGGATATATCCAATCCGGCGAATCTTCGGTCGATAAGTCTCCTTCCGAATATCAGTACGGTTTTTGAAAAAAGGTAATCAATAGAGCTCTGTCTAGGTGGGTTGAGGACAAACATATAGTTCCGGATAATCAATTCGGTTTTAAGGCGGGACATGATATCTCACATGCCGCGTCTGGTGTCCGATATCCAATGGAATAAAGGCAAAAAGCAATGTACTGGTGCCTGCCTTTTTGATTTGGAGAAGGCTTTCGACACCGTATGGTTAGAGGGTCTTTTCTATAAGCTCTCTTGTACATTCTTTATAATTTGCTAATCAACAGACAGTTCATCGTGAAAAATGGTGATGTGACTTCCGTTGGACTATTTCAAATTAAAAATGGTCTTCAGCAAGGCGCGGTAAATTCGCCGATCCTATTTAACATTTATACAAGCGACTTGATAGGTTCACTTCCCCATACTATTGCGTACGCAGAGGATTTGGTAGCGTACAGAACAGGTCCAAAAATCGAGGTCATTAATACTCTCTTGCAGCGTGACTTCGAAAAGATACGAGTAAGACGATTTTGCGATGACTGGAACTTGAAAATCAACTTTCAGAAGTCGGAAACCATTCTCTTTAGGACGCCGTTGTCTGGAGCCTCTAGGGATTCCAGAAATAATTGGCGAAAGTTCTCGATTATTGGACAGCACGGACAGCCTCTTGCCTGTCGAAATGTAGTCAGATACCTTGGCATCTGGCTAGATCAGTTTCTGTATTTTGGCAAAAATGTAGATGCTGCTCTGGCCAGAGCTAAAGGCGCTTTTGCCCTCACAAAGAGACTGTTTTATAGCAGCCAACTCGATGCGAGGGTAAAGGTAATCTGCTACATGGGCCTTATCAGGCCCATGCTGGTATTTGGTTGTCCCGTGTGATTCAATGTACGAGAAAGCTTAATGGAAAAGATTGGGGTTTTTGAGAGGGCTTGCCTTCGCCTGAGTCGGACAAGGAATTTTATCCTAATGAGGTCCTGTACATCAGGGCGAACCTAATACGAGTGGACAACTTCGTAATTAAGCTGACTCGAAGGCACATTGCAAGAGCAATGACCTCGACGAATAACCTGATATCTGGGGCTTACTACCCCAATTATCTTTACCACGAGAGTGTGCGATCTGACGGCTTCGTTCCACCGGAAGCATTCCTCTACCTAGATCAGATAGGTTTGGTCCAGGATAGATCAGCGGTGCCGTTAATCTTCCATGTCGCTCGGAAATCTGGGACAGTCGACTCAACTACAACAGAGACGTCGCACACGGCAGTGTGGATAGCCTCAGGTTCAGCCGGGCGGTGGGGAATCGCGATAAGATGGATGTCGTTCGGCAGCACCAGCATTTCTGTTGGTTGTATGATGGGGAAGATGTTTCGTCGTCGTTTCCGTCAATTACGGACCAGCCTCACTAATGAGGCAAAGCTGACCAATCTGTTTTCTCGGTAAATAGCGATGGCCAGCTTACATAGGTTTAGGTTAGCAACTAAGAAATATATGCATATATTAGTACTCGTATATACAAAGGTGTATACTAATTTATGTATATAATTGTGTATTATGTCTATGCGTGTGTATGTGTGTTTTGTGTATGTAGGTTAAGTAGAGTAAGGTTTATTTTAAGTTAGATTAAGTTTTTATAAAAAAATAAAAAAAAGTCCATATGCTAAGTTTTTTCTCAACGAATATTTTTTCTTAGCCTTAAGTATATAATATAAATAATCATAAATAAAATGTAAGCAAAGTCGAAAGACTAGATATAAGTATTTAGAGTAGCTTAGAGTGCCTGTGTGGGGCCAGTAAGTTAGTATAAGATTGTAAGTAATTGTAAGCTTACATTTAAGCATTTTTTGTTAGTATGTACTCGTAAGAATTAGTGATTAAGAAAATAAAATGCAATTAAAACTGAAAAAAAAAACTGAAACTGCCAACCCTAATCTACTTATACCTGGGAGGAGCTACATAAATAACGCACCGACCTATCGCCGCTCTACCCTTCTTTAAGCCACCAGTATTCAGTGTACTGCTTTTCGGCATCGCTCCTATCCCCGTTCCTCAATTCCAGGTTTAAAACCGAAGAGCTCCTGAGCATAGTCGACGTACCCGTCGTAAGTGAGCCGCTCTTCCCTCCCACTGCGGTGGCGGTGGTGTAATATCGGAATACCATAGTGCTGCACTAGCCCTTTAGATTCAATATATAGAAATGCTTCAGGCAGGATAAAGCAAAGTTTGAAGTGTACTCTCGTGGTACATTATATTGGGGTAATATGCCCGAAAGATCGGGCTATTTTCACTCATCATTGCTCTTGCAACGTGCCTTCGAATCACCTTAATTAGGAAATTGTCAATCCTATTTAGTCCAACTCCCGTGTAAAGGGTTTTATGCACTCAGACTCTGGTGTTCTGTACAATCGAAGACAGGTTCTAAGACATGTAAGAACGCGTTACATTAAACCACAACGGACAACCGTAAGCGATGATTGGCCTGATTAGGGCCAGGTAGCATATGACTTTCACTCTGGAATCAAGTTGACTGCTTTGAAAGAATCTTTTCAGCAAAGCAAAAGCCTTCTCGGCCCCAGCCAGATAAGTGTCTATATGTTTATCAAAATATAATTATCCAGCCAGATATCCAGACCCCTGTTGTAAGCCATTTTTAATGTTAAAAAACTTTACTCGAAATCAAGTTGCTTTCTCCACGTGTACCAGATAAGTAACCGTACATTGGTTTTTGCGTTTGTTCCACTGAACATCGGAGATCACTTTTGATGCCGCAAAACCTAAAACTAAACTGATTGTCCGGGATTATATTATTATCCCTCACCCATTTCAACAGAGCTCTGTTGACTACCTTTCCAAATACTATGGAAGAGCTTTTCTAACGAGGTCGTCATCGCCGTAAAGCTCGTAAGGTTCGCTGTTGAAAAATCTTTTCCATTCGCCATTGATGCAAACAGGGCCGAAAGTTAACTGCTTTCGTAAGTGTCCAGCTTCTAGCCAGCTTTGGCATGATCAGTATCGGTTCTACTACTCAATTGTCTTCTAAGCCCAAAGAAGCAGGATTAGCAAGAGTGATTTTTCGCATGATTTCCACACTAGTGTCGTCGTGGGAGCTGATAGCGAAACTAAGGTAGATAAAGTCCCATACTACTCCAAAATTGTAGCTGCCTATTGTGACGTTTTATCATAGGCGTTGAAGTTGTGTATTCCTCTTTATTCATATATCATCATATACTTTGTATATCATATCCTCCCTGTGTTCATCCGAGCAAATGAACAGACTTTTGAAAGATGGTGAGTCTGGACTTGATTTCAGAGTTTCGCACAATTCTTTAAACAACGATTTAAAAAAAAACGCATGGCAACGCACATTATAAGTCCATTCCAGACAGTGCAGATCTCGGTTTTGTCGATCAGTGTGCCGTCTTATCCAGCTCCAAAATCGATGATGAGACGGTGTGTATTGATTTGGAACTCCAAGATCGGAGGTAATGTTGAAATTTGATCTGTGGTGGTTTTTCTTTTCTTAAAACGGCAGACAGACTTTCAAATGCAATGTTGAGCAGACTTAATCTCTTGTAGTTGATGCAGTTCAGGGGATCTTCCTTCTTTAGGAAGGAGGTTCCATTCGTCAGAAACAGATTTTGGAGATAAGCTGATGTACGAGTATGTATCGTATCCGATCTTCAAATGCTGCTTTAAATAACTCGGCAGTTAAGCGATAGGGTACAACGTCCTTGTTAGACTTAAGCTTGGAAATGACTGTTCTGACTTCATCGTGGTCTTGTGAACGGAAATGCTGTCTGTGCACTGTTTGTTATCGCTATCGCAGTCATCAGAAATACGAGTAACCTTCCCAGACTCCCAGCACCGACTTTTTTTACTATGTGTTTTCCTTGTCCATCCTTGCAGATTTCTTTTCGAGCTTTACAGCTCTGGCATGTTAGCTTCCGAGCTTCATTCTTCGCAACTCCATAAGGCCTCAATCGAACCCTAATTGTGCTTTTTCTTTTTTCTTCCGAGATTCTGAGGAGCCTACATTCTTGCTCGTAGAATTCGCGAGCCCTCTCGAGTGCGGCCCTGCACTCTGTATGTCCGTTGTTTTTTTATATTTGACTATTTCCAAGTAAATTAAAGACTCAGAGAGCCAGTTTTTGCTCTTTTTCAGTAATGCCACTGGATGGTAGGTTTGCTTTGTAGGAGCCTCCGATTAGAGACATGCTAGTGGAGAAACATACCAAGGTATTGTAGTATTCTTTTTCCCTTTCTATGAAACACTAATTAACAAACTCCTAAAGCTTTTGGAAAGAAAACGCTGTAGAAGGTTTGCCAATACTTATGCCGTTGGTGTATATTTTATTGAAAAACACCTGAATACTATATGAAGAAAGTTCTGAATGGACTGGACCGAAAAGCGTAGCATACCTCCATGCTACGCCAAAAGCCAAAACCGAAGTGGTTCTCTTTACCAGAAAATAAAGATCCTAAGTGAATTTTAGGTGATGCTCACTTTGCTTCTAAATAAGCAGCCGTTCAATACAGCTTCTAGCATCGGTGAAAAAAGATTCATAAATCTTAGTAGATTCGTCCAAATGCTGATACAATATAACTACGATATACTTATAAAACTCAATTCAATAGTGTTTTAAATCGATTTTCCTCCAACACTATATTTTCACAAACCCTTATTGGTTGCTATCGAGCTTAGAAACATTTCATCGTCGACCTACCACTGCATGCAACGATCGGTATAGTGCTATTCAAAACAGTTGGCTAACGGCTACATGCGTTGAGAGAATAAAGAGAATGAATGCACGATCTCTTCAACTTTTTTTTTGCATTTCAGCGATCATTTTCCTATAATTGTTGTTGTAAAATTTAATTTTTTTTTAAAAATTGAATTTTTGTGAGAGCAAATCTAAGAAACCTGTGCGGTAGACTGGCCAACTGGTTTGAATAGCATACCTAGTTGTCGCAATTTATCGTGTCGCCTTTGCCTAACCGCGTAAACTAATCAGAACCAGCTCAGAACTATCTCCTATGTGCTAGTGAGCTTAATAACATAATTTGCTGTGCCTGGTACATCTCATTGGTTCTGGTCATGCTACATATGCTGTATATGCTGTTGCTTCCTTTGATGGATTTAAGTCGCCGGGCACTGAACGGTACAAAGAGAATTTACAGTGCTAGCCAGGTAGTGGCATACATACCGAAGCACTTGCACACAGTGAGATTAGAGAACTGCACGGTTGCCAAGACCAAGCTGAAAAGCATGGAGAAAATGATCCAAATCCATGTGCGCAAAACTGCTTTGCGGATGCATTCTCTGTCTGCGACACTACATGCTTACCAACGCAGAAGATCTTGCGAGAGTGCGCTTCAGAATCTGGTAAGCAGAATTAAAGACGCAGTCGACAAGAAATAATACGCGCTATTCATTTCAGCACGGCGTAGACGAATCACTAGTTTTTTTTGATTAAAGCAATGCTGGTGAATATGTGATGGCAGAGGTAAGCAGCGGTTTCCCGCAATACAGCTTTCTGTCTCCACTGCTATAGTGCATGTTCAACTCACTGATCAACGCGTTCAATAGTTCTCACCTTTATACAAAAGCATACGCGGATAATGTAGCTGTACTATCTGTTGGATAGTGTCTGCCAGATGTGATTGACGGTTGGTGCACAAGAAATGTGCTTTCACTCAATCCTCTCGAAACTGAGGTTGTTCTCTTTACGAGGGGGAGGAAACTGACCGGTTTGACACCCATCCAGTTCTCCAAAGAAGTAAGTATTTGGGTATTATCCTGGATAACTAACTTCTATTGACTGAACATGCCATATGCTGTCGGCTTTCTGCCAGCGTAAATAAGCTGTCTGCAAGACATGGGGCCTGTCAGTAAGACCAATTATGACCTATGCGACAACCTATCACAAAAATACGTTATTGCTGCTTTTCCCAGACTCCAAAGAACAGTCTATCCCAGTTACATAGCAGCTTTCTCTAGTACGCTTGACTCCACTTTAGACGCATTGATGAATCTCCCTCCACTCTCAAAGCCATATTCTGTTTAAAAAAAATGTGGTCTTTAGAACAACACGCACTAGAGCTTTGATGACCTTGCCCGCCGACTGTCTAATGGACATGCCCCCTAATACGATGACACCAGAACTTCCGTTGCAGAAAAAATACGAAATCTACTTCCTTTGTGCGCAAGACTGCTCCAAAACACATAGAGGATATGGCTCGGGTGTTTTTCTAGAGGACGACCGCGTTAGATTCCACTCCTTATTAGGAAAATTTACGCCGGTCTTCCAAGCGGAGATATACCCAATTCTGATGGCAACGAACTATATGGGTGGAGGGGCGAGGAATTTGTAAATGCAGCGACAGCCAAGCTGTGCGTATAGCCTTGATGAACCCTCCTACGACTTCCAAGCTAGTTCAAGATTGCAATACATCACTGAACGCAGTCGGAAAGATAAATTCACTGAATCTTGTCTGGGTCACAGGTCACAATAGGATCATGAGAACCTCTTCAAGTCAAGCCCGGACTGAGATCTGGGGGGCTCCTAACTCCCATGGTACCGTGATTTAAGTCCTGGTAAGGACTACCGGTGGTCCAGCCGCCAACAAGACCTATAACCGGCAACTTGTGACTGATCAAATCGCAACAACCTTCGGTAGCGTCATCTGCAGATGTTTACGATAAGACCAGTACTTTGATCTGCCCCCGTTTATTATTAAACAACGTCATTAATGGGCAAAGCCTTGATAATTGGGCGAGGGGCCCGTGACGGGTCACTAAGCTTTTGCTAAACACTTAGATGTGCTGATGATAAGTGATACAACATCCTGCGACGCTTGCTGTGAAAGTGATGACGACACCGCGGAGCACCACCTCTGTGAATATCTGTCTTACGCTGGCATCAGGATGCGGGTATTTGGCTTTGAAGTTATGGGTGCTGGTACTGTACTCACTTTTTTCGAAAAATTGAGAAATTCCATTAAAAGGATCTTACAAGGAGTACAACGGACTAGTTTATTGTCTGAGGGGTCTGTTCGAAATGAAAAAATGAATACGAACACTTGAATCCAATAAATGCGACTTCTGAGAGGCATATGACGCCATTCAAAGTTTACGAATAATAATGCAAAAATATCATGCCGCTGCAAAGGATATGCATATCGTCTGCATCGAATTGGAAAAAGCGTTCGACGGGGTTCCCAGAAATCTAACTTGGACAGTTCTTTGATCTCAAAATGTACCTGAGACTTGTGCATGTAAGAATGATATACTAAATGTACGATAATGGGTGCCCGTGGCTCAAGTGGTAGTGTATTGGTTTCCAAATTGGACTATTCGGCGTTCAATTACAACCATGGCCGGAAGCCATTCTTTTTTCAGGCAGCTAAATTCGTTTGGGACTAATACAAAAATAAGTCCAATTACGCCAATAATTTAGTTTCCCCGTGAAATGATGGATCCGATCCATCGTACAAAATAACCAATCAGCTCCAGCATCTATTATATTTTCTCTCTCCGTCCAATTTTCCAAAAAAAAAAACTTATTCCGTGCTGAGGAATTTTAAGAGTAGTCATACCCTCTGGAGCGTTAAGTTATTTTTTTTTTAAAAATTGAAAAGAAATAATGTTAAAACAGCGGAAATAACCAGAGAATTCGACGTTAGACGTGGTGTACATCAAGGCAGTGTTCTAAGTCCGTTCCCATCAGGTCCAAAGATTGAGGTCATTAATATACTTTTGCAGCGTGACTTCGACAAAATTAAGCGATATTGCGATGACTGGAAGTTGAAAATCAACTTTCAGAAGTCGGAAACCATTCTGTTTAGGACGCCTTTGTCTGCGGCCTCTAGGGACACCAGAAAGAATTGGCGAAAGTTCGAAATGTAGTCAGATACCTTGGGATCTGGCTAGATCAATTTCTGTATTTTAACAAACATATAGATGTTGCTCTGGCCAGAGCCAAAGGTGCTTTTGCCCTTACAAAGAGACTGTTTTATAACAACCAACTCGATGCGAGGGTGAAGGTAATCTGCTACATGGCCCTTATCAGGCCCATGCTTGTATTTGGATGTCCCGTGTGGTTCAACGTAAGAGCAAGTTTATTGGAAAAGATTCGGGTGTTTGAGAGGGCTTGTCTTAGGACTTGTCTTCGCTTATACAGAACACCAGAGTCTCAGTACATCAAATTCTATCCCAATGGGGTCTTGTACAATAGGGCGAACCTAATAAGAGTGGACAATTTCGTCATTAAGTTGACTCGAAGGCACATTGCAAGAGCAATGGCCTCATCAAACAACCTGATCTCCGGGGCTTACTACCCCAATTATATGTATCACGAGAGAGTTCGCTTTGACGGCTTTATTCCTCCAGAAGCGTTCCTATATTTAGATAGTAAAGGTCTGATCCAGGACAGATTGGCGGTCCCGCTAATATTCCACGTCGCTCGAACAGCTGCGGATAGGCGACTCAACTACGACAGAGACGTCGCACATGGCAGTGCGGAGCATCTCCGGTTCAGTAGGGCGGTAGGGAGTCGCGACATGAAGGATGTTGCTCGGCAGCACCAACACTTTTGGTGGCTAGGTGAAGAGGATGATGCTTCGTCGTCGAACTCCTCCAATAATACGTAGCTTCATGTGAGGCAAAGTGGGCCAGTCTAATTCTTTTTAGCCATGGCTGGCTTACATAGTTTTAGGTAGGTTTAAGTAAGATTTTAAGAAAAAAAATATATAAAAAAAAATATATATATATATATACATATATTTATATATTATGTATATATATATTATGTATGTATATATATGTATGTATGTATGCATTAGATGTAAGTAGGTTAAGTAGATTAAGATTTATTTTTAGGTAGTCTATAAGTTTTTAGTTTTAAGTTTTTATAATATAAGAAAAAGATCCAGATACTAAGTTTTTTTGATTAAAATTTATTTTCTTAGTTGTAGTATTAATAAATGTAAAAAATAAAATAAAATTAGACTGTAAGATTCGTCGAAAGACATAGTTTAAGTGTTAGGTTTAACTTAGAGTGCCCGCAAGGGGCCAGTAAGTTAGAATAAGATTATTTGTAAGTTATTTAAGCTAATTTTTAAGCATTTTTTTGTCTAGCATTTAAGAGTAATTTAAGTTGAAAAAATAAAAATGCATTTAAACTGAAACTGAAACTAAGTCCGTTCCCTTTTATTGTTGCGCAAGATTTTCTATTGAAGCAGATATTATATGATATATATGATATTATATATATTATATTATATGATATATGATACTATATGATAACGATATCATAAGCAACGACGTGACAGCCCTTTAAGCAGCTTAAGCAGATGAATAATTGGAGAAAGCCATTGGAAGATAACTGGTTACGAATCACTCGTACTGAAACCGAATGTCCTAACATCTACATACATATTTAAGAGGAATCAACGCACCAAAGTGGGAAAACTTTAAGTATGATACTTGGGTTCTTTCATTATAGTAAATACCAGGAAATTGCGATGACAATGTCGCACATAGAGTTCATGTAGGGTGGTTTAAATGGAGAGAAATCCGTCTGAATATGTTCGTTTCCATTTAGTCGCCGCTTACAGCAAGTAGGGGATACCAACTGCAACAATACTAGTATACTAATAGCCGCCTACGGCCAATCTATTATACTCGTATCAAGTTTTGTAACACAAATCATTTGTAGGTGTATTTACTTACCCAAGTCATATTTGTACATGCATTCCAATTTAAGAAAAAAATACTTTGCGTATTGTATCTTTTTGGAGTTGTTTGCTCCACCAATTTTTTTATTAGTCTGTTTTGCATTACATAAACAATTTTTTTGTTGTTAATTTGAAATGTATTTTTCTTATACATACATTGACATAAATATTTATTTCTCATAATATTATGTACTCGTATTTATGTTTTTAATTAAGAGACATCACGCACACATATGTTTTTACGTTTTTATTTATTTTTATTTTTGTTTGAATTTATTCCCTTTTTAATTTTAATGATTATGTGCAATCCATCTCCTTGTGTACGAGCAAAGTAAAAGGACACCAAGTGGCTGAGATAAAATTTCTCTCATTACATTTAACAGTTTATAGTGGTAAGATGCAAAAAATTTGACTTTATATATTTGTATGAATTTGTTGTTTATAACTTGAATACTGAATGAATTTTCATGTAAATACGTATGTGTTAGAAACCATTTTTATAAAGAAATACATATTTTTTTAATACATATATTATAATTTTTCTCTGTGTGTTTTTTTTTTAATTTTAATTTTTTTATTAAGTTTTATTTGTTCAAGGGCATTTTGTTTAAGGAGATTGTCTTATAGTTATGTTTTATTTTGTGTTTGTTTGTTTTTTTGTTTTCTTTTGCTTAAATATAATTTCTCTTTTAAAAATCCATTCATCTCTTTCTTATCGAGAGGGTACTTATATAAAAAAATATATATAACAAAGTTTTATTTTTTATTATTAACTAATGATATACATTTTTTTCTTAATTGTTTTTCTTGAAATTACAGTTTCTTAATTGTTTTTTGTTTTGTTTTTAATTACAGTTTCTTTCAACATTGATTATACATTTATGAATATCTTAAATTTTGTATATATTCTTTTTTATTTTAAATTAATTAACATTTTGACTTATATTCAATGGTATCTATAATGTTTATTTAGGATTATATTAATATATTATTTTTTTATGGTGAAATATTGCACATATATTATAATTTGCTATGTGCTTGGATTTTTTCTTTTAATTGTTCTTTTATATGTTACTCATAGTACACGAAAAGTCTTCTACAGTTCACATTAAATATGTTTTTCTAAATTCTTTTATTTTTTGAAAAATTGGTTCATTTAGATGAAAAACAACAATCAGAAAATATACACAGAAGATAGTACATTTGGTTTTTGTTATATAAATATGTTTTCACTTTATTTTTAAAATACCTTTTGCATGTAAAATGTTTTTTTTTCTATTTAAATTTTTCATAAATTCCAGCAATTACATCTTTGTGATATATTTTTTTGTTTTGTTTTATAAATGTTTTTTTATTTTTATTTTATTTAAATAAAACCAATATCTGTTGTGCAGACAACAATAGCAAAAAAGCACAACAAAATATTATTTTCATTCAAAAAGATCGGTGGATTTACTTAGATTTCATAGTTGCGGAACTTGCTGGCGACTTCGGTGTTGTCGGTTCCCCACTCGGACTTACGGCTGCCGTAGTAGAGGGCCGCACCACCTTCGGATGCACGACGATGAGCTGGATTTGGTGCAGCTGCTGATAGACCGCTAGTAGCGCCGGTAGCTCCGGTAGCTCCAACTGCTTCAGGAAGCATACGGTCCTTGGTTTTGGGAGTGGCCCAATGCATTGACTGAAAGTTAGGAAAAAAATAGATTTGATATGAAATCAAAAGGATTTGTTCATGAAATTCGCATTTAAAAATACTTTTCGTATAAAGTCAAATAATGTTCTTATAGTGAAAGAAGAAAGAAGCATATGCTAAAAGGCGATAAGTTTGTGGAAAATTTGCTACGGTGAAAAGTGTTTGACTTTTTTTTTCTGAAAAGCCCTCTTTGGAGTTTATCAGTTTTTTATATTTACACACATGGAGCTTTGAGAGTCCCAGAATGCAGTCTGGGGATACTGTCAAGATGTCGGAATCTTGCTCTTGACGCATTTACACGTCGTAAAGAAGACCGTCCGCATATGACAATACCCTTTATTTGATTATTTTGCAGTAACTAGCGTTGCGTTGATAATGGAAATTAGTTGTTTAGTCTGCGAATCCACAAGGGATCGATATATTACCTTGCTGTGTTAGCCGTAATTAAATTGGCCATGTCATAAACATGACTGACCTGAAATGAAAGCACATTGCATCAATATTCTCTACGCATTCAGTACTCAATAATATGTTACAAATTTTTCGTATATTTTGTGGAAAAAAGGCTTATGGAAGTATATAATGAGATCGTTGACTGGGTAAAGCTAACATTGAAGCAAGATTACCGGGTCAGAAATTGTGAAGAGACTAAAAACCTTGTTTTGTTTGACGGCCCTCTTTTATTCGGCCTAACACAAGCTATACAAACTTAAACTAACTTAAATTAAACTTAAAATAACCACTGAGCCCAAACATCTTTCTTTCTTTCTCTCTCTACCCCATATTCCAAAAAAAACTTAACATGTGTATTCATTTCATACCCACTTGAGCGTTAAGTTTATTAAAAATAAAATAAAAAATTAGAAGGTGTGATTGGTTGGAAGGAGGAAGAGACGAGGGGTATGTAGATTACGAGATTTAGTGTTGAAGAAAATAGAGTTGTGAAGGGACCCGCATTCAACGTGACCTGAAACGAGTCGATGAATGCAGGGAATGTCGCCTGCATCTCTGCGTTCATCAAGGGTGTTTAAGTTGTTAATAAGGTTAAGACGGTTTTGAAAAGCCGGCAGAATAAAAGGGATACCTCGAAGAGAAAGTCGGAGAAAACGGCGCTGGATGCTTTCGATTCTCGAGATATGAACACGATGATATGGGGACCACACTTATCTGGCGAAATTTAGGAGGGCGCGAATAAAGGTTATATAGAGGGACCTGGTCACGTACGGGTGGGTGCATTCTTTGGACCACCGTTTTACAAAACCTAGTACAAAGTTGTCTTTAAGGATTATCTCATCCATATGTAAATGGAAATTGAGTTCCCTATCACACAAAATGCCGAGGTTGCGAACAGATTGAACGGAGGAGATAGGTTGGTTGTGGAGAAGGTAGAGTCGGGGCGGCGATTGGTGCCGCTTATGTGAAAAGGCGATGAATTGGCATTTGGCAATACTAAGTTCCAAACAATTTTTGAGGCACTAGATCGAAAAACTATCAAGATCTTGTTAAAGGAGGAAGGAGTAAAACATGAATAAGACACAGATAGTCTCTGGTCTTAAGAATATCGAAAACTGTTCTGATCCAAGCGAAACTCCATAGAGGAATAGAATAAGATTTAGGAGAAAATGTCTACAACGTTTTCCCAGAGGTTCAGGGAACTGAGTTAAGACTTCCAGTATCATTAGATACTGAACTAAACTTTGACAGACAGAAGTTCCTAACAGGAATCTCCAATAGATTTCTAGCTGTAAGTTTTAAAATGGACACCTGCAGGAAAGTTGGCGTACACTGGACTTAACGGTTCAATTAGAATTAAGGATGGATACGATTCTTTATAAGTAAAGGTACGAATAGCACCCATTATCCATGCCCCAATAATTATTATGGAAAGACATATCACCGAGAATCGATGTCTACGCGATTGTTGTTGACTCTGGACTTCGCCATAACCAATGAGAGAGCTGATGGGTTATATTAGATTAGGTAAGGATAGCTTTTACAAAAACTAACCCACTTAGGTCAATTGGCCCATTGCCATGCCACGTGGATCTGTGATGCTCATACTCTTGGAACCAATTTAAGCGTCTGACAAAGCGTAGGAGACTGCTAACGTCTACATTGTTTAGATCAGGCATTCCCAAAGTGGTTGGGGTCGAAATCGGTTTCTCTGGGGTCAACATGAATGAAAACTGATCTTGGGGGTCAACGAGGTCAAAAAATCGACCCCTATTAATTAACACAAGCTCTTATGTATTTGAAACATTCAAGATACTGTATAAGTTGTGTTACGTGTACCAACTTGTATAAGAATGACTAATATTTTAGAAGGAAGTATCATTGTTGTACTTTTAAAAAACTCAATCAGTCGATAAGCGTGAGTTATGTGCACAACACACAACGCAACTGTCGAACAGCTTCAAACATTCCCCAACTAGCCACCCATGATACCAGCAGCAACATGATCAGGAATGGGAGCAGCCACTTCTACCTGATATCAGACGACATCAGCCAAAACGATTTGTATGAGCATCAACAGACTGGCATACTCTCACTTCTCTTAACATGCTTGGGATTGTTGCTAGGCAAAACATCAATTTCATTATAATTGTATGCACAAATGTACATAATACTAAATATATGTATGTAGGGAGCATATCTTTTGGGCGTCGGCTTTGATAAAAAGAGAAGTACAGTCGGAAGTCGGAAGTTAAGCAGTCAAGAATAAAATTGTTAAATACTAAAATTTGTTAAGTCTAAATTTTTCTTTGATTGATATGCCATACTTGAACTTAGTTGGAAGTATAACTCGTGCACAAGTTCGAACAAGATAAAAAACTGGGCAAGTCAATACAATTTGAATTACAATTTGAATTTGAATTTTGGATTTATTTCATCTCTATCCAATCAACACTTGCGATGTGTCTCATATGTGAAAAAGTATTCAGTAACGATGAAGCCTTCAAAAATGGAGGAGTATAGTACATGCTGACAAGAAAAGTAAGCCATTGTCCTTCTTTCAAGCACTTAAAGAAAAACTAGAGAAAAGGCCATCCATAAGATCGATGTTTGCGTCATCATCTATGCAAGATGTCGATGATTTACGAGCGTCTTACAATACATCTTTACTAATAACGAAGTCGGGGAAGCCCCACACAATTGGAGAGCAGCTGATTTTACCAGCTATTGCGGAGGTCCTCAACAATGTATTGCACAAGCCCGCACATGATATTATTAAGAGAATTCCTTTGAGCAATAACACGGTTCAGAGACGAATAGACGAGATGGGTCGCGATGTGGAAAACATTTTATGCAATTTCTTATAGACCAACAGATTCTCTCTCCAGTTGGACGATTACCCGGCAATGAAGCACTGTTGTTAGGGTATGTTCGATATATTAAAGATGAAAATACAGTTTGTCAAGAAAGTGTTTTCACAAGTACAATGTATGACAATGTATCTTTTAGCGTTGTAATTACAGATACTTCCGGAATATTTTTTCTTTTGGAATTGCAATTAACACATACTTAAGCATAAAATACCATAACAAAGTACTTCTTATAGCACAAAAACAACCACAAAAAAAACAAAACAGCAAATAACAACAAAAAACCACTGTCAAGAAAGTGTTTGCAATTGCATTTCAATTCCATTTTCGCAGCATATGCACAGTATCATGAAAGTACCGTTAAAGCGGTTTTTTATTTTTTGTCCTGTGACAGTCATAGGATATCGAATCCAACAATTTTAGTGATTCCTTTTCTGTTTCGAGTGCTTGACTGATCGTTTTAGTTTTGTTTAAATATGCCTGGCCAAAGAATTTAAAACAATTAATTTACTATAACCACTACAAGGGCAAAAGTGTGCGAGAAATTACGGAGATGTTTGGTATATCCGGAAGAACTATATACAACATCATTAATCGGGCAGAACGTGAGAATCGTTTGGATCCTCCAATAACAACTGGTAGGCCAAGGAAGCTAACGGACAGAAATGAGCGTTTTCTGCTAAAAAAGGTGAACGATAACCCTCGAATATCAATAAGGGCCTTGTCATGGGAGATCAGCCAAGAATGTGGTGTACAAGTATCGCATGAAACTATACGGCAAGTACTAAAAAAGCACAAATACACATCAAGAGTTGCACGGAAAAAGCCACTGCTTTCATTGCAAAATATAGAAAAGCGCTTTTTGTTCGCATCGTCGTATAGCACCGAACCAAATGGATACTGGGATGATGTTATATTTTGCGACGAAACGAAAATAATGCTTTACTATAACGAAGGACCGAAAAGAGTATGGCGTCAGCCCTTGAAAGCTCTATGTAATAAAAACATAATTCCTACTGTGAAATTCGGCAAATTATCTGTGATGGTATGGGGGTGCATATCCATCAGAGGCGTCGGAGACATTGTCTTCATTGAAAACACCATGGACGCGAAACAGTATCTAGGCATTTTGCGAAATCATTTGCTCAGTAGCGCCATAAGCTTTGGTTTTAATTGCAACAATGAGAACAGAAAACCTAAATTCAAATTCTATCAAGATAATGACCCAAAGCATAAAGAGCTAACGGTTAAGACGTGGCTGCTCTATAATTGTAGTAAAGTGCTAGATACACCAGCTCAGAGCCCCGACCTTAACCCAATCGAGAATATATGGGTACACCTGAAAAATAAAATGGCAAAAAGGAGTCCGAAAAACAGAAACCAATTAATACAGTATATTAAGGAAGAATGGGCTAATATACCAACTAATTATGACGTAAGAAATTTAATTGGATCAATGCCATGAAGACTAAAGGCAGTAATTGATGCTAAAAGTGGTCACACCAAGTACTGAAGTGTAATTTTTGTATAGTTTACCAGTTCTTGAGGTTATTTTGTTCTATAAGATGAAAATGTGCAAACACTTTCTTGACAGTGTATTTATTGTTGTTTTTGATTGTTTTGTTTTTTTGTTGTTGTTTTTGTACGAAAAGAAATACTTTTTTTTTGTTATTTAATATCTAAGAATGTGTATATCATAATACCAAAAGCAAAAACTGAATAAAACTACTGGAAGTGCCTATATTTATAACAAAATAGGATACATTGTTGTTTTTATTACTTGTGAAAACACTTTCTTGACAAACTGTATGTGTCAAGAACTGCTTTTTGCTTGAGCCGCACAACTCAAGATGCGGCCGACTTACCGTTTTCATGGGTGCAACTTTAGTTTCCGAATATTCTATGCACTTTTTTTAAATCAATATATCTTAAAATTACAATATTGTAAATTATAAATACAGTACACTCGCGGTAACGTGAACTAATTAAAACATGACCGTTCACGTTATCGAAAAATTCACGTTATCGAATAGGAGTTTTTTTAAAGTAAAATAACGATTAGTTGTGAGAGCTTATATGTACTGAACATATTTGAATTAAAAATTAATTACAAATAGTTTTTTTCATTCATTTTATTTATAAAAATAGCAAAAGAAAAACCGAAAACTATGTACATATGTATATTAAAAATTTCAACTGTAAAACCAACCGCGTGCACGAAAAATCACTTGAAAAATGAATATTCTTAGGGAGAAAATAACGCACTTCCACACTATACACAATGTAAATCGTTAGCTAAACAGTCACAGTTACCCCTTTTTCTTGTTAGGACACGTTCATTTGTAATACAAATTACATTCGCAGTCAACAAGAGCAACTGTTCACGTTATCGAAAGGTTCGTAATCAAGTTACAAAACAAATAACCAAATAGAATATAATATATTAAATTATACAGAATATAATAAATTTTAAATAAAAAAAAATCGCTCAGCTGGAAGATTCGTTGCTTACCTTCACAATTTTCTCGTACACACAAACTACAAATTAAACCCACCCGACTTAAATTAATTACGCACTCGCCATTGAAACAACGCGCACTCCAACTACGAGTAGCTACTGTAATGCCATTGAAAGTATTGAGTAATAGCAGTGATAGGGACAACCGATATTTTGTTTTTGTTTGTGCTGTCAGCGTCGGCCATTATCATTGTCATATTCGTTAAGTTATGCATTAATCAAGTTCGGTTTCCTTACATGTCCTGAGCTAAATACCAGAGATGTTATGGAGGCTGTATGAATAAAATTATAAACTGCACATTTTTGTTAAATGGATGGTGGACGACGTGAATGCTGAAGACAATCAGATCGAGACTTGCGAGCTTCGCTCACCGGGGAGACAATGTTTAGAATAATCATTAATTACCATCAATGCACTCACCCTGATGGTAACAACGCCCCCAACAACAACAACTTTGCTTAAATGTCAATGTAATGTAAAATGTCAAATTAGGAATTGCAATAAAGCTCATTACTTTTTATAACGTTGGCAAAAAAGGAAGCAATCTTTTATTGATCCAAGCGATCTACATATAAAAACACAAATGTTTATATCTAATATTCTTACTTAAGTTCAAAATAAAATAAGTACACGTTTACACCAACAGTCCACCTAAGGTTTCTTCTTTGCGCTGAGCGATTGGTATAACGATGATACCTTTTTCAGGTAGGATAGGTAGAGTGATACCAAATTTGGCGAGTTCATCTGCACTACAGTACTCTGGAATATCTCTGTGCCTCCGCACCCAAGATAGGTGAATGTTGAAATGTTTTGCCATCGCCTTGAGAGATGATCGGCAGTCAGCAGGGTTTTTAGAAATTTGTGAGACTGTGTCGGGGGATTTGATAGCGGTCTCATTATCCATAAAGACGCGGATACCCTTTGCAGATATCACATTTTTCTGCAGCCAGAACAGGACTTCTTTAATCGAAAAAAATTACCACATGGAACACGCTGCAGTGATTTGATTTGGACTTCGCTTAGTTTACTGCGGTTGACTGCAGTGTCTAAGGCCGTCCACCAAACAACAAACCTGTAGATGAGTTTCGGTCTTATGACCGAGATGTATAGATGTATAGTGGGTAATGTGAGATTGAAAGTCCCATTTGTTCCATATAGTTTTTTGCAAGAAAATAAAGCTACTGTAGCTATCTTCACTCTTTCTTGAATATTGGGTTTCTAGTTTAGTTTCCTGTGAAAAATAAGACCCAGATATTTCGCTGTATCAGAGAAGACTAAGTTGGCACAGTTGATTGAAGGAGGGTCTACGATTAGAATTTTATATTTCTTGGAGAAAACAACGAGATCAATTTTATGGGGTGTATACTTCCAATCCACAACGATTCGGCCAACGGGTTAATCTGGTAACATTTTGCTGTAGGGTTATTTAATGGTATTGAGATGCTTATCTGAGACGGTTATAGCGACGACATCTGCATAGGAAACCACCCTGCTACCACGCGCTTCCAGGTATATCAGCCGTTCATTTGTCACTAAGTTCCAGAGAAAGTTCCACCGCAAGGCAGTCTCTTGCGGTGTTCATCTGCTGACACATCTTTTAAAAGAAGTCCCACACAGCTTGGATTTGATGATCCTGCTATTTAGCATAAGACTGATTAGCTCCTCAAATGAGTCATCTACATTCGAGTTTACAGCGCAGTCATGTTTGCGGATGTGTTATGATATTTTATGATGTGTTGTCATTGCTAAGGGCGTTCGATGTGGCTAATCAGTGAATGTAGAGCGGACTCCTTTACAATAGGCATTTTGAGCCGCTGTCAAAAGTCGTGGATTAATTTCAGATCCAATATGAATAACAATCAGTTTTTCTAAAGTTTTCAGAAGGAAAGATAGTCTACCATCTTTTGAGTTCCTTTGGGACAACATAAGAACATTTTTCGGCTTTGGGCATGTAAACTACATTAACATCTTTTCATGATAAGGAATATGGATCATTTCAACGCAGCTCCTTATGATATTCTCAAGCGTTGGTAGGAGAGAGCTGATAAGCGCTGTCAATAGAAGTATTTAGGATGAAACCATCGGTCAACCAAGTGAAAGATGGTAGCAACTAAGCGCCTTCATAATTACTTTCTGTACTGTAATTATTTCGTAGGGCGAATGAGCCACATCATCTACCAACGAGTGGTAGAAACTACACATTTTCCCTAAAAGGCCTATCAGTGTTAGATGTCCTTCGCAAACAACGGAAATTGTTCATTTTAATTCTTATCCCTTTTGAATAGTGAATAAAATAGGGATATCACAGTTTTTTCACACCTTCTTTTGACCGGCTCTATCACACCGAACTTCATAGATAGCATAATATCCGCTTTGAAATAGACCGCCAGTTGATCGGCTGCATGTGTTCTGTAAAGGATTCGACTGTTCCATGTGTATACTAAAAGTCCTTGTCAATAGTAATAGGTACCATCTATATACGGGGCTGATTGTCGCTTCGCAACAATGAGTGTTTCACGCGGTTAACGCTCCCAATCTAGAGAGCCAGATTGGTTTCGATATTAGCTCTCCAGGGGTGGGAGTCCGAATAGGACGGAGAGTTTTTTCTTCACTCAGAGTGATTCGAAGTTATAATTCGCACTAGTTTTTTGTGGTTGAAACTCTACAACAGCCAAATCCACGTGTCAGTGTTATGCCTCTTCACACGCAGAATTTTTCTGTCTGAGTTCCAATTACACAAATGAAAAACTGACTTGCCATGGGCAGGATTCGAACCTTGGACCCTCAGAGTGAGAAGCGATTGCTAGTACCACTACACCACGCCCACCCCAATAAGGCTACCGCTGGATTTTCATCTGACATCGCAGTCGACTATATCTTGGAAGTCCTTCTGCCGAAACCTCTGTTTTGTGCATCGTCTTTTTCATGCTTATGCACTGAAGTTAATCCAGCTGTGCTCTCGCTGGTTCGAGTGTTTAGGTACGTTTATACGGTTGGACTTACCATTCTGCAAAGTGATGTTATTTTAGCGCCTCATTCAGAATTAGGTTTTTGAACCGTTGGTGCCGGCCGAGGGGGAAAACTGGTTCTTAGGCCGGACAAAACTAGTGCAAAGTGGGTCTAAAAGTATGCAATGAAATTTAGTTGTAGATGATACTAACGTAAGAGCCAAGTAGTATGCAGATAATGATTGAAAAAGAAGATCTATTGCTCTGAGGTCTGGATGGCAGCCAGAATATGTGTCACCCATGCGAGACCTATTTGGGAGACAGGTTTAAAGTCACGATTTTAAGCCATAAGCGAATGGCGAAGAGAATGTGTATCAAAATATCGTACTTCTTGAGGTTTATGTTGCATTCATCGTACCGTATAGTGCAGGGAGATTCAGTGCACTAGAACTCTGAATCAGTTCTTTAGGACTCTGAACAATGTTAGATAACACTAGTTTTCGTGCACACTTTAGTGCATCTACATATATACATGTTATTAAAACAGTAGTAGCCCAACTCTCAAAAACTATGCAAAGTAGGCATTTTGAGCTCCAATGACAATGACGAGATTATCATGCAGTGGCTAGCTCTATTTGAATCCCTGTAGAATATCAAATTGCATCAAATTCCGGCTCAAGGTGAAGGAATTTGCTCATTACTGCTATATCTAGGAAAAGTAGGGCCAATTGTAATGGAACCACGAGGAATTTTATCAGATTTTAAACACAACTGTGTTTTGCTATCACCTGGCTTGGATCTAGCCAGCTACATTTATCCATTTTAACCCACTTTTCTAAAGAATGGAAGGAAAATCTTTGGACGTGAATAGCAGGTTCTTGGCTTCAATTGAAAACACAGAAGCTTAAGACTTACGGATATTTAAAACATATGCTCTGATAGGTTGTCACTGACTTAATTAAATTTGATTATGATAATAGTGTTATCCATATGTACTCTCACAAAAACCACAACAGACTACTCGTAGCTATCTAAACTAATTATGTACATCACCAAATTTCGGTTTCCGGTTTCTCAAACCACATGCACCACAAGAACGCCTGAACTCTGATGCAGTGGTGTTTGTGATGTCACAAAGTAATTTGTCATTTTGAATACCAACCGTTTGGAACCCTGTGTCTATGCTGTACATAGTACATTCGATAGTAATTCTATTATGCAGGTGTACATATGCTTTCTAACTGGGATGATGGTGGTACAATATCCATTTTTGGATGACTAGGTGGATACTCAACTCAATCAACTCAAAACTACTCCTATAACATGGAAAATGATGACATTCGATGCGGTATGAGATGTAACCGCTTTACTTCATGCTTCCGATGATATTATTTTGATGTTACACTTAACTGAAGAGTTTCCTCATAATTGGACAGTTGATAGGTTTTGAGTTTGTGGTCCTGGATATGAATAGATACATGTAAACTCATCGACTTACTCACTTGTTCAATGGATAACCGAGTTCAATGTTGGTGTGGTTTAACATCTGAAATTTTATTAGACGAAACATTAAATCCTGTTCGAGATGAAAGTACCAGAAAATTGCGATAAAAATAAAACGTAATCTGTCACAAATTTATAGTTGTACATAAGACAAGTTTTATGGGGTTTCAGGATACAGTTTGCGATACTCCATTTATCCCAGAGGGAGCAATCAAATGTACAACCTTCGAGAAGAACATCATCATCATCAGTTTCCAGACAATGGCTAGCGGTGAACTTCTTTGGCACATACGAGTACGAGTATGTACTCCAAGTACGTACGACACTATACTCGATGAGCGATGGTATGTACGAATACGAATAAAATCGCCATATCCATTTATGTAGGTGAAAGCATCTATAATTTCACCGCAAGTAAACTTTTTTCATGCTCTGGTATTTGGCATTGAATTTTTTCACTTAAGGGAAAGGTAAATTCCCAAAGGTACATCCTTACTACACACAAGTGGCAAGACTGAGGACAACGATGAGAATGGGGCGAGTTATTTAACTCATGTGAGTGAACATTTGCAGTTGCATTTTCAGTTACAATTTCACTTACGGCAAAGAACGCAATTTCAATTTAATTGCTGTGGCTGTTGGCAATTTAGGTACTGGGAAATTACTAAGAAGTGGTTGTATAGTTGGGCGACTGTACAGATGCAGAGGAATTTATACGATGGCATGCAGTTGTAACGTGGCAACAAATTAAAATGAAAATTACGAAGGTTCCTCAGATGTGACAGAGTTTACTACTCAGCAGGACATACATGTGCAGTTTTTATGAGCAAAACTTTCTATGGCCACACAGCTAATCAGAAAACTATAATTACTGAATCATTCGTAACACCAATTAAGTCCTGAAAGATAAACACTCATTTATCTGTTCAAGGGACCTTCTTTCCCTTAACTCTGCAATACGGCACACCAGCTTCATTCATCGGGCAGAGCTTCGCCTGAACGAGCAATCCATAAAAGTTGCCTTAGGCTTCCTATTAAGTTATTTCTGTTGCCTGAGATACGATAGTCTCCTATAATCTTCGATTCCGGAAATTCTACATTCAATTATCCGCGATAGCTCGGAAGATACTCTGCAAGCAACCGGCAATGGTAATATCACCCGACCTATCTAAGTAGCTGCATGGAATACTTATAACATGAATACCTCTACTGTTCTCCTATCTACATCGCATGCCTTACACCTGAGTCAGTGTTGCAGAAAGTCAGTTCTACTGTCATTCCCTTATAGAACTTCGGATGTTGAATGTAGAGGAAGTGGATTTTCGTTTTTCAAATTACGAATAATTTCTTATTCTGGGGTGGGTTATAGAGACTAATCGCCCTTATGTCTCTTCGACTGCTTTGGACCATGTATGCCTCGACTTGATTTGCTTTCGTCCTAAATGAAATTGTGGTGTATTTAAAACTTATTACTAAGTCACTATCAATATGAGCATATTTCGTAGATACCGAATTTAGGTCATTTATCATAGGAGAGGACATTTTTGATGTAGTCAACACCATTAGGTGTTGGAAGCGTTTTAGCCATTTACCAAAAACTCATTGAGCAAGTGTTGTCAGGTCTCAATTGTGTCACATATATGGACAACATACTTGTCACGGGAAAGGATGAGAAAACAGCACTCGAGTAATCTCAAGGCGGTATTCAAACGACTTTCGCAAAATAGTTTGCATGCTAATCGCGAGAAGTGTGTATTTTTTGAAGAGGAGCTACAATATTTAGGGCACGTGGTCAACACACTTGACCGTCAAAAACAAGAGTAACAGCAATTCAAAACATACGAGTACATTGCCCTACCAGCACTAAAGAATTGCAAAATTTCTCGGGGAAAAATTAACTCCTATGAAAAGTTTATCAGAAATTTATCCCAAGTAGCAGCACCACTTAATCTACAATATAACGAAAAAAATATGCCGACTTTATATGGGGTGCATCACAAGCAGAAGCTTTTGAAAACTTTAAGCAGCAACTTTTTGATGCAACCTCTCTTCTCCATTACATACCGGAGTTGCCCATTCCTTCATCCTCCAAAGGAATGGAGCTCTTGACGAACGACGGAGCACCTATGGCAACGGATGTGGATGTATTTGTTTCAAAGCCTATTCCAAATTCCCGTTTGTCAATGTTAAACACCATTACAACTATCGTGACAATTAAAACATTGCGGTTTTAGATTTAATTTATTTTTTTTATAATTTCAATAAGTGATTGAAAACCTCTATTGAAATATCAGTGATTGTAAATGATGACTGATGAAAGTGACGACGACTTGGGCTGACTCTGAGAAGAGTGCAAGGAAATCAGAAAATGAAGCAGGTTTGTCTACATTTGAGTACTGTGCACGCCGCTTAATATATAAGTTAAGAACGCAAATATTTAATTCCTCAAATAACAAGCAAATATTTAATTCCTCAAATAACAATTTACTGTTCCCGTCAAACCAAATGCTGACACAACATCTGGACCATTTGACACCTGTGCAATGCCATGTATTCCATCACGTCCTGTGACGGTAACCAGAGAATACCTGTGGGAACATACTCACTGCTGGGTGCATGATTGGATCATGTGGAATAGTATTTAAGTTAGATTAAGAAACATTGTAATTCAGTCTAAGTTTTCATTTGTAAGGGCTAAGTCTGCCCAAAAATTAAATAAAGTTTTTTTTTATAAAAATAACTTAGCGCCCAACGTGGGGCCTGATAGTGTCGAGAAAATAAGTGTTATTTAGCCAGTCGCCTCAAGCAGCCGCCGTGCCTCTCGCGAGTAAAACACGTATCAAAGTCAGTCGCCTCAAGTAGCTGCAGTACTTAGATTCGTACCCCATATCGCGTAGTGGTCAAATTAAGAGCCCCGAAGTAGCCCACAGTGACAGTGGGCAAAACGGACGCTTCTGAAAAGCTAGCCGCACCACCCGATAATATATATATATAATATATATATATAATATATAATATAAATATATAAAACCAAAGAAAGTGAACAAAGGATAGAAAAAATTAATTTAATCAAAGTAGAAAATATTAGCCAAGAATTTAATAAAAGAGCTATTTAATAAAATTTTTTTAATAATATAATATAGAGTAGGCAATTACCTAAATTAAACAATATTTTTCTTTTTCTTCCCATATTTTCCTTCATTAAAATCTATAAATTTTTGTTTGGTTTGTTTTGCTTTTTAATATAATTACCCATTATTTGAAAAATTCAAAATTCTAACGCGCTATAAAACGGCCAAAAAATTTATCCTTTTACTATAAAAAGTGTAAAGTAAGTCTTGTGTAAAGGTTATTTCATATAAACCATAACTTAATTAAACATCTCCAAACAACATGGTTCTAACAAGAGGTCAGATTGAAGAGCTAAACGCTCAGCCAAATCATTCGACTACTCGACTACTCAGCCAAGTTCATGTCTTGCTTCGCAAGCCGCACCCACTTCACATAGTGTTTCATCTGCCTTACCTCAAACCCAAGACCCAAATTCCTCCTTCCGGTCAAGTGTGTCACAGAATGACTCAAACGTGCCACGGACTACCCCAGATTTAGACTGCCTTATTACGTCTATCGCTACACGCGTTGTAGAAAGTCAAACTCGAACACTCATTCAGAATATACTAAGCCCATGTATAGATTCAGGCCATGATCAGACAATAGAACCAGATTAGTCATGCCACATACAACCCTTTCAATCTAATACCAACCAATTCCCTAACTTTAGCACTCATAGGCCTTTGCAACCTTTGCCTTTAATTCATTTACTAATAGAAATAATTGCAACCAAAACACCCCCTTCAATAATACAAAGCAAACTCCAATTAAATCCAATAATCAAAAATATCCAAACAATAGCAGACCGCAAATAAAAGCAGAACCGATAACTCAGCGACATTCGGTACAATCAAGATTTATTCATCAGCAAAACAGACACTATGGGTAACCCACAGCAGAATTTTCACATCGAGCCAACTGTGGAACAACAACATGTTTACCAAAATAATCATCTCCCAAATACCGAGCAACTTCGTGAAATACCACCAAGCCATCCGGAAATGGACTTTGAGCACACTCTTGAAATGGCAAACGAATTTTCCCAACTGTCTCTCGACGAATACATTTAAGACTCCTACAATTTCTTCGATCACTCCCCAACCAGCGACATTAATTTGCCTCGTAACGATTGTACAGACACTCATTTTTTAGGTTAGGCGACTCTTCACTTCCATATTTTAGTGTAGAGCAGGAAGTGGAGAAAGATTAAAATTTCTAATCGATACTGGATCTAACAAAAACTATGTATATAAAACCTGATATAGTTGCTAAGCCGATTCCAAACAAACATATATTTTACGCAAGATCAATAGCTGGCGATGTCAAAGTCAGCCAACATACCCTAATAAATCTATTTGGTCTACATGACGTTCCGTAATATATACAAAAGATAGCTCCATGTCCATTCTTAATAAGGTCCACATTCGAATTAAACAATTGAAGTCTCAGTCTGTTAACTCCCTGAACATAAATTCACTTAACGCAAAAATCGATCACCTCAATTCACAACAAAAAACGTTGTTAAACCCGATAATTCGCAGCAACAAAAATTTATTCTCTGAGCCAGAAGAGAAACTAACGTACACAACTAAGGTTGTTGCAGAAAGAAGAACTTCCACAGAAGTTTCATAGCCGACATTACCCCTTTCCGATGTCTCTAAAATCAGAAGTCGAAAAGCAGGTCCGAAAATTACTCGATGATAGCATCATACGAGTACGACCTTCACGGTCGCCCTATAACTCTCCCGTTTGGATCGTGCCGAAAAAGCATACATTACATTTTCCGAATTATTAGACAGATCCGTTTACGAATATAATAATTCAATCCATTCAGTGACAGGGAGGAAACCAATCGATTTATTTCTTGTTAGAAATCCAAATTACGATTTAGAGCAAATTGAAAAGGAGCGACAGGAAAACACGAGGAAAATAAAACATAAACAAAAAGCAGATCTGGAGTATTATAACAAAAAGAAAACTCCCCCGAAAGTATACGGAATTGGTAAAACTGTTTATGTTGGGATAAATAAAAGAATCGGTAACAAATTATCACCCCCTTATAGAAAAGAGATTGTTGCTGAAAATAGAAATACCACAATTCTTACAAAATCTGGGAAAGTTGTTTCCAAAAGTCCCATTAAAACTTAATATTTCTCTCTTTAAAGAACATATCTGTTGCTTATTTCATCCTCTGTCTCGGAAACACAGATCTTAGACTACTCAAACTCTCGATGGTACGGCACGAATTCAGAATGGACAATTTAAGATTATTCACATAATCGATCTAGAAGCTTATCAAGACTTAGCGACAAAACCGGAAGAACTACTTATCACAAACTCAATAGACGGCCACCCCCTTTGGCAAACCCTATCCCACGAAATCCTCCAAATCAAGAATCATCTAGCGAGACTTAAGCCAAATAAGAAAAGCAAAAGGTCCTTGGATTTTCTAGGGAGCGCTTGGAAGTGGATTGCTGGCAGCCCAGACCGGCATGAACACGAAGTTCTAATCGAAAAGATTAACAATGTTTTGGCCAACAACAATAGGCAAACCATAATCAACCAATTGACAATAGGGAAAATAAATGAAATAACCAATATGCCAAATAAAGTTTTCAAAATTGTAAAAAAAAAAAGAAGGAAGAAATTTTAATTGAAATTATGTACAAATTAAAATTAATAAAAGAAGAAATTGTTAACGTAGCTTATGCAATCCACTAGGCTAAAGCAAATAGCAGAACAATTGTTAATATCAGAAAAGATTCCTTTCACTAATATTGATGAAGCACTAGAATTTGCCACTGCTAAAATCGCTTCAGACAACAAAAATATATTATATATTGTTAGTTTACAAACCATAAGTAAAGATATATGTAACCTTTTAGTAATTAGAGCCGTAAAAGTTGGCACACAAATTAATAACATTTCATTTAGCAAAATTCTTAAATGTAAGAAAAACTTGTTTGGCATAAAAAGTAATTGTAAGTCATTTAACGAACATGTAATTTGTAATAGTAATAATCTTGTAGAGATAAGCAACACCACATGCATCCCTAACCTCTTAAGAAGCCAAGCCCCATCATGCGTTATCATTAACAATCAGCATGTACCTACAGTCGAACAAATTTCACCAGGGATTATTTTCCCGAATAGTTTTCTGGTATTTCCGCAGAACGCAAAAACAAGGAAATAAGAAGACAAACGAAGAGCCTGCACCAAGACCCCTAGTTATTGGGATAGAAGACCTATCACGTCACATAAGGTCAGTACCGTCGAACGAGGGCGTTCGAAATTAAGGGTGGAGGAGTTAAGAACGCAAATATTTAATTCCTCAAATAACAATTTACTGTTCCCGTCAAGCCACATGCTGACACAATGTCTGGACCATTTGACACCTGTGCAATGCCACGCATTCCATCACGTGATGTGACGGTAACCAGAGAATACCTGTGGGAACATACTCACTGCTGGGTGCATGATTGGATCATGTGGAATAGTATTTAAGTTAGATTAAGAAACATTGTAATTCAGTCTAAGTTTTCATTTGTAAGGGGTAACTCTGTCCAAAAATTAAATAAAGTTTTTTTTTATAAAAATAACTTAGCGTTATTTAATTTATATAATCACGATTACGAGTAATGTTATCAACCATTTAATGTTATCGCTTTCGTATAGTCCCGTCCGCTCATATACTAATGTATACAAAATTAAGTTGATTAATGTAATCAACAATCGGTTATTGTTATCACTTTTGTCAAACAACGCATATGTACATGTGTGCGATTTATTTTAACAGGCAGACTCTTTTGCCGCCGACATTAACAGTAAAATGTCGGCGAAATGGAAAATCCACAAACGAAAATGAAAACCTCAAATCTAAACGTAACAGGAGTGGAAAAGACAGTCAGGTGGAACTAGCGTTGAGACTGATGTCCGAGCAAAGGATGCTCGGGTCGATGGACCACGATGTGTCAGAAAGCAGAAGATTTAATATAACTAGCAAAATGGTAAGACACAGCTTTGTAGCAACAGAGGGATGGTGTCATCGCTGGAAAAAACGTGAAAACATTGTTTACAAACGCACTTATGGAGAGCAGAAAAGTGCAGATGTCTTACGAGCTGACACCTGGATTCACAATGAGTGGCCGAAAATTCTTATTGAGTTTTTGCCTTCTAACATTTACAATGCAGATGAAAAATGACTTTATCTTCGTGCTTTACCCGAACATACTTACATATTTGTTTAAAAGTGACAATTCAAAGGGATGTAAAATTTCAAAAGAACGTGTTACAGATTTATGTTGTGCTAGTATGGTAGGTGAAAAAAAAAGGCTTTTGGTAATTAGGAAAAGACAAAGTCCAAGATGCTTCAAACTCGTGAAAAAACTTCCAGTAGATTATTACACCAACTCGAATGCTTGGGTGATAGCTTCAATTTTTAATGACTGGTTGGTTAACTGGGACATCGAACTAAACAGAAAAATTTGTGTCCGTGTTGATAAATGTACAGCCCATAAGATCAACTGTTCCTTAAAGAATATAAAAATCGTGCTTTTACCAGCAAATACGACCAAGGAATCATCCGAATCTTAATGGCTTACTACAGAGGAGAAATGCGAGCAAGGGTTTTAGGAAACATTGAAGGTGCGAGCCTATTGAGTGCAAATAAATTGGCAAAAAAAAAAACGAATCTTTTGGAAGCAGTTCACCTCATAGCCTCTTCTTGGAACCGTGTGTCAGGTGTCACAATTCAAAATTATTTCAAGCACGCGGGTTTCAAGAATGTGAACGATGATCAGCAAGTTCTCCTCATGTGCAGACCTTAATCCATCTGCGATGGGTGAAGCTGAATTTGTAAATTGGATGGAGATTGGAGTTGGATTTTCTTTTAAAGAAGGAATTTTATTAAAGCAGAAGAAGAAATATGTGAACCGGTTTCTTCTCCATCAATCGAGATTGATCCAGTTCCAGCCAGTTCTAAAGAAGCGAAACCATCGAACTCTGAAATGAGACATGCTTTGGAATTGCTACGTAGAAGAGTTTACCTACGTTCAACCGAATTTGAAAAACAATATGAGTATGAACATTTTATCAACGGTTTACTAAGAAACATTACAAAACAAACATTAATTGAAGAGCTTACTAAATTTTAATGTATACATATTTTTTAGACACAATGAAGGGAGTGTTATATATTTATTAATCAGTTTTCTTTAACTTTTTTGTTTTCTTATATATTTATATATTTCAACAAATGTATACTTCGCGTTTGAATTTCTTCAATCGAACAATAGCACATCGGCTATTGTTATCATTCGGTTATTGTTATCAATTTGGTATAGCTCCAAAGTGATTATAATAAGCGGCGTGCACATTTAGACAATGATAAGCTAACAAGATGGTCAAAAAACCCTTCAAGACAAAGAGCTCACAACATTATTTTGCATTTACCTAGACTAAAAGGATTTGAATTTCCTTGATCTCTGGGCAAATCACGGAACTGGGATGGATTGTTTTCTCTGATGTGATGTCTTATAGAGGTTTCCCGTTCATTCTTCACTATCTACGATTGGCGATGCATCATCCAGAGATTCCCGATTACAATAGCACCATGTGACCTGATGAGTAATAACTTAACTACACGGTTTCCGAGTGTGTGAGAGTTTTAAAACCAAGAGATCTGAAATTCCGAGCCCTTGAGAACACAACTCCTAAACGACACCGAACATTCAAATACTGGAACCCATTCAAGTGGTTCCAAAGGCCGTTGTCATCTATGTGCGAGGTCTAAGGGCAAAAAAAACTAGATGAACACCAAACTAAGGTTTGTGATTCCTGTGCCCGATAATGAAAAGTATTTTTCAAGACTGTTTTATATGTTTATATTTTGTTATTTTCTGAAAGGATATAATTTTTGTAGAGTTAAGATGTTGCTCTTAAAGTTCCTATATAAAATATATATTTGTATATATTGATTTTGTCTCATTTTCCAAAATAATATTGGGAGACACATGGACCCCAAGCGACTAACAGTGTAAGTATTTTGACGCAACTAGCTAAAGGTTCAATGCCATGAATTAATTCGTTTCCCCGGAAAGTTTATATAGACTCATGTCATATTTTGGCTTCTACAATTTGGATTTGGATGGCTGCAACATGAACGAAATGTACCTATGTACAAAAATGCCCCAGCTCAGGGAATTCCATATTAAACGTTGAGAGAAGAGCTCACTTTATGTGTCACACACAAGTGTAAAACGACCTCGGTCAATCGATTGAGTTGGCTGGAAAGGCTTGTTGGTTGATTTTCAGGCCAACATTTGATCGAAGGCCAACGTGCCTACTATTTACTGGCTCTGAAACAAATACGGACACAGATAAAGCATAACTAAACACCTTACGTTAAACGTTTCCAGAATAGCGCTCTACGCTCTCTACAATTATCATTGGCATACCCACCAAATTTTAACATCATATCATGATATTTGTGAAATGTACAGCGTTGCGTTTACATCGAAATGAATACAAAAGCTAGAGTACGTGTTTGTAATAAATTTGCTGACGATGGCGACCATCCTGGCAAAACGGATGATGTCAGAAGCCAGGTTGGATTTCTAACCGGACATTGCCACCTTCGATATCACCTACACAAAATAGGTCTTATTCAGGAAACTTTACATGCAAGACGACGAAACTACGGAACTACGGAATTTTATGTGAATGCATGGCTCTAAGTGCATTAAGGAGACAACAATTCCTCAGAGAAATTTTAATCCCTGGGGAAATTCTCAAAATCTCCACCAGAGAGATTCTCAATTTCCTCCAAATAATTGAGCCTCGTAATACTGATTTTGTACAAAGAAAAATCTTTAAGGTCGCAGTGCCCCCGCAATTGGCGGATCAGATCCTTTAAAGAAAAAAAAATAAAAATCCGGAAGTAAACATCAGGTCCCTGTAGTTTGTAGGGTTGGAATGAATTTACCGCCCATTATATCTTCTCAAAGTTTGAAACCTTGCTTACTATAATATGGTAATGCACATATTATTTAGAATCAAACTGTTTCCCATGATTTGCAACACACCGTCCTATGCTTCTTGGTCCGTTACGTTAGTCCTACACCCAGAGAAGTGGGTCCGCAGAAGGAGCACTAATGTTTCCTGGAAAGTGGCTGTGAAACACCTTCTCAACCGTTCAGTGAACTATGGGAACTATGTAAAGGCAGATCGATGAAGGAAAACGTGACAGCGAAGTTAAACACCAAAGCATGAAGTTAAAGCTCTCATCATGGCAGAAAGATAATGCCACTTTTTGCCCACTTATGATGAGAACTTTTTTTTAAAGCTACGAATACCTCTCTATAACGTTTTTCGTATATTCGCTTGCAAATAGGTAATTTCTGTACATAATTAAAGTCAGACCACAGCATATCGGTAGAATGATTTGGTTTATCTTAACTTGGAATCCATTCTCAAATATCCTGATGAAATACAGCCCTTAAACAATTATGTAATTAAAAGTTCCAAGGAAATGCTTAAAATCTGAATGAAACGCTGCCACTTTTCTCTTCTCAAACCGAATTTACTGTTCAAAGTCATTAAAAAAACCCCAACGTCCTATATTTTATTCCCTCACCTACTTAAAATGCAAATTTTGAAATCTGTTTAAGATATTCACAAACACGTTTAGGGCCATTGGGTTGCTCATATTTTTATGATATGTAAATCATACCATTTCTCTTCTTTTCAAATTAAAATAAAATCCTGCAGGAACGATTTCCATAAAAACAAAAAACACAAACCAAAGGTCATCTGTGCAAGACCTTGTTCCACTCTCCCCAGCCCCACATACATACTCGTACTCGTACATATCTGCGCCTTCTATAAAAAGACTCGTTTAAAGAGCCTTTTTACGCAGAAAGTGTAAAGAATGATAAAGAGAAAAAAAAGGTATATACTCGTATATTAGTCCTCACTTACCTGTCCGACGTGCTCCTTCATACCGAGCCAGTTCTTGTAGCTCATTGCTATGCCGCTATTACGCCATTTATCGTAATTGGCACGCTTCTCCGGATCACAAAGCGTCTCCTTTGCCTCCTGTAAGTAGAAGAATACCAAACATCCGATCAATATGCTATCCTCCATGGCAAAACAAAAATAGATAAAGGAAAAAACAAAATTAATTAAATTAATTAAATAAGGTAAAGATACGAGTATTTATTTTCCATAGTTGCCATGTGGGGGGTTAACTTTTCAAGTATCCGATACTAAGCAGATACAACACGAACGTCTGTTGGACAGCGTATTCAAAGGTCATACGTCAAAATCGAAGAGCTCGTTCCTAAGGTTATCCTGAGATTACAGCCGTTTTAGTGAAATAGCAAAATATAACGAGATACATACGAAAATTTATGAGATACAAGATGATTCACACTTGAGTGGGCTTCCTTTCCATTACTATGTAATAGTGAGGGCTGAAGTAATCAAATCGAATTTTTGAGTACACTGTTTGTAGTCAGAGAGAATGATTGAAAAATGTAAAATTTTAAAACAGAATGAAAAAAAGTTAATAACGGTTCAACGGTTTGTTGGTAACGAGCTTCAAGTTGTTTTTCGACAAACGAATCCAATGGACCAATAAAAATAATTCAAGTGTAATGCGTTTATCATCTTAAGTAGCCCAGTTATGCGAAAAACATTGGTTTACCCTACCAGAAGATTTTCTCCAAGAGCTGTATTATTTTTTGTGGAGGAAGGGTTTGGGTATTCTTAGAGATTTTTCGTAAATGTTTCTCTCTTCACTTAATAGGCTTATTAGTGTTGTTTGCAGTGTGCAGTTGGAAAAGAATGAGTTCACGGGTCTTAGTTAATTAATGACTGATGGGAGTATTAAGGCAACGCGTTTAAAACTAAAAACACTCTCTACTTGCATTTTAGTTTTGAAATCATTTTTAGGATGATAAACAGGGGGTAGATACCTTGGAGCGAACAAAAATGGGGTGTCTCTTCCTCGCTGTACCTGGAGATGTCTTGTGGTTAGATGGCTGTCTAGCCATCAGTACATATATGTATGCTGCACTTGATAAGTGCTGACTTAAAGAACTAGGCTTGTGCAATGTCAAGTTGTGTCAGTGGAATAAACAGTGATGTCGGGATGTAGGAAATGTAATACATTAGGATCTTGAGAGCTAATTGAAGGGCTTTTAACAAATAAGTAGTGCTGCACTAAGCTCTTGGACGTATAAAAGAATTATATAAATATAGAAGAACGACGAAAGAGTTGGAAATTACATAGAATGGCACATTAAAAGAGTTCTACTCGTATGTATGAGTGTTTCGTTCTGAAAGAAGAACTGTATACAGGGGCTACTACCGTGCTGGCTGAATAAAACAAAACGATGAATGCCGGTATTTTAGAATGAACGAAAAAAAAAAGCCAGAAGCACTGGGTCGAGAAAAAAAGAGAAGTAGAACCAAAGGATTGAAACTGCACAGCTATAAAAGAACATAAAGACACCTTGACGTGGCACATAATTCATACAAATTCACACGCCTTCAGGGACGACGAAGAAAACTTGATGGCAGAATCATACTTGGTGAAGAAGGGACCACCTCTGTGTCCTCTTAAATGATGATAAAGAAAGCACTGCTGAAAGATATAATAAAACATTGAATAATATGGAGAGAAGTGGGTTAATATCAAACACTCTGCTTCCGTCAGGATTATTAATTTATACTCGTTTAAAGTAAGTATACACTGCAAAGAAAGTTACCACACTTTTGCGTTGAACATGAGAAAAGCAACAACAATGTAATACTCTGAAATGGCTTATCCTTAAAATGGTGATTTCAAGCGATTGGTTCAATTGTGATGTCAACATTCAATACGACAGATTCGCTATATGAAGCACTTTGGCTTATTTGGAGCTGAAGTCAATACAGATTTTACGGACTAGTCAGTGTGCTGAAATGGAGATAGTGTAGGATGAACCTCAAATGGGTCAATGGAAACTCTCATATCCCAGAAGCGGGTTATTGGGACCAGAATTAAACAAATGGCCCCACAAAATAGTGGCGCTCCAGGTTGGTGATTGTGTGCTACTAATATCTTAGTGCTATGAATAGGGATGGAATTACAATTGGCAACCCTGCAAAATGGAAAACGAGAATGATGTTTAAATTGGCATGCAGCCAAACAATTAGCGGATATCCAAAAGCGCTAGAAGGAAATGTCACCCTCATCTAGGAAATGCAGCGAGATGGGCTGATTGACAAGTGGTCAGGGGGGAAAGGATTAAGTTAAATTAATTGCAGGGACTGAACGTTGAATAACATAAGAGTTCACAGCAGGTAGATACGAATATATCATTCAAAGGAACCTGCTAGAACTCATTTCCAAAGTATAATCCAACGGTAATATCCCAATGAGAGAAACAAAACACTTTAAAGTAAGAGTTCTTTCGTTACATTGACAAGTCCGTATACGTGCGTTTTTACAACAGTAAAAAGTATATTCTGTCAACAAGAAGAGACAATCTACCGCCGTATAATGGTTTTCAATTTCAAGCCGGTAAGTGATCACCTGACAGTGACCCGCATCGAAGGAAAGTTCAACAATATGAGCATCATATTTGCACGCACACTTCAAAGCGAAGCTGAATACTACATTAAAGAAGATCTCCACAACATTTTGGGTCGAGCCTTCAAAACCTGTCCAAGGGTCGAAGTTAAAATCATAATCAGGTACTTCAAAGATAATATCTGTTAGAAGAATATTTTTGGCGCAGCACCTAACAAAAAAATCTGCTCAACGTCTTGATTATACGTTATGTGGATCAAATCGATCCCGTTCTGATTGATGCACGGACTTTATAGAAAACTCTGAATGTGCAAATATTACAAACTTGAAACTATAAATAGCTGCATCAGCCACTAAAAAGGAGATTCAATATAGCTCACCTAAGCACACAACGGGAGATCTTGGAAAAGACCCAGGAGTTTCAAACCGCTCACCATCTGTGTATTTGTCTCAAAGCCTTTGGACTTGCATTTTACGTTGAAAGTCTCTAAGATGTTATTGGGCTTTCAGCAGTGTAAATGAGCTTTCGTAAAGACATGGGGTTTGTCACCTAGGTGTGAATATATGGTCACTACCAACTATAGTACTACCGAAAAAAATCGTTTGGATCTATACGGCTATGATGATCCAAATACATCCGCTACGTTGTTTATCTAGTAAGCAATTGGCCACCCAATTACAAATATCAACGACACCAGAGCAGAAATTAGACGCAGAAGTACTCTTGTGAATTGCTGTCTTTTTGGTCTCAGGGGCAATATAGCTTTTTCAATATAATCCCGCCCAAGGCACAGAGGTCTGGATCTTGTAGAAAGCGCAAAGAAAGAGGGAACCATTTATATTGACGGCAAGTGGAGGATGAGCGACATAGTCAGGCGTCTACGTATATAACCCCTCAGATGGGTGGGCCATTTTGAGCGAAAGGTTTCCACAGTTTAGCCTAACAGAGTTTTCGACTCTAAATGTAGTGCACCTAAGTGGAAGGGAACCTCAGCCAAATACGAGTGTGGCACTAGAGACAGCTGGTGAGAAATCGAGCTAGCTGGATAGGATTTTTGCTAAGTAAGTAAGCATTCACTAGAATAGACATTAGAGAGTATTTGCGCAAAAGACTCATGACAAAACAAGAAACCTGTGATATGATGACAAGTCAGGAAGACATACATATGTACAGTGCAGTGACTCAGCCACATTGGACAAATCAATAGCAGTGCTCCCGCTAAAAAAGTTGTTGATTCCGCGCCACATTCTGTCCCAGTCAGCTATTGACTAATGAGTAACATTGATGGGCAAAACAGGAAGCAATTAACTATTGATCTAGGTGGAAGGATATAATGGCGGGAACTGGTGCAAGCCAAAAGACAAAAGACTTTTCTATTTATTTTACTACTGAAGACTCTTCTAAAATTATATTTCAGTTTTAATGAGATACTTTGGCGTAGTATACATCTCAACCTAGATATTTATATCAGGTACGCGTCCTTGTGCAATGTAATGCTCGTCTCTGGCGATGTGTCACACCAACAAGTACACCATCGAATCATCCATAAATCCCATTAACGATGTCAATCCGTGTTACCAAAATTACCAGATGAGACATCCATAATTAGTGCTGCATGTCAGTGGTCGTAATACTAAGAGTGCATGGTTTTTCTCCCCGTTGCAGGTGCATGATTTTCGTATTAATTCCATTCATGTTAAAGGACGCGGCCGTATCCGTACAGCGCTGCTACGGTGCCCACACGATGAATTTCATTTTTTTATTTATATTTACGATAATCCAATTGCAGACATGTTTATTCCCATGTCTGTCAACAAGGCTGAATGAATACTTTCTCTGGGATTATGCAGATTAATGGTGATTTTCGGAATAAATTTAAGCTCACCGAGGGCTGAAGCTGAGAGCTGAGATCTGATATACTGACGGGGTCGAACATTATGCCAATTAGTGTCAGCACTTGATGTCACATCAATCCAATTATTCTGAAAAATTAAATTTACCTTTCTGGGAGTGAGTTTGTGCTATGCCTAGTAAAGCAGGGACTTTATCTCATCGCTGGATATTACAGAAAATGTAATTTTTATGGACGCAAATCAAAATTAAAATGAGAATTTCGCTGGTGTCACAGGTTGTAACAAGGAAATTGTAATATCCTGCTGTACATACGAATAATAGCTGCTGCAGGTGATTATGAAACACGAAAATTAAAATATTTGATGACGATCACGAGGGTTTTTCATTTGTCTCTTTCAGAAGCCACGTCACATTTGGTCATGCTTAAATACTCTTAAGGGCTATAAACTCACCATACAATGTTATGCGTAAATGGGATTTACACATCTTTTCACTTGGTTAAGTATTGTACATTCATTTATGGTGGTCATAGAGGGATGTTGCGTATTATGGATATGTCCAAGATTGGATCGAATATGAGAAGGAGTTATCCTAATCCAAAACATACAAAACTGTCATCATAAATCGGCGATATCCGATATATATTATTTCAACTAGTTCTCCTACCCAACTGGGTGAAAATAGCTGAGACCTTATTCGCTTCGGTCCTGCTCACACCGTTGCATGTGCTTGCGATTGTTGGAGAAAATCGCTTCTTTTAACTGCATTTTTTCTTCATGATAGGATTACCAAGTAAATTCGTGGCCTTCAATGACATACTGATGTGAGTTCCGCCATTTTAGGGTCCACTAATGCTGTTTCCTTAATACCTGGCATGCGAATTACACTTCAGTTAAAGATTCAATTATCTCCTCACTAGCGATGAAACTTAGAAGATCTTCCTCTATGGATTGATGAGCTTGTACCTCTGGTTAATGGAACAGCATCATGATCACTATGCTTTATATTTGGATCACTCTTAGAAATATTATGTTGTAACAGCCACTACTTGCAAAATTTATATCGTTGACCGATCGAAATTATTGCTTTCTTCAGACTATGTCGATATGCGGTCTTAAGCAAATCCCTTCCAGTTGCGCATACAATGTTGATTGCGCTCACTTTTTAATTTTGCGCTACACCTTAAACCTGGTGTTTCTCTCCTAATTTCTACAGTGGTTGTGATGTATATACGAGTATGCAGCGGAGCTCCGTAATGATTACAATGTTATCATTATGTGCGAGCTGTCGCACGGGACTTGAAAAAGTCAAGCCATCCTCTGATCCACATTGCTTTTCCATACTAGCCTTTATGAAAGAGCAAGCATTGTTTATATTCTCCCCGTATAGGCAAAGTTTGGTAAGAATGTCGAAACCAGACAACACTCTATATAAATATGAGATTCGAAATTTTTACCAAATGGTTAAAAAAACATGCCACGGACACAAACCCCAAACTGAAGCCTGTAGAGACCAACACGGGAATATCATAGCAGGGTCGCAGTGGATGCTGAGGATTTGGAAAGAGCATTTCTATAGATGGCGATGATGACCCAAACACCGCTGTTACTCAGAATGAACTTTTCAACCTGGATGATGTATTGTAGATCAACAATTCCGTCCACCCGACCTGGATGAAGGGAAGATAGCCATATATATGGCGAAGTGGCGGCCTAACTGCCGAGCTATCAGAAGGCGATGACACCAATTCATTTGTGAGATATGGTCGGATAAAAGTATGCCCGATGAATGGAACCTCAGCATTGTTTGCCCAATCCTCAAGAAAGGAGACTCTCTACCACCTATTCATCGATTTTATAGCCTCGTATAATAGCATCTATAGAGATGAGCTATACACAGCAATGTTTGGCATTCCTGCCAAACTCATCCATTTGCGCGGGATGACGATGGAGAATGCACGCTATTCCACCAAAGTCGGTGAAGAACTCACCGAGGCCTTTGATGTCATAAAACGATTTAGACAAGGCGATGCGCTGTCATGCGATTTGATTTTTTAGCATCATTCTTGAAAGAATATTGGCCAACACAAGAGGCACAATCTTACAAAGTCCGTCCAATATTGACATAGTCGGAAGCGAGCGCTAAATGAGGGCAAAACCAAGTATATGCTGCAAACACCAACATCTCGGTCATTAAGGACTTTGTCTACTTAAGCTCCGCTATCAATTTAGACAACGACACCAGCGCAGAAATCAAACGAAGAAAAACTCTAGTCAATCGCTGCTTCTTTGGACTAAGAACGCAATTGACTAGAAAAGCCCGCTCTCGAACAACAAAAGTAACGCTTCATAGAACTTTAATAATCCCAGTCCTGTCCTATGGCGCAGTGGCATGGACCTTATCAAAAATTGATGAAGGTGCTCTTGGCTGTTTTGAGAGGAAAATTGTTTGAGTAATTTTTGATCCCGTCTGCATAGACGGTGAGTGGAAAAGAAGATACAACAAGGAACTGTATTTGCTGTGCAGCGACATCAACATAGTTAGAAGAGTCAAGGTCCAATGACTGAGGTGGCTGGATGTAGAGCGGATGAAGACCAACACTACGGTTGGCGTCCGCAAGCGAAAGGCGACCTCAGCCAACTTAGCGTGCGAAACAGGAGGCAGCTAGCTAAAGATCGAGCTAGCTGAAGATGCTTGTTAGTTGAGGCCCAGGTCCAACTCGCACTGTAGCGCCACCATAAGTAAGTAAGTAACGTTGGAACAACTAATCCAACTGACTGACATGTCAAATTAAGACCTTTCAAAATATCTTCAATTTCTAATAACGTTCTATTAAAAGAAATTTCTTCATTGAACTCCCTTAAGTAATCTTCGCTTTCAAATTCAAGCCACAATTCTAACCCGCTTTTTGGCACATTCAATGCACAAATAATAACAAATAAGTGACGCATTTGTTTTGGCACAGTGAATTTCTTTGTCTCACTTAAATATTCAAGTCATTCATTGTCATTTCAAGCAGATACAATTGTTATGTAAGAACATAATACCTCAGAATAACTGTCCAACAAAAAGGCAAATGTTCTCATGTTTTGTAAGAACATAATAGCTCAGAATGCCATACCCAACAAAAAGGCAAATGTTCTCAAGCTGCAATTTAATCAGGTACACATTACAGGCGTGAGATCAGACGCAAGAAAATTGAAATGCGATAACCGTGAAGTGCGAAGTCTGAATCTGGTCTCACGCTTGAAAACAGAACTATATGTTATTTGTGTCTATGATAAAATTGTAAATTTAAAGTCAGTTCCAACAGAACCATCAACCAGCAAAGTAATTGTTTCTTTGCATTCAATTGTTTTAGTTTTACTTATTAAATAAATATAAACTCAGTAAAAGTATCAAATAAATTGTTGTCTTTTTTATTTTGTCACTATAAAGTTAACAACAATAGACATTGCGCCCAAACGACTTTGATGGGCAATCATCCACACTGTCACGGAGGAATATGAGAGACAGGATATAAAAAGGACGCACTCGAAGGATGAGGGCAGTTGTTTTTCCGGCTTCTCATCGTGGCAGTTCTTGCAACAAACAAATTCTTACACTCATATTTTATCAGTTATTTTAAGTAAATGTAAATATATAATTTTAACCCCTAGAAAATAAAAGTGTTTTGTGTTACCTAAGTAAACACTCTTACAAATTTGGGGACTCAACCAGAATATTGAAATAGTGTTTTTTTTTTTTTTTTTTTTAATAATACGAAATGACGTGCTTGGAAGACATAAATGAGATAAAAAAGTTTCTAAAATACCGCAAAAAAAACATTGTGATGACTCTACATAAATATGTATTTGAAGACGAAGGCGACAGATCCAACAGAAGAAGACTCAGATTGTTTCAAGGTTTCGACTTCGATAATAACGACGAGAGGTATAAACAGAAGCAAAAGTACATTGATGAACATCTGTGTGCAGCTGACCTGATTACGATTGCAACGCGTTAGGGATCAATTACGACGTAAAGGATGTGAGCCAACACATATTTGATAACTTAAGAAAGGGCTGTTAACTTAGTGCATGCAATGCCTATGACGACGACGACGATGCCAACAAAAATGCCGACGAGGATGGCGACGAGGATAATGATGACGACGACGACGATTGTAAGGACAACGATACCAACAAACTCTTTATAAGGTATAACATCATACGAAAAATTTAAATATGCTCTATTCGACGAATTTAGAAAAACAGCAAATAGCGCGCAACTGCATAAAGTGCTTCGCGAAAGAAAAAAGCAAAAAGATGAAAGTGTCCAAGAGTATTTCCTGCATATGAAAGATATAGCCTCTTAGGGAAATGTCGAAGAAGATGCTCTTATAGAGTACGTTATTGATGGAATAACAGATTCGAATATAAATAAAGTTGTTTTGTACGGTTCTAAAAATATTAGAGATTTTAAAGACAAATTAAGATGTTACGAAACTATCCAGGAAAAAGCTAAACCAGAGATAAGAAAACCCGATTTTGCTAAAAGTCAAAAGAAATTCGAAATACAGTGTTTTAATTGTGGCGCAAAAGGGCATACATCCATAAATTGCAGAGATAAAGAAAAGATTGACAAATGCTTCGAATGCAATAAGTTTGGCCACATTGCGAGAGATTGCATATCAAAAAAAGTTGACAATACCAAAAGTAACATGCGGATTCTACATTCTAACGATGACATAATGAACAAGGAAGTAAAAAGTGGAGATAGGAAGTGGTTAGCTCTATTTGACACAGGCAGCAAATTCAATATAATAACCGAAAGCATCTATAAATATTTGAATATGCCGAAGCTTTCACAATACAATTTTTATCTTGTCGGGTTTGGACGGAATAAAAGTGAGAATAAAATGAAATCGTTAGGCTATTTTGAAGAAGAAGTCGAAATTGATTCCGAAAAATTTAATTTAATATTGCATGTCATACCATCCGACTGTTTAGATGTTGAAATAGTTATTGGAAAAGAGTTTTGTCGACTAGCCGAAATAAGAATTACTCCAGAAGGTCTATATTTCCAGAAGTTAAAAAAAGATGTCAATGATGAGATCCACGCGATAATGAAGATAGATGCCTTATCAGAACTCGAAGAAATTGACATTGGAAAAACTGCTAGTACTTACGCTAAGCATGTAACATGTGACTGAATTGATCCAAAACTATCGCCCAAATAAGATCAAAACAACAAATGTCATAATGCATTTAATATTGAAAGATGAAACTGCCATTACATGTAATCCACGAAGGCTACCAATCAAAGAAAGACATGTGGTGGACGATCAAGTAGAAGAGTGGTTAAAAGACGGTATAATCAAAGAGTCAGATTCTGAGTTCTGTAGTCCAGTCGCACTAGTAAAAAACGAGATGGTACATCAAGGCTTTGTGTCGATTACAGAAAAATTAACCGAGTAGTAGTAAGGGATCCTTTCCCTCTTCCTTTGATTGAAGACCAGCTCGATCGTTTACAAAACGCCAAGATAAAAAATGGTTTTTTCCATGTGCCTGTTAGCAAAGCAAGTCGAAAATACACCGCTTTTGTAACACATAGTATCAGTTTTTAAAAGTGCCTTTCGGACTTTCGAATTCTCCAGGGACTTTCCAAAGACATGTCAACTCAGTATTTCGTAATTTAAGAAGAGGTATTACATTACCGTATATTGACGATATAATTATACCCGCCAAAAATGAAGAAGAAGCTCTATTAAACTTAGAAGAAGTTTTAACACTTTGCAGAGACTATGGCCTAGATATTAGACGTTCGCAGATCTCCGCAGACAACAGACGTGTTTCGGCTTTTCATAGAGAGAAAAAGTTAAAAGTTTAAATTTACTTGTGTAGTAATTGGTCGCAATTCCGTTACTTGAATCGATAACCAAGTGGATAGCGGCGTCGGTCATCACAATCATGAGGCCTGGGTTTGATTCCCAACACAATTGTTTTTTTTTTATTTTATTGAAATAATAAAAAGTGAACGGTAACAAAAAAAAAAAAAAAAAAAAAAAAAAAAAAAGAGAAATCACGTGATGTGTGATTTCCCATTATTGGGAAAAGCTAGAGACTTGATGAAATGTCAACATCAAGCACCCTCTCACTTGCGATAACAGGAAGTAATGCCAAACGGAGGAGGAAGCTAAGGCCAACCCCCAATAGGCTGAAGCGCCGCTCTCTATCACAATCCACCGAAAAGCTGTCAGGTGGATTAAGGGAGACGACGCCTTCAACTTCTAGTCAGACAATGACGAATGCCCATATAATTCGGATAGGTGCGAAGGTCGTTACATGGGAAGCGACAACAGCTTCGCAGCTCTGGCTGTCTCAGAGTCGGACGACGAAGAGGATGAAGTCCAAGCTATAATGAGCACCATCAGGCAGCTTGAAGTACTTGCCATTAAGGCAAAGTATACAGCCAGGCGTGAAAAGGAGCAACAAGTATGCTCCTAATCACAAGAACAACAGCAAAAGGTTGCGAGCCAGCAACAGTTAAAATTACAAACGGACAAAATAAAATAAAAACATCAGCCAAAACAGAAGACACAAACACATCAACAAGAAAAGCATACGCAGCCGCCACAACAACAACAGAATCTGAAACAGAAGCAACAACAACAACAGAACCAACAACTACATCAGCAAAAGCAACAGCAGCAGAGACAACAACAGCAAGAGCAGAAAGCCACCAAGCAAAAAGTGCCACCAATCAACACTTTTAAACTGGAGTTAAAGGACACTATTGTGTAAGTCGGCCATAGGCAACAACTTTTTTATAAAACGATTGTCACTAGATAGGCATGCGATCCACTGTAACACAGTGGAGCGCTATTATAAAATAAAAAATTTACTGAAGGATTCGACGACGGAGTTCTTCTCCTACACCCCGAAGGGGGACAAGCTGCAAACAATGCTGCTTAGGGGATTAGAACCGTCGACTGATCCGGAGGAGCTCCTTGCACTGCTGAAAGAGAAGAAGTGCGAAGAGCCAAAAGGGAGAAGCGGCAACTGCCGATTTTCCTAGTCCAGCTAAGTCCCACCAGCAATCTGGATGGTCTGAGGAGTATTAAAGTCGTAGACTACCAGGTTGTCCACTGGGAGAAATTAAAGAGGAGCGAAAACATTTTACAATGTGTTCGCTGCCAAAGGTTCGGGCAAGTCGCGTCGAATTGCGAAATGCAGCCTCGATGCGTGAAGTGCGGAAAAAACCACAAGTCCGAGGAATGCGCTCTGGGTAAGGACGGAACGTCTGAAAAAAGCCAACTCTCTTGTGCTTTATGTAGGAACACGGGACACACCGCAAGTTATCGGGGTTGTCCCAAATTCCAGTACATCAAAAGAATAAATCTGGCCCGGTAGCAGAAAGTAGAAGTGAAACGTCAACCCGTGCATTTGCAAACTCCAGCCGTTACTCCCCATGTTACCTACGCCCAAATGGCGGCAGGTTGGGGAAATACGGTACAGCAAGTGAAGGTTGCTTCTCAGGCCCCAGCGCCCAGAGCACCTGAACCAGTACCTGACATGCTAGCTATCTTGCTCTCTATTTAGGGGCAGATGGCTCAGCTACAACGTCATTTAACTGAACAGACCGCGCGGGTGGATCAAGTATACGCTCTGCTGCCTGGCCTAACGCACCTTTTTCCGTAATGGGTATGTACGTGGCGGAGCAAACCCTGAAGGTCCTTGCTGTGAATGTGAATTCACTGATAAGGTTCGAACGACGAGCCGCACTATTTAAGTTGCTTAAAGACCAAGCCCCTGATGTTCTTTTGGTTAGCGAAACTAAGCTTACTAAGAGACACAAAATTGGGCACAGAAGATACAAAATAGTACGGAGAAACCGACCCAACTCCATTCAGGGAGGTGGCGTTGCAATTATCGTACGAAAAGGTATACATTTTAAAAGAGTATACAGTCGTGTAGTACGTAGGTTCCAGGTGCTGGAAGCATGCATCGTGTATATCCCACTCCGTAGTGAAAAGCGGTTGTACATGGTGTCTGTCTATGCACCTAAGGCTACTCAATCCATAATATTTATCTCAAAGCTCGAGACGCTTTTTCGATTCCTGAGGCTGGAATTGGAAGACAACTATTTTGTTATCGGCGGAGATTTCAACGCCAAACATAGTGATTGGGGAAATAATACACCAAATACTAGAGGGAACCTACTATTCAATTGGTGGGGTCAGCACAGTGTGATGTATTGACTCGGGCTTAAGGCGACGGATAGTCCGTCGTTTCCCAGACACGGGTCTTATTTGGATCTTCTGCTGTTCGACTCACGAATACAACTGACATGCACTAACCAACAAACTACAAACTGTCTACGCACTTTCGTGTATGACAGTGACCATTGCGGTCTCAGCACCGAAATAACTGTTCCCAACGAAATTGCGGAATTAGATGAGTTTGTTCAAAGGCATTCCTACAATTATAGTAGGGTGCGTTGGACACACTTCACCAGAACACTGACTAGAGCACTCTCCTCGAATTCGCTCTACCCACCGTCAAACAGAAATCTGTCAAACGAGGAGATTGATAGGTATCTAAGACTATTGGACGAGACAATCAAACGAACAATGGACAAAACGATACCTCGGTACCAACACATTGACGAAGAAAACTTATTCCGCAACGCAACTATTGACGCACTGCACCGACATAAAAGTAGACTGCTGTCAAGACTAAAAACCTTGTACAGACAGTTTACTGACAGACATAACCCGGAGATCATGACACTGAAGTCGTCGATTAAAAACCTCCAAACATTAATAAAGGAAAATTACAGAGCATCTGTAAATTTGTATTGGAACAGTAAAATTCGGGCTGTAAACACCAGCAACCCGAATATGTTCCCGCAAATAAATAAAATATTTCGGAGAAATAATCAGAACGACCTTCCTTGTCTTAAAATCGCCCGAACGACGAACAACGAACAAATACATATATCCAAATGAGGCTGTTGATGATGACAACTTCTTTGTGATCGAGGATCCGCAGGAGCAGGTAGAGGCTATAGGAGCGACTTTCCAGGAAGTGTACAAGGCGAATGTTATCATTGGCCCGAACCACGATCTGGAGAATCGAGTCCTTGTGCACAATTTCTACCTTCGAAATGAAATTGTGAATTGGCGATTCGAGAGCTCGGGTGTCACCCAGTTCAGTGATGAGAATATGGCAAATAATGTCATCACCAACGATAGGGTACTACCCCCGTTCATTTCGAAGGAAGAGCTCTAAACGATCTTCGAATCACTTAGAAGTAAGAAATCAGTGGGAACCGATGAAATACCGAACATTGTGCTTCGACATCTCCCTCTAGAAACGGTGAACATTTATACCACCGTGTTTAATAATGCAATGAATAATGCACATTATCCAGCGCATTGGAAAACTGCGGTGGTACATCCCATCCCCAAAAGGGATAAAGACACTTCCAATCCGGAGAATCTCCGCTCGATCAGTCTTCTTCCAAACATCAGTAAGGTGTTCGAAAAGGTTATCAATAGAGTCCTGACTAAGTGGGTCGAGGACAAACATATAGTTCTGGATAATCAATTCGGTTTCAAGGCGGGGCATGATATCATTCATGCTGCGTCGAAACTGGTTTCTGATATCCAATGGAACAAAAGCAAGAACCAGTGCACTGGTGCCTGCCTGATTGACTTGGAGAAGGCCTTCGATACCGTATGGTTAGAGGGACTCTTTTTCAAGCTGGACAGGTTGGGCATTAGTAAACCACTTCTGTATATTCTCTTCGATATGCTCTCCAGTAGACAGTTCATCGTGAAGAATGGCGATGCGACTTCTGCTGGAACTTTTAACATTAAAAACGGTCTACAACAAGGTGCGGTAAATTCACCGATCCTGTTCAACATTTACACGAGTGATCTGATAGGTTCACTTCACCGTAGCGTACGCAGACGACATAATCGCGTACAGATCAGGTCCAAAGATTGAGGTCATTAATATGCTTTTGCAGCGTGACTTCGACAAAATTAAGCGATATTGCGATGACTGGAAGTTGAAAATCAACTTTCAGAAGTCGGAAACCATTCTGTTTAGGACGCCTTTGTCTGGGGCCTCTAGGGATACCAGAAAGAATTGGCGAAAGTTCTCGATCGTGGGACAGCGAGGTCAGCCACTTGCTTGTCGAAATGTAGTCAGATACCTTGGGATCTGGCTAGATCAATTTCTGTATTTTAACAAACATATAGATGTTGCTCTGGCCAGAGCCAAAGGTGCTTTTGCCCTTACAAAGAGACTGTTTTATAACAGCCAACTCGATGCGAGGGTGAAGGTAATCTGCTACATGGCCCTTATCAGGCCCATGCCTGTATTTGGATGTCCCGTGTGGTTCAACGTGAGAGCAAGTTTATTGGAAAAGATTCGGGTGTTTGAGAGGGCTTGTCTTAGGACTTGTCTTCGCTTATACAGAACACCAGAGTCTCAGTACATAAAATTCTATCCCAATGAGGTCTTGTACAATAGGGCGAACCTAATAAGAGTGGACAATTTCGTCATTAAGTTGACTCGAAGGCACATTGCGAGAGCAATGGCCTCATCGAACAACCTGATCTCCGGGGCTTACTACCCCTATTATATGTATCACGAGAGAGTTCGCTTTGACGGCTTTATTCCTCCAGAAGCGTTCCTCTATTTAGATGGCAAAGGTCTGATCCAGGACAGATTGGCGGTGCCGCTAATCTTCCACGTCGCTCGAACAGCTGCGGACAGGCGACTCAACTACGACAGAGACGTCGTACATGGCAGTGCGGAGCGTCTCCGGTTCAGTAGGGCGATAGGGAGTCGCGACATGAGGGATGTTGCTCGGCAGCACCAACAATTTTGGTGGCTTGTTGAAGGGGAGGATGCTTCGTCGTCGAACTCCTCCAGTGATAATTAGCTTCATGTGAAGCAAGGTGGCCCAGCCAAATTTTTTTTTTAGCCATGGCCGGCTTACATAGTTCTAGGTAGGTTTAAGTTAGGTGTTAAGAGAAAAAAAATATACAAAAACACAAAAAAAAAAAATGTATATATACATATGCTTATATATTACGTATATAGGTATTATATATATATATATATGTAGGTGTATGTATTAGACGTAAGTAGGTTAAGTAGTTTAAGATTTATTTTTAGGTAGTCTATAAGGTTTTAGTTTTAAGTTTTTATAGATAAAAAAAAAAGTCCAGACACTAAGTTTTTCTTTCATTTTCTTAGTTCTAATAAATGTTAAAATAAAAATAAAATTAGACTGTAAGTTTCCTCGAAAGACATAGATTAAGTATTATGTTTAATTTAGAGTGCCCGCATGGGGCCAGTAAGTTACAATAAGATTATTTTTTAAGTTAATGAAGCTAATTTTTAAGCGTTTTTTGTTTAGCATATAAGAGTAATTTAAGTTATAGAAATAAAATGCATAAAAAAACTAAAAAAAAATGGGCTAGATATTAATTTAAAGAAATGCAGCTTCCTGAAAACAAATATCCAGTTCTTGGGACATGTTATAGAAAATCAACAAGTGTCCCCGTCACCCGAGAAAATTCAAGCCCTAATAAAATATCAGATACCGCAAAACATTAAACAGTTAGAAAGCTTCCTTGGTCTTGCAGGATATTTCCGAAAATTTATACCAAACTTTTCTATAATCGCAAAACCGTTAACCGACTTAAAAAAACACAACACTAAGTTTGAAATGAAGGAAGAGCAAGTAGTTTCTTTTAACACACTTAAGAAAATTCTAAGCGAGAGACCAGTTCTTAATATATTCAATCAAAATTACGAAACAGAAGTTCATACGGACGCTTCTATCGATGGATACGGCGCGGTGTTACTGCAGAAATCACCAGAAGATTGTCAATTACACCCCGTATATTATATGAGCAAGAAGACCACTGAACAGGAAAGAAAATTCACGAGCTATGAACTCGAAATATTAGCTGTAATAAAAGCCTTCAAAAAGTTCAGAGTCTATCTTCTTGGTTTACATTTTAAATTAATAACCGACTGTAATGCCTTCGCTAAAACTTTGGGTACAAAAGATCACTGTACCAGAGTTGTTCGTTGGATATTGTTTTTACAAGAATATGACTACGTCATTGAGCATAGACCTGGTTCACAAATGAAACACGTAGACGCTCTCAGCAGGCATGCAGTAATGATAATCAATGATGATAGTTTAATTACCAGAATACAACGACTACAAATGCAAGACGAAGACCTCACAACCATTAAAGAAATTCTTCCAGAAAAGTCATCTTACAACGAATATTTTATGAAAGGCGACGTTCTGTATAAGTTGTTAAACGACGTTGAACTGCTAGTAATACCACGAGGCATGCAGATGGAAATAATAAGACGCTCACACGAAAAATGACACTTCGCTGTTAAGAAAACGATAGAGCTAATTAATAAAGAATATTTTATACCCAAGCTTGATGAAAAAGTACGAAGACTCATTGCTAACTGTATACCATGCATCATAATAAACAGAAAGCAAAGCAAACAAGAAAGAGAACTACATCCAATAGGTACATAAAGAAGAAGAGCCACACACATACCACGTCGATCATCTTGGTCCCTTTTAATCAACAAGCAAAATGTATCGCCATATCTTTGTCGTTATCGACTCCTTCACGAAGTTCTGTTGGTTGCATCCCACGAAGTCTGCATCAGCCAAAGAAGTAACAGCCAAATTACGGACGCAAAGCATGACATTTAGCAATCCGGTTCAAATCATCTTAGGAGAACATCAAACACATCAAAATCACTACTGGTTTACCACGTGCAAATTGACAGATCGAACGCCTCAGTAGCATCATCATATCCGTGTTGTCTAAGCTGGGTATCGAAGATCCAACTAAGTAGTACAAGTTTTTCGAACCCGTTCAGAAAACCATCAACTCAACCTTTAACCGAAGTACCAATTTGACACCATTTGAGGTACTTATCGGAATAAGAATACGCACCAAAGAAGACCTTCACATAAAGGAGCTGATAGAGGAGGAAATAATCGAGAGTTATAACGATAAAAGGGACGAGCTAAGAAACAAATAATAAAGGCTAAAAACGAGAACAGGAAAAGTTATAATCTTCCACGAAAGCCAGCCACAAAATATAGGGAAGTTGATGTAGTAGTCATCAAAAGGACTCAGCTTGCAGGTGGATTGAAACTAAGGCCAAAGTACTTAGGGCCGTATGAAGTTACGAAAGTTAAGCCGAATAATACTTACGATGTCACAAAAAGAGGTTACAACGAAGATCAGAAACATACAAGTACGTGTGCTGAATTTATAAAGCCATGGCCAACCAGTCTTGACGACGACAACCTTTTGGAGGCGTTCGAGGCGAATGCCTAGCAGGATGGCCGAATTGTGGGCAATCAGCAACACTGTCGCGGAGGAATATGAGAGACAGGATATAAAAAGGACGCACTCGAAGGATGAGGGCGGTTGTTTTTCCGGCTTCTCATCGTGGCAGTTCTTGCAACAAACAAATTCTTACACTCATATTTTATCAGTTATTTTAAGTAAATGTAAATACATAATTTTAACCCATAGAAAATAAAAGTGTTTTGTATTACCTAAGTAAACAATCTTACACATCTATCTTGAAAAACCTTAAATGAAGATGGCAAAATAGAGAAGATGGCAAGACACCAACATTTAAAATATCATCAGAGTTCAATTCTAAGTGATAAGTTAAGTTATTGTACATTAGTAACAGACTGATTTTGTCAAAATTAAATTTCGTTCGCCTTATGAGAGAAATTTTCACTACGATTGGATAATACCGACGTGCGAAGAAGAAACTTTGTCTTAAAGATGCGGGACTGGAATCGGATCAATATATCTTTATACGTATAAAGTGCCTTACAAAAAAAAAAAACTAATTCTATTCTACCTGTTTAAAAGATTGTGGAGTAACTTCATCATTGGAGACGATTATAATGTAAAACACATTATTAACATTACCATTAACATAGTGCACCGACCTACCAACAAAAAGACAAGCCTCAGTTGGGTATCCCGCGGAAATTAAAGAAATAATCGTTGAAAAGAGAAAAGCTGGTAGACTAGCAAATGACTAGATATCCGGGCGATATAACAACTTTTAATAGGCTAAATACGAGTAATAGGCTCAAAAAGGCAGTAGTGAATTTAAAAATGATCCTCTCAATAAATACCTTCGCAATTTAACGGTTGATAAGAGCTCTGAATATTCTCTTTGGAAGGTTGCAAAACGTTTTAAAAGACCCCAATTACAAGATGCCCCTCTGAAAACATCTGATGGGAAATGGATCGGAGAGCCAAAAGGTAAAGTTAGGCTCTTTGCTGAGCAGCCGACAAATGTTTCCAAACCTTGCATTTATTAACAAAACCGAAGTAGAAAACATACCTTATGTTTCGCTAAGAGAGGTCATTACCTGCGTACAGAAACTATCTAATAGGTTATCACCGGGCTATAATCTTATTACTGCAGAGATCGTAAAGGAATTGCCATGCATTGCTCTGGTAAAACTTGTATATATAATCAATGCCTGTTTTAGACTGAGATATATTCCACTTCACTGGAAGATAGCATTGTTATATCTAAACAAGGTAAGCCACTATTAGAAGTGAATTCTTATCAGCCAATCCCACTTTTGTTGATATTGTCAAAAATTTTCGAGAAACTACTTCTCAAAAGACTAGACAAAATAATCGAAGTAAGAAAACTTATCCCCAACCATCAGTTCGGGATGCTCAGGCTTTTGATAAGGTCTGGCATAAGGGTTTAGAGTATAAACTTTATAGGGTCTACCTTGACAATGTATTGAAATTCTTAACTCTTATATAGCAAATAGGTTCTTCAGAGTACGTTATGGGAAAGGGTGCTTTGAACTCAGAGAAATACAAGAAGGTGTCCCACAAGGGAGTGTTCTAGGGCCAACACTGTATTTATTATATACTAGTAATATTCCATATAGCAATTACACAATGATAGCCACATTCGCAGACGACACCGCAATTCTAGCAGTAGATGGCTGGGTGGTTAAAGTAACAGAAAAATTAAAAATGTAGTTAACAAGATAGAAGTTTGGATTGTGGCGAAACAAACTAAATCGAATCAAAACAAAAGAATAACGAATTTCCCTAACGTTATTAATAATCAAACTATATATTGTTCTAACTCAACTAAATACGTGGGTATGAATTTGGATGCTAGATTAAAATGAAAGGAACATGTTAAAAAGTAAGTGAGGACTTAAATATTAGATATAGGAATCTAAGCTACAGAGCTCTAAAATCTTTCTTGCCCTCTCTATCCCATTTTCCTAAAAATTTAACAAGTTCTCAGGCACTTTAAGTGTAGTCATATCCACTTCATATCTTCTCCAAAAGCGATTTATTTTTTCTAACCGAAATAAATATCATTTGTCGATCTTTCACTGATCAGTCATAATTTAGAAGGTATTTTTAGTGCAGTTAGAATCCAACACAATTTTGGGTTGTGAACTCCTTAGTGTCTTTCGACCTTCATTACTACTAAAAAAAATAAAACATATTGAAGTGTAAAAATATAAATAAAAGAGGAAGTGTTGGAAGAAATAGTTTATGAATATTTTTGCAATATTGCACATCTCTGTTATATGAACTGCCCTCTCACTTAAATGTCACGGGTACATATATTCCCTTATTTATAACTTAGTATTACTTTTAACAAACAATTCAAACCGAACGTTCGACTTTCTTTTTCTCTGTGTAATTTCAACACTTACATTTTTTTTTTTTTATTTATTTCATTATTCTTAGATTTAAAAAATCAATTACTAAAACTATTTATAAAAAGGAGCTTAACCTAAGAATAATTAGTGACAGTGGCATTTAAATTCAAAACTGTTAATGTCACATAAAAAAATATTATTCACATTATTACGTGGGGTGAACAATGTTTAATATCAAGAATGCATTTAGTAATTTGAAATAAAATAATTAACACAGATATTAAAATGGAATTATACAATGTAAGACAAAAAATGTTTAAACATTTTAAATAAAGACATAAATTTAGCTATGCGGTTTGCACCACATATTTTTCTGACAGAGCACTTTTGTAATCTAATAAGCGGCTGTAGCTTCGACAGGTAGGCCCCACCCCAATAACTAATTCCATATGCTAACCTCGAGTGAAAAATAGCGAAGTAGATTATTATCTAAAAACTTTTTCAAATGATAAAAACATCGAATGTAAGATCTGAGTTTTTCCTTAAGGTATAGTGCATTTTGCGGCCAGGTTCAGATGATTAGAACAGGTATATGCAATGTCTAAACCATCATTAAAAGCCTTGATTTTCCCTTTAAACGATTGGAAAATTATAGAATTAATGTATACAAGAAAGAGTATGGGACCAAGTACTGATCCTTGGGGTTTATGATTTTCGCGTAGTTATGGCATTGTTCAATTTTAACTGTTTGCATCTTATCGTTGAGATATGAATCAAACCAACCAAATATAAAACCACGAGAGCTTGCACAGTGAAATTTATTTAAAAGAATGACTGGGTCTACCATATCGAAAGCTTTAGTAAGATCAACGAAACAATTAGCGCAACATTCCTTTTCATCTAGACTTTTGTTAATATAAGAAGAAAATATTAAAAGGGCATCTATAATACAATATCAGTAGATAGCCCCTTCCTGAAACCGAATTGCTGTGGACTAAAAAAATATTAATATAATTTGCCTGTAATTATTTTTATCATTTCGTTTTTCTTTTTTTAAAAGCGGCAACACAATGACACATTTGAGCGTAGATATGAATGTTCCAGTTTTAATGCTAAGGTTGAATAGATAATCTAAAATATCAGTAATATTAAGAGCAATCTTTTTGAGGGTAGTGTTCAAAATGCCTTTATTTCTACATGAACAGGAGTTGATGAGACCTACGGGGAACGACGTGCCAAACATTCCTTCGTATCAGATCAAACCCCATTTTAAAATTTTTCTAAGACGGAACTCCGTGACAACATCTCTGACCGAATAGTAGTAGTCGGTGACAAGATAGTTTATCTGCACATCGGTGTTACCTTATCGATAAGACAAAACTAGGATTATGTAACAGCGGGGGCAGACAAGACAGGTGTGTATGCAAATTGTTTTCCCGCGCGAATCTAATGCAAAACCACTTAAGAAACAATTTGCGAAAAACAAAAAAAAAAAAACGGTCTCGTCGTAAGATTTTGGAAGAGAGTCATGCGATTTCATTTTGTGCGGGATCTGATTTTTATTGGAGGTAGCAGTCGATAGTGCGCAGTGTTGGTAAAAGTCTGTACCCACAGCTTTAGTTTGTTTTGGTCAGTCGTTGTCAGTCTGTAAAGATTTGATTTTTTTTTAATATTTGTAAAAAGTTTGAAAAGTAATCTTGGCTGCATGGCGTGTTATCATGCACACCAAATCTTGATTTATTATACAAGTGGGAAAAGTTTGTTATTGGTGAATCCCCTAATTCCTCGCCAACGAAAAGTAAAAAAAATAACATATAATAGCAAAACAACACAAAATTTTAAACATTGATGAAGTAATCGATGTGCATTCAAAAAAAAGCTTAATCGACCTCTAAGATTATAAAACAAAAATATCGATGCGCTGATCGAGCCTATTTTGGACACAGTCACATCGTCATCGTCTACGCTCACTGTTGCAGAAATCAACCAATTCGTAGACAAAATCCTCACAACCCTTTCAGTTCAGTTCAACATTAAGTAGAACAAGCTACTTGTTTTCATTATAATGTTCATTATAAAGGGTTTTCCAATAGGGACTTGACAACTTTGAATTTAATTTGTGAATGCACTCTTTCACTAATCATTAAACTGTCACTGTCAATTTATTCAGTAAACTGAATATTTTCATCATGGTAAAGTACACGAACGAGCAACGTCTGCAAAGTATAAAAATTTTCTACCGAAATTCGGAGTCGGTGACTGCAACTTTAAGAGCGATAACTCCAATTTTCGGTCGTAATTCTCGACCTAGTAGACAGGCAATAATAAGTTTAGTGCAAAAATTTGAGTCTACATATTCGTTGTATGATGTTGCCGTGTCAGTGAGACAACGGTTTGGTCGAAGTGTCGAAAATATCGCTACCGTTCAGGCGTCCGTAGCAAACGATCCAAATCAGTCAATTCCACGGCGTTCTCAAGAATTGGGCATCGCTCAGACCACATTATGGCGTATTTTGCGTAAGGATCTTGGTTTACACCCATACAAGATCAAGCTGACTCAAGAATTGAAGCCGATGGACCATTTGAAGCGACGTACGTTCTCCGATTGGGTTCTGGAAAAGATGCGCCAAGATGATGAATTTCATCGCAAAATCATCTTCAGTGACCAAGCTCATTTTTTGCTCAATGGGTTCGTCAATAAGCAAAATATGCGTTATTGTTCGGGTGAAAATCCACGTGTGCTTCATGAGTCACCACTTCATCCACAAAAAATAACTGTTTGGTGCGGTTTGCATGTCGGCGGCGTTATTGGGCCATATTTTTTCGTCGACTATAATGATCGTCACGTTACTGTGAATGGTTAGCGTTTTCGCGCCATGATCACCGATTATTTTTGGCCCGAATTGGAAGATATGGACTTGGACGACATGTGGTTTGAACAGGATGATGCCACAAGCCACACAGCACACGCTACAATCGATATATTGAAGAGTAAGTATGGTGATTTAACGCTGCTTGACTATTTTCTGTAGGCTACGTTAAGTCATTGGTTTATGCCAACACGCCGACGGCGTTGGAAGAGCTCAGAGCCAACATTGAACGCGAAATAGCGGCCGTTTCGGTCGAAATGTGTGGCCGAGCCGTTGAAAATTGGGTCAAACGAATCGACCGCTGCAAACGTGCCCGCGGTGGCCATATGAACGAAGTCGAGTTCCATTTATAAATGTTTTGATTGTACTTAAAGCTGATAATAAAGTTTTTGAAATATCTCAAATGGTTTGCGTTTTATTTAAAAATAAGGACTTATTGGAAAACGCGATATACATAACCCATTTTCCCTTTCCCTAAGATTAAAACAAAAGAAAAAAAGGATGCATGGTAACGCACACAACGAACCTATAATTATTATTCAAGAACATCCCGATGGAGGAATTGCGCGCAAGTTCGCCACATCGAAGATCACGAAGATCACCAAGAGTTTTTTTTTTTTTTTTATATAATGCATGTATTACACCTCTTGGTGAACCAAATTTATGATTTATATATACATATATATATGAGTGATACATATATGAGTGATTTAGTGAATAATGTTAAATTTTTAATGAATTATATTAATAAGGGGTTGTAGATGCCCTTAATGTACATACAAGCCTATGTAATTATTTCTTTTCATTAAACCCCTCAAAGAAAAAAAAAAGATGATAAAACCATCCCCCTATAAGTATACTAACTTGTTTGCAAATTTTTCAAGTCTAACCTACAGTATGCTAATCTTGTCAGAGTCGATAATTTCATCTACGTACAATAGCTTAGATGCAAAAATGGTAAGTTTTGTTATTTGGATTGCGCGAATTCAAAGAGATTTCAAAGTTTTATTCAATATTCGTATGTAGGGGATGGTTAGTTCAATTGTTTTTGTTTTAAAGAGAAAGCAGTGTGAAACTTAAAATCGCCTTATTGTTATAATAGTTTCGTTATTTAAATTGTCTAAGCTTAGAATATGGGGAAATATTTATTGTACAAGGATATTAATTTGAGTTGAGTATGTTACTTTATATTGCCTTTATTAGATAATAAACTTGAAGTGAAATTTCCAACGCATTGTCTTTTCGAATGCCTTTTTTCTTCTTTCGATTTCCGTTTGGCCTTTTTACTATGCGTATTATGATTATCTAAGTAATTCCTTTTGTGGGTAAGCCCGCGATCTGTTTCTTGGGTACCTGACGAGCATGTAGTGAATATAATTCTATTTGTGCTAGGTGCTTATACCAATAGCAAGTGACGTATAAGCCAAGGTCGTATTATCCAATTTGGATAAACTGGATAGTGCTGGGATGCTGCGAAGGCGTCGGACACTCAAACGCTAGAGGACGGCAATTGACCAACAGTAAAATAAATCGTTGAATACGTTTGCGAATGAAATTGGCTCATCAATACTATTACCGTCGTTACTAAACGGAATAGGTGTTGCGGATATTCCTATTCATAAAGTTTTTGGGTTACCTATAGAGCCTTGCGATAGTAATTGTCTCGTCTCAGCATATATTTTTAAAGCAATTTCTCAAACTTGCGCTTAGTGTATGGGTACAACATTTTCTCCATAGTTGATTTTTCAATTGGATTTTATAAACTAATGATCTAGTTATCCAAGGTTTTAACCGTAATTCTGATTTATGTTGCAGTAGTGTGGTGTAAGAATGGTCTATATAATATTTTAAATTTTTTAGAAAAATTTCAAAAGCTTTATTAACATTATTAACTTACATACGGATATGCGAATATATTGCGAATGCAATGCCATTAGTCGGAGAAAGACTAATGTTGCATTCAACATACCTTAAGATTCTCCAGGCAAGTTTCTAATTTCTTCTCGACCACCTATTGCGTTATTGAACTCTTATATTGGTTTTCAACCTAATCTGGAAGCGGCAATCTAATAGCGTTGGATCCTCAATCAGACCTCTGAAACTAATACACTCGCGTTGCTTCTGCAACTGCCTCTGAACGGCAGTTCTTCGTGAACGCTACCACTACATATGAGGAGTCAGTTTCGGAAAGGTTTACGGCTTCATTTCACAAACAATTAATATCTAAATGGTAAAAATCAGAGGTGCACGAAAGGGATGTAACTTATTATGAAACTTTTTGTATGCAAAATATTTCTAGATACTCGTAGCTTGTATTTCTTTATTTTTCTTTTTTTGTTACAACTACATAATCGAAAATTCTTAGATTATACTATCTTAAAAGATGTATCACCAAATGAATTAGTAAAATAAATAAAATAATAAATGAGGTATTATATCTTAAATACGCGCATACATACATATGTACATATATACCTAGCAACAATTCACTGAAAAAATATTATGTGAATGATGTACGAGTAAAAGCCTAAAATCATCTCTAATTGAAAACCGATAGCAAGCATTATTGTAATATAAACTTTATTTCTGGGCTGTCTCACAGCGGAGGTATTTGGTGTGTAATGAAACATATAAACATGCCACCCAGTATCTCAATAACGAAATAATAACGGATATGCTAATGGATCCAATGATGAATCTAAAACCGAGATATTTTTGGCTGTACCATTAATTTTAAAATTTTGTTTTTATTTGTTTTTTTTTTAAGGAAAACAATATTGCATTGCTATACGAGATTAAATAAACAAATTTTAATTTTTTTTTTCTTTCTTCTGTTGGGAAATCATATGTGTGCGTGTTCACTTTATTTTACCTACTTTAGCGGCAAAATACAAACATGATTTTTTTATTGTGCACATTTATGGCACGGTACCTTTCGAATCATACTAAAAAAAATGTACGGCAATTTCTGATGTTCACGAGTACTCTTGCTACTACACGACTGCGAAAGTGGATTCGTCTCATAGAATTGTAGGTGGAGACATGGTACAATCTGGCTGCGAAGTGCCCAGCAAGCAGTTTGGAATTGTCCAAAAAGCTGACAGCTGAAATATCATTATAATCTTGAGATCCTATTCTTTATATTATTCGTAAATTCGTTTGTTGAGCTGTAATCAGCCCATAGAAGGCTTATGTTGGCGAAATAAACCTTGACGTGGATTATAATCTGGTGTTCGAAGATGTGCTCAATGATGACAAATGTGTCATACGAGGGCGGGTCAATAAGTCCGTGACTTTTTGAATTTCTGACCTCTTTACTGAAACAGCAACACTGCTCCTGTCAACAGGCATCTGTCAGTTGACTTCTGTCAAAATTTAAACTTGCTGCATCAGTTAGTTTGTGTTTGACAGCTATTTTTATCAGACTACTCACTAATTTGAGGAGAAAATGGAAAAAAGTGAATTTCGTGTGCTTATTAAGCATTATTTCTTGCGAAAAAAAATCATTACCGAGACCAAGGCTAAGCTTGATAAATACTATGGGGACTTTGCACCATCGATTTCAATGGCAAAAAAGTGGTTTACTGAATTTCGTTGTGGCCGTACAAGCACTGAAGATGCCGAACGTCCTGGACGCCCAGTTGAGGTCTCTACACCCGAAACAATCGAAAAAATTCACGATATGGTGTTGGCCGACCGAAGATTGAAAGTGCGAGAGATTGTGGAAGCCGTAGGGATCTCGCATGGCTCAGTGGTTTCAATTTTGAATGATCACTTGGGCATGAGAAAGCTTTCCGCAAGATGGGTGCCGCGTTTGCTCACAGTCGACCACAAACGCAATCGTGTAACAACTTCACAGGAAGGTTTGGCGTTGTTGAATCGCAATATGGAGGAGTTTTTGCGCCGTTTTGTAACCGTGGACGAAATATGGATCCATCACAACACACCAGAGAACAAACAACAGTCAAAACAGTGGGTTTCTAAGGGTGAATGGGCGCCAAAGAAGGCCAAGGTGGGTTTGTCAGCCAATAAAGTTATGGCGACTGTTTTTTGGGATGCACGCGGGATAATCCACATTGACTACCTTCAAAAGGGAAGAACAATCAATGGGGAATATTATGCCAACTTATTGGACCGATTCAATGACGATTTGAAAAAAAAACCGACCTCATTTGGCCAAGAAAAAAGTTCTTTTCCACCAAGACAATGCAAGGGTGCACACATGTGCAGTTGCCATGGCAAAAATCCATGAAATGGGCTATGAATTGCTCCCTCATCCCCCCTATTCTCCAGATTTGGCTACTTCTTGTTCCCAAACCTGAAGAAATGGCTTGGTGGAAAAAGATTTGACTCCAATGATGAAGTCATCTCGCAAACAAAGGCCTATTTTGAGGACCTCGACAAATCATTTTTTTTGGAAGGGATAAAAAAATTGGAGAAGCGTTGGACAAAGTGTATAGAGCTCAAGGGAGACTACGTTGAAAAATAAAATTATTTTTTTATCAAAAAATCTGTGTTTTATTCCAAAAGTCACGGACCTATTGACTCGTATGATGACAAATCCATATTTAATTGTTTCTGCTCTCTTTAGCCAACAATCATGCATCTCATAGTCCTTCGCCCTTTTTTTCCCGGCACATCCTATTACACTGCTTCTGGCAATTATAAGACCTCTAATTGTTGGGATGGTAGGTAGGATATGTACCTGAAGGACGTTTCGGTTTAAACCACCACCGCAACAGTAAGTCTTTGCTTCAGAACATTTTTGGGTTGTCGAACAATTAACGGATAAATCCTTAAGAGTTAAGTAGCCCCATTACATGTTCTAACACTATTTTTAAAACCAAATACTGACTGAGTGATATTGTATAAGCTTCAAACATTCGGAAATAGCTTACCATAAATTAGTTTACTACCGAATCGGTGTTTGACGTGTTTGAGCTCTGTTACAGCAGTATTGAGTGTTCAGTTACATTTGCACGATAGGACCCAGCATATTGCAATGAGGGTACAGTAAAAGTGTTTGAACTTCTGTATATAGCTAAACCAAAATCCTTAAAATGGAATGCCTCAGTCCTTATAGAATTTTTAGGATCATGAGTTGAGATCGCCTACGGTTATGGAGAGTACTGCCTATTACGTCGATGATAAGTCCCTGCTATCATTTCAAAAATATTGATAGAAACGTTTAAAGGAAGCCCAAGTAGGACGACCAGAATTCATAAATGAATTCAGTTGGTCGCTATAAAAATACACTATCAGTTTCTAAATCCAATGGGTTAAAACTAACCTTAATATTGTAGATTTATAATTAGTAATGTTACTATTTACATTATTTTCTTTTTGATCATTCCTAAAACCTGATGTCAGCTTGAAAGGACGTCAAAATACACTTCATTGTATGACTACTAACATTTTTTTTTAAATGGAAAATGGTCCTAAGCGGCCCGTGATATGAACAGGGAGAGGGAAGTTCATCAGTACAAGGCAGCAGTGACTTCTAGGCTTGTTGGTAAAACAAGATGTTCATATGTGTGGTAAACACATCGGATATATGTATATTAACCGGCCATATCATAGCAATGTGAATTAAAAGGTAAAGCGCCCCATATCTTGCCGTAATCTGCTTTACACTGCCTGAAACATGGGACGTGGAGGTTTCCGACGCGGCATCCTTAATACAGAGAAATTCCAAATGATATCTAAATACTAAGCTTCGTTGAAAAAACCAACGGTGATGCATTTACGCACCAGATGAGTCAGTCTCGTCAGCTTCCTACCTCCTTCACCATAATAGGGCAACCTCAGTTTAAAGAGGATTGACTGAAAGCCCATTTCTAGGGCACAATTTATCTACCACGTAGAGGATTGCTTACGATTTATAGAATACTAAGCATGTTCGAATAGAGAGTACAGGTACTCCATTTACAAAATCTGCATGTGAAGAAACCATGTTTATATCCGTCATAGTCTGGGGTCCATATATTCTAGCAAGAGTCCTTAAAGATCTTAACATACACAAATTTGCTGGTCCAGATAGTATATCTTCCCTTCTTCTGAAGATGTGTTCTTCTTCTATGCAAAACTACTGCGTAAGCTTTAACATCGATCCTAATCTTTAGAGCTCTTTCCAAGCTCATGGAAAACAGCATTTGTTCAGCCCGTCGCTAAAAAGGGGAATCCTTTTCTCTCTCCTCATACAGACATTGTTTACGACAGTACTCTCTGCTGTTCACATTCGTTCCCGGACTCACGTCCAGGGAACGGCAGCTTATTAAATTCCGATATAAACAGCATCACCAATTCTGGAACAATCAACAGAGTGGAACTCAATTCTTCCAAAACACAGTGCTGTCTGCTGTCGAGATCCAAACATCCAGCCATTATCCATGGATGGCACTTGCATCGTTGAAACCGAAAAACTTGTCATTCTCGGTATGTGTGTCAATGACAACCTACATTGGAATGGCCACATATTTGATGTCGCCAAAAATGCTGCGAAGTATCTAGGTTTCTTCAAACGATGTTAGAAATACTTTTCCCCTTCTGATCTGAAATTGGAGTACAATGCTCATATCTGGTCAGTTGCTCCTAAAACCTCTCTGCTAGATAGGATTTCAAACTTTGCGACAAGACTCATAGGAGCTCCTAAAATAATATCACCCAGTGAATTGACAACCTGGAACACCGTCGAAATGTCTCCTGTCTCACATATCGCCATTTTAACCACCAGTGCTCCATTGAAATTGTGAGTAGCATTCCGCCCTATCAAACGTTTAGCCTATGCTATGAATGCCCATCAGTTTACATTCAAGCCCACTTTCGGACGTGAATTGAATAATCGCAATTCTTTACTAAGCTATCCCTTAGGAATGCCGTGCCGAGCTCTTTATTTCCTGTTCATTGTAACCTTCAAACATTCAAAACGAACATAAATCGATACCTCTCTATCTTTCCTTCGCCCGTCATGTGCAAACATTTAAAAAAAAAAATAAAAATATGCCGTCAAAAGTTGCGATAGAAATGTCCAGAGTGTAAACCTTCTAATCGAGTGTGCCTTCAATTTTGAAGTGCAGCCTCTCAGAATCTTCAACAGTGGTAAGAATGTCGCATCTTAGACAAAGAATGCAGTCGCTAAATACTTTTGCTCATATGAAGCTCAATCATTCTATACTGTTCACATGAAGCAAATTAGAATGATTGTTCTGGATCTCCTGGCGAGCTTGTATTATTCCTTTTCTATTTTTCTATAAATACTACTCTTATCATTGACGTATGCTAGAACAAGGCTAGTTGTGAATATTCTTTTCAGAGATGCTAGCAAATAATTTATATCTTTTTGTAGCATAGCTGGATATTTAACAACGGTGCAAGGCAACTTTGTGAAGTTGTATATCGAATACAACTGAATACAAATCTGAATGCTACTTTTATTTCCTAATTCATGCTAGCAGAGAGCCGACTAGGGTTTATGAATGTATATAGTCAGACAGTTGGCAGTTGGCGTATTAGAAATCTGCAAATAGCATTAAGCTCAATTAGATTGTTTAAAGACTAGCAAGCATTACTTGCGAATGTTAAGGTACTTCCAGACACATCAAATTCACTAGCACTAGTCAAGTTCACTAGCAGAATAGCCAACACAGTTACTGTAGGGGTCCTTGAAATTGGTAGTCTTCAGACATGTTCTTAGTTCAATGTGTTCCTTCATGTTTCATTTAATTTCTATAATGATTACGTAATCATATTTTCATAGAAGTCATCCAGAGATTATCCGCAAATTACTCAAATAACATTCTCATTACGGAAAGGACGTTTCATTCTATAAAATGGTAGTTGAATACCTTAATCTCAATCCTTTTCTCCAAAAATAAATCCAAACCAAAACAGCAAATTCTCAATTGCACAGAAAACAATTTCAACTGGAAACAAAAGCAAATTGCCAATTCATTGCCACAATCTGTTGAATCCCAGTCATTCTTCGGCTGATTTCCCAGCACCCCAATCGACTACAGCAAGGGCTGTGTTAACAAGGACCCTTTGTAGGAAACCACTCAAGTAACTAACATACTTAGGATTATCTGCCACAAAATAAAATCGTCGTTCTTTTGGATGATTAATTCACATGAAATACAAAAGCCACATGAGGTGCCATATTTGGGTATTTTTAGCAAATGAACATGAGAAAGTATCTTCATGAGGTAAAAGGGTGGCTGAGGGCAAGTAATGAAACTCTGAGCTTACAGATACTAATCAATTCCGTCCTCTCCGTTGAATATTTGGGTCAAAACGAGTGGCAAGTGGTGTGCGGATGCTGAGTTAATTTCTATCACCGAGTTCCTATTTTTCGGTAAAGACACACATACGTTTATAGTGACATACGTACATAACAAAAATTTATTAAAGATACGGAGTAAATCATGTACAACATCATTAGTGAATTGTAAAACCTCTGCGAAGGTTTTTTTTTCTTTTTAAATGCCTCTGTATCATACTCGTATATACGAGTACATATGTAGATACGTTTCTCTCCTCACATTTAAGTCGATCGATACAAGTTGTTGGAGAGTACTTACTTTTGGTTTTGCCCTGCGTTGAATCTAGTTTATTGAGTAAAAACCCAAAATACGATACGAAAAAATAACCTTCTCTGGATGGATGGAGCAAAACTGAAAATCCTTGCTAAAATGTTTGGGCTGCGCAGATCTTATTTCTTTTAGAATTTTTTTTTTGAGAATTATGGATAGTTAACATAGCAACGAAACTTAATTATGCAACTGCTACCAAACTTTTACCAGATTGGACATTTTGGGTATATGTGTGCCGTGTCTGGCTTGAACAGATCACTTTTGCGAATAGCTGGAGCGGCAATAACGCTCCCAAGTCGTCATTTGTCTCTTTTTTATCCGCGAAGACTAGCGTTTTATATATCTTTACACAGAATAAGGATATATGAATCACATGATCTAAGAGACCAATATGCAGGTACAATACGCGAAATTTTGCGCTCATAGAATGTATCCTTTAATATTGTGACGATGGATTCCGTAGCGCGCTGTAGCCGTCTGGTTGAATCCATAGAATATCCATATTAATGCCGTTTAATTGGCGAACAAAAAAGTCTGGCGCTTTGCATTTACTGTATGTGTTAATGTTCCATCATACTGCGTCTCAATAGTGGTTGTGGACTTTGCTCACTTGAACTGTAGCAATTTTGCATGTCAATATAGCTATTCAATCAAAAATGAGTCTCACCGCTGAACAAAATTTTTATGTTCGGTTCGTTCACCAAAACGACGACGCGATTTTTAAGCGGTTTCAAATCTTGAGCGGATTGGATTTTCTAAGTTCTAAATCTCGAATCGACTCCTCAATATTGCGCTACATTAATAACAGCCTCTTCGGTGCGCGTCATATGACGTCTCATACGTATAGACGCATTGTCAATTAGAGTATGTGTGGTGCGAAAGCTATCAGTTACTGACAAATAACAAAAAAAAATATGAACGCAGGACATGACAACCTTTGCGAACTGAACCAATTTGCAAGTGTTGTTCTGCCGAAAGCCTATTCATAATTATATTATGCCGAAATTATGTTAAGACGAAATTACACGTAATCCTTGGAAATAGATATGGAAGATTGCATCCACTATTGGAATTGCAAAACTCACCAGGGTACGTTATTTTAGAAAATAAATTGCAGTTCGATCATAAGAAGATGGAAAATCCCTACCCAAGAACAATACTTGTACGTTTTTGAATACCAAGAAGTTTGCAAACATACTGTTCAGTAGTTAAACGTATTTTCATACTTTAGAGGACGGCATCAATAACGCTTACATTGTCCAAAAACTCACATTGCGATGTGCACGTTTTGCCCGAGAGTTGATTGGGCTTATCTCTTCAACCAGGGAGAAACAATGATTGACGAATTCTGTCGCCGAATAACAACGAGTTTCTGTTGCGCTAACTGCAACATCATTTCAGTTTTAGCTGGATTTGCCACATCATCGTACATGATTACCTAAACACCCTTCTTATCCATAGTCACCAACAACTTGTTAATGACTAAAACCCATAAGAGATCTCTCCTCTCTTGAAGCATTCATCTTTTTTAAGATACTAGTATATCCGAGTGTTGCATGTGTTTTCCTACTTCCTAAAAGGAATATAATCCATTGGCTAGTGGAATCAACTAATCCCTAGGTAAGGGATTCCAATATAACCACCGAGCTACGAGCTCGTATTAACCGCACCATCTATGTCTAAAAGGTAGCTTGGATGTATTCTTTGTAGCATACAATTTTCTTAACTGTCTATGTGCAACAGTCTCCGTGGATGGACCTTTGATATACGCGTGTTAGGATTTGGATTGAGTGGAGACCTCTACGGCATCGGCCTGATGGACCTGAAGTCCTCCGCAGACTAATGTGCTCACCGACCCACTTTTGGAATAAAAGCAAAGAATGTGGCACGTTGTTTAGAGATAGGCAGCTATTGGAGATAACCTTCAACCAAATAACTGCTAGCGAATTATGTAACATAATGGGCTTAATGGCATCAAAACCTGGGGATTTATAAGGAGACAAGTCCAAGAGAGGTCCCAAGGAATTCTCTCAACCATAATGGTCGAAGAGCCACATTGTTGGGGAAAATATACTGTTATCGGTACAGCCAGGGAAGTTAGTGTTCATTAAGAGTCCCGCCCAATTATCAAGGCTTCGCCCATCAATGACGTTGTCTAATAAAAAGCGTGGGCAGAGCAAAGTACTGGTTCTATCGTAAATATTTTCAGATGACGCTACCGAAGGTTGCTACGATTTGATAAGTCACAAGTTGCAGGTCATAGGTCTTGTTGGCGGCTAGACCACAGGTAATCCCTACCAGGACTTAAATCACGGTACCATGGGAGTCACGAGCCCCCCGGATCTCGGTCCGGGCCCGACTTGAAGAGGTAGGCCCCCTTGTAGGAGCGTCATGGTGGCTGTGGTTTAAACCCAAAGTCACGGAAAGGGTCTTCCTTTGGTTGACCCAATGTAGAGTTGCAATAAGTTGCAAGAGTAGCTGCGACCCTAAGAGCAGTAAGAGGTTTTAGGTCGGCCTCGACTCATACCAAGTGTGGAACTTGTGCCGGCAACACAGTTCCGATATGGTATCTCAGGAAGGCGGCAGAGCGATGGCCAGGCGTATCCTTGCTCCCATGGATGTATGGGCACCCCGTAAACATAAGTCAACATGACAGGTGGTTTACGTTAAAAATCAGGCACTATGTTCATTAAGAGTCTTAAGGATTCAGAAGTTAGGATTGTCCAACTTCATTCTGTCTTTTCCAGAATGTATGAACAACTATCACCTTTAGAAAAAATCGCACATGGTCTTGCAGGTTTCTTTAGAGACTCTATTGTTTTCCAAGAGTGTCTCTTAGCACTTCCAATGGCATTCTTAGTTTTTCTAAGGCAAACCATTTATGGTTTGTTAGATTTATGGTGGCGACAGATATCAAAGATCACTCTGGTCATCTTGGACTGGGACAGATTCTTATTACACCATATCGGAAGTTTGTTTCTATTAGGCTTGATAGGGCATTCAAATTTAAATGCAACGTCTAATGGGCATTCAAAGGTTTTTACTTTCGAATGCCGATCAGCAGCAGAGGTGATTGGGCTTGAAGGTATACTCTTAAGCTTAGACTTACGAGTAGATGCCTGACTAAACTTTGTTCAGTTTTTGTTTAAAGAATTTTTAAAGAGTTATGGTTCGAAATTGATTTCCATTTATTGCCCCTAATGTATCGCTGTTGCTGGTTAGGGTCAGGTTATCTGTCCTTCGAACCATAAAGCTTGTAGAACCACTCTTGCCAACCGCTGTTTCCATGGGCTGAGAATGCAATTGAGTAGTGACGCCCTATCCCGAAAAACTAAGGAGACATACCTAACATCTGGATCATCCCAGTTCTCTTTTGTGGCGCTGAAGCATGGACTTTATCGAAAAAAGCAAATAAAGATATCCTCAGTCGTTTCGAGAAAAAAATCCTTTGAAAAATATTCGGTCCCATTTGCGCGTTAGAGGATAAGACTCAATGCGAATTATGCGAGCTGTACAACGGCATCGACCTAGTCAGAGAACTGCCCATAAGTCGCTTTAGATGGCTAGGACATGTAGAACGAATGGACATCAATGGATATTCTCTTCTATACAACATAGAAGATGCGTTAAACTACTCGTATATTCGCACAGGTTCCCTCATCAAAAAAGTGTAGGCGTCTTCGTTTCGTTTCTATGCTCAAAGCTGGGATTATCAAAGCAGAGCTGGGAAACGTCCTTAAGCAAATTTTGTGAGCAGAACCACACAGCAGTGAGGAGTCATTTAAACTCAAGTTGTTGAGGGCCCCTACTCAAACACAACTGTTCACATATGTACATATGTCAGTAAAATTAAAATCTGAACGTCAATCTATGAGGAAGGATCATTTCGATTACGTATAAGTTAATTACTGTTGATTCCGAAATGACGTAAAATGCGAAGCTGTTTGCCATCAGAAATGACGTTTAGCCCTACCTTGTGACCCCTTAGTCACACATGTGGCAAATGACAAGCATAGAATATCAAATCCTAACAACAACAAAATTATTTCTTTTACGATTTCAGTGACTTCAGTTAGCATTTCCATTAAGCGTTACGCCCGAAATACTACCCTCCTTCAACATATGTACTGGTACATATGTATGTACTCATATACGTTGACTGGTTGTCATCATATCTTTTGTCCCCACAGACGAGTAAACATGAAAATGTTCAGTGTTGTCAACACTCACGAACCTGCGTCGTCTAGTTCATAATATTGAACGAAGAATTCAACTAAACCAACCTGAGTACCCTGATTTGGAAAGAAACATCTTTCATGCATCGAATACGAGTAATGTGCCGCTGTCAGTTTGTGATTCACAACAAAAGAATATTTGAAAAAATAACCCAGAACCTCTTGAAAATCTGATCTTTTCGCCCTCGAAAGATAGATGGCAATCGTATGTTTTACGTTGTGAGTTCGTCATCCCGAAGGGAGTACCTTCATATCTGAAAGATAATACTCTGTCGACGTCATCAGTGGTATTTATAACCGCATCTCCTCTTTCTATTTTTTTTTTCGAAATGTCAAATGAAATTTGCATAAAACGGAACTGGGTTTATAAAGAAAAACAGCGGTTTGTGGTTTGAAAGCCCATACTGTACTCGTACTTGCGTACTGATGTACTCATACGAAAACATGGGAGTGGAAGATTAGAATCACTTTGGAAAATCAGGACGTCAAACGGAATTTTCAAATTTGCTCCCCTTCTCGAGGGTGGTGTGAGGATGAAATTGATTTTATACTTCATATGATGTCGAGGACGAAATTTCTACTCCCTATTGTGTTGAGTTGAGTAGGGTTTTGTAGGTAACTCAACTGGCTGGTAGGGGCTTCAATATTATTGATTGCTTTGGCTGTGCAATGCAATAGGGATGCGGTTTTGCCATTTAGGTGGAGATGTTCGTATTTTAGATGGCGTACGTGAGGTTGGAGTTTTATTGATTAGCGAGTGGGTGTTGTGTTGTAGATTAAGCGCTTGACTTGAAAAACTACTCTGTGTGCATTGGCACATTTTCGAAAAACTTTTGTTGGAAAATCATAACTTTTTAATATCAAGGCGAGGTGTGTATAGAAAGGAAAGACTACACTTTTCGTATTATGTGTGGGGAACAAGTAGATTTTTAATTTATTCTTGTTATTTGTATGTGTAGTTGTTTTATCATCACATTCCTCATGTTGTTGTGCCCGATTAAAAAATATTTTTCTGTGGCGCATGTTTGGTTATTATCTCAGGGTAAGGGAACTCTCAGTTAATTGGTGGGAAAGGTATCTGAAGGGTGCCCCACAGGCTTTTAACTAAAAGTTGTATTTTTTTTATTGATTCATGAAGTATACAGTAGATGGTTATGTATGGAATAATATATCGGGTAAATGGTCGCCACAGTTTCGCTGGCACATACACACTCTTTTGTTCTGCATGACAGTTCTGCATAAATGTGACAGAATTTCCTTAGCACAGATCTCAATGTGCTTCTTCAAGGCGGGGGTGGTGGTGGGTTTAAGGTTGGCATCCACGATCGCTCATGAATGCCATTCCCGGTGGGAGCGCACTTATGAATGCGCTGGATATGCCTGCGTGCCAGAGTTCATACACATACGCAATGGAATTCAAACAATTTTGAATTCCGCATGCATGCGTGATAGCGGATGGCAGTGAGTGACATTATTTCGTTATCAGTTTCCATTTGACTCTCGACGTGCGCTGGTAAAACGAAAGAATTAAGGAAATGGCAGTATACAAAGATAAGGAGTTTTGGCGTGAATTTATTTCATTATAAATTTATTTATTCCAAAATGCCAAAAACTATGGCAAATAAAAAATTAAGTTTATAAAGACCGCGAATAGAAAAATAGAGCGTATGAAAAATTAGTTGAAAAAGAAAGACAAAAATGCAAATAAAAAAATGGTGAGGAACAAATTACTTTGGGGAGAGAACTAAAGAAGTGATTCGAAGTGAAAAGTCTGGTGCAAGAGTTGACGATATACATAATATGTACATATATGCTCCGTCCCTCTGGTACTACGACGAATTTCAGTTTTTTAACGACCAGGAAAAGGCTGAGCAGGGAATCACCACTTGCAGCAATACTGAAAATACTACGAACTCTGTAAGTATGCATTCCGAACGGATTGTACATTTTCCATATGTTTTTACATCACCTTATTAATGTCCTAAAATTGTTTAGGAGATGTCCGAAGTGATCTATAGAAAGATCAGCAAATAAAGGGTGACCAAATATGAACCATAGGAAAAAAGTTTAAACAAAACAACAACAGCTTGAGATATAAAATTGATTTAGCTTTAATATGAACATACGTTCATGCCATTATGTGTGGAAAAGTACATCTTTCAAATGACCGCCTGGGCTTTGCTGGCAGTGCTTCAAGTGGTCGGTTCAATTTTTGATGACTCGGTCCAATATGTGCAGCGTTATTCCAACAATAGCTTGTAGAGTGTTGGCCTCGATCTCGTCCAAAGTAGTTGGCTTGTTAGCGTAGACTAAGGACCTGATGTGGCCCCAGAGAAAATAATGGAGTAGTGTCCAATCACATGATCGCGGCGGCCAATTGATGAACGCTCCACGTGAGATGACCCATTCGCCAAATTTCTATTGCACAACTTCCGAATGGGCTTGAGGGTATACTGATGAGCATTCATAGCGAGACGGGTGTTACGGTTGAAAGTTTGAATGGGCGGAATGCTACTGGCGATTTCAGTGGAGCACTCGTGGTGGAAATAGCGATAAAACAAAGTGAGACACGAGACTGATATTAGTATCGTCAATAAGTTTTATCGCACAGTTTTGAATCCTATCTAGCAGGTGCAGAGATGTTTTAGGAGCACCTGACCAGATGTGGGAGTTGTACTCCAATTTTGGGCGGATGAATGCCTTATATATTGAGGCCAGATCAGAGGGGGTAAAATATTTCTTACATCGCTTCAGGAAACCTAGACATTTCGCAGCATTTTTGGCGACATCAAATATGTGGTCATTCCAACGTAAGTTGTCATTGACACACATACCGAGAATGGAAAGTTTTTCGGTTTCGACGATGCAAGTGCCATTCATAGATAATGGCTGGGTGTTTAAATTTCGCTTTAAAGACAGCAGACAGCATTGTGTTTTGGAAGCATTAAATTCCACTCTATTGATAGTTCCCCAATTGGTTATGCTGTTGATATCGGAATTTAATGAGCTTAGCATACGCTGCCGTTCTCGTTCTACAGCCGTAGAGCAGGGCCGTGAGTCCGGGAACGAATATGAAAGGCAGAGAGTACTGTCATGAGCAAAGGAATATATTGGATTAGAAGTAGCAGACAAGAGATCGTTAATGAAAATTAAAAAGAGTGTCGGTGACAGAACAGAGCCCTGGGGCACACCAGCATTTATTTTGTGAATATCAGACTTGAAACCGTCCAAGACAACTTGAATTGAACGTTCTGAAAGGTAATTTCTAATCCATTGAAGAAGAGAGTCGTCGATCCCAAATGCACGCATTTTCGACAAAAGATGCCAAACTCTGTCAAATGCCTTAGAAATATCAAGTGCAACTATCTTGCTTTCGCCAGATTGATGTACGCTTTGGTTCCACTTTTCGGTGAGACATGCTATCAAATCACCAGTGGACCTGTTGGTACGAAAACCGTACTGCCGGTCATTGAGAAGTTTTCGTGTTTCGAGATATTTCATGAGCTGACGATTTATCAGTGTTTCCATGACCTTGGAAAGAAGGGACGTAAGTGCAATGGGTCTGTAGGAGGAGAGAGAAGATGATTCGCCTTTTTTAGGGACGGGCTGGACAAATGCTGTTTTTCATCTGCTCGGGAAGAGTCCTAAAGTGTAGGATTGATGAAAAAGCTTACGCAGTGGTTTTGCAAGCGAGGAAGAACACCTCTTCAGAAGAAGGGGAGATATACCATCTGGACCAGCGGATTTATGTATGTTGAGATCTTTAAGTACTCTTACTACTACACGAGTGCGAAAGTAGATTCGTCCCACTGAAGATTCGACGCACTCAAGTGTAGGCGGAGACAAAGCACAATCTGGGAGTGTTGAGCTGGCCGCAAAGTGTGCAGCAAGCAGATTGGCATTATCCAAAGAGCTGACAGCTGGAATGTCATTGTAAATGAGCGTTGGGATGGAGGATGAGGCGGAATTTCTAATGTTTTTGACGAACGACCAAAAATTTTTACTGCCTTTGGGACATTGCAGTATTTTTTGCCTCAGTTTTTGGTCGTATAGGATTTCACACGCTTAAGAAAGGCGTAGCAGTAATTTCTGGCTCGTTTGAACTTTTTTCGGTTTTCTTCTGTCGGGTTGGTCTTGTAGGACCGAGAAAACATTTCTCTAACTCTGACGGCCTCTTTACAGCTCGAGTCGTACCATGCCTTTTTTTTGGTTTGATACTCTTCATCCGATGAGGAATAAAGGATCTCATTCCAAAGAGAATGGTGTCTGTAATCATATCAGCAGCGGCATCAACGTCGTTATCGAGGAAGCATAACGACCAGTTAAAATTCCTAAAGAAGCTGTTAAGACCGCTCCAGTTGGCTTTCTCGTATTGCCATACGATTCTTTTAGGAATTTTTTCTCTAAATGTGTGGTCGGTGTACGAGAAATTAGCTGATATGACACAATGGTCCGACGAGCCTAGAGGGGAGAGCACATCAATGGTGTACTTATCAGGGTGAGAAGTTAAAAACAAGTCCAGGGTGTTGGCGGTATGACTATCAACGTCTGGTATTCGCGTGGGCCCATCTACAAGCTGCGTTAGGTTGTTTTCCGCAGCGAAAATCTCAACACACCGTCCTTCGGGTGTTGTCTGTCCAGAATGTCGAAGCCACCCAGAATTGTGTATATTGAAGTCGCCCGTAATATCGATTTCAGTATGAGGATACAGGGATACAATTCTTTGAATGGAGTCAGACAGCGCATCAAACTCGTTAAAGTTGAATTGCTGTCCAGTTTGGGGCTTCTATATATAAAGCAGTAGTGTATAATTTGCTTACGGAGATGGAATTTTAACCACATGAAGTTGAATTCCGGATTGGAACATGGATCACATTGTGGTGGAGTTTGGTAAGCTACATCACTACGCACATAAATGGCGAGACCGCGGTGAGAGAAGAATAATGGCACTAGTTCGTAGCCAGGTAGCTTCAGATCAGAATGATCAGAAAGGTGTGGGCGGGGATCTACCTGTGTTTCACTAAGTGCCAAAACAGCTGGTCTGTACTTACAGACGTGGACGTACGCAGAAAAGTGATTACTTTTTAGCCCGCGTATATTGGCTACGTCTACCCTGAATTCCCTAGTCATAATCACAGACAAACACAGAAAACACAAACACCGACGATACTAAGCAAGGCTGCGAAGTGAAAATTCTAACATTGATTTACCGGATCAAATTGTTGTAGGTGTTATGCCCTTACAACAATATGAAACAGTGCACCAACAAAATTTTCACTCACAACCCGCTATCCATCAGTTGTTACATACACTCAGCCACTGCCCGTACCGTATGGTAAATACAGTAACGGCAGTGACTGAGTGCAAGCAACAGTACTTCGACTAGGAGCGGGTGAGGTGGGATACCCGCACTGTGTGATATTTTCCTTTTCAGTCACTGCACTTTTTTTTTGTTTTTGTATTTTTTTTTGCACACGCGCGAGTTACGTCTCCTACCTGTCCCCACCTCGCCCCTTGAAGTCATCAAACCTACACGTGCCGCTACCTCCACCGGATGCAGTGTCAGCGGAATTACATTTATTGTATTTTCACCAAAATCGATGTGATTGCACAGGTGATCGCATGAACTGCAGACTTGCCGACTCAGCGTCTGGGAGCCTTCCGCTCCACATAAAGTTCATGCAATCACCTCGGCAAATGAGACGTATCATAAAACATTGTGTGATCAAATATTGTCATTCTATTAAGTGCAGTCGCACAATAAAGTTGTAATTTTTTTTGAATCAAGTTATTCGAGAACTTATTTGGCGCAGTCGGTAGGATACGTGGACGGTCGTTTAATTCACAGTCGATTACAGTAAAATAGTATAACGCGAAAATTGGAAATTCGTTCGTTCGTTCAATCCGTTGTTCAAACACAAAATAATAGGATAAAAAAATAAATAAATAAATAAATAAATAAAGCAGTGCTAAAATAGTTAAGATATTCAAAGAGCCAAAGCAAATCAGCCAACTGTGAAAAGTAATATTTAATAGTTAATAGTACGCACCAGTGAAAAATAAACTTGTGGACAAAAAAAACTGAAAAAAAAACACCGTGAAAAAAAAAAAATAAATAAAGATAAAAATAAAGAAGAGAAAATATAGTAATAAAATCCTGTGAAACTCGACCGGCGGGTCTTAACCCTTTACCACGTTAACCAAAACCAGCAAAAGAATGGACCTTCAGATGATTGGCATGCTGATCTGCTGCTTGTGGTAAGTGTTGTTGTTGTTGTTGTTGTTCTTTTAAGTATTATTAACCTTATTATCACAATAATTTACTAACGATAAGAAGCACTATATTGTCCAAATAATAAATCTAATGTCAGAAAAAAACAAACCTAAAACTAGATTCCTCCCATACGATTTAAGGCGGTTATCAAAAAGTTTGACTTCTATTCCTGAAAAAAGTGTTCAAAATAATCTTGAAGACCCCTCCTTGTCCTCAATTTCTTCTGGAGATCAAACCGAAATGGCTACTACTCCTACTCCTCCTACTGTCGTAAATCACAACGAGATATTTAACTCTTTAAGAATACCCGACGCGATCAAGGATCTTCCTACGTTCGAAGGAAATCCTCGGTTACTTTATGAGTTCCTAAACAATGTAGAAGAAATATTACTCTACATAAGAGGTACGGATAATACTCCGTACGGCCAGATTCTGCTAAGGGCTATCCGAAATAAAATCATCGGACAAGCCAACGAAATACTAAACATGTACGGAACACCCTTAAATTGGGATGATATTAAGCGGAATTTAACTTTACACTATTCTGATAAGCGGACGGAAACGTCGCTCATCAGAGATTTACATGGTGTAAGGCAAAATTCAAAAACGGTTGAGTCATTCCATGGGGAAATTATCGAACTACAATCGGCCCTTTGTAATACCATTTTGATCCATGAAAATGATCAAAATGTTATTGCAGCAAAAAAGGAACTATTCGCCGAAATGTGTCTGAATTCGTTTTTGTGCGGGTTAAACGAACCATTAGGTTCAAGAGTAAGAACAATGCAACCCGACACACTGGCTGCTGCATTTTCGTATTGTATAAAGGAACAAAATATATCGTACCAAAAAGTTTCCCAATTTGGACGACATAAACCTTACAATCCACCTTACCTACAATCTTACCAGCAACCAAGAACAAACCTTCCACACCCGAATCAGTGGCAATCACATAATAGGTACCCTCGTCCATCTGCTGGTAATCAAATCAATCAGTCAAAATTCCAAAGACCGGTAAACAGATTCTATAATCCCCAGTTCAATAGGTCCCAAAGTCAAGAACCCCCTCAACGCCCCCAGCAAACCCCTAGCAATTCAAAATTCAAAACTAGCCAACAAACGCGTAATACTAACTTCAACTTCAACGAAGTTAATAAAACAGATACGGGAGGGCTATTATCACAAAACACTCTCCAACAATTAGATCATTATTTTAATAATGATGCAACAAATATTCAGGACTCCCCAAATTTTTCAACGCAAGCCTCGAACAACCGACAGGCTACGTAAACTTAGAACGATACCCCACAAATTTACCTTTCATAAACATTTCATCACCCTTCGGTAGGCCCCTCCGATTTCTCTTAGATACAGGTGCATCTGTATCATTCATAAACCCTGAGTTCATACCATTGCATAAACAAACGTTGTGCAATGAAGTTACAATTACTACCGTATTCAAAAGCTATAAATTGCAAAAACAAGCAATTCTTCCTATCTTCTCAGAATTCAATCAGGAAGGAACCTTTAAATTTCTCCTATTCAAATTTCACTCATTCTTTGACGGGCTATTAGGCATCGACTCTCTCCTTTCTCTAGATGCAAAAATTGATTTAGAAAAGAAAATCTTATTGACTAAAAGCTCAACAAACCCCTTGAATATTAAGATCAACCAATCGTCCAAAGTAATAGTCATACCACAAAAATCCAAGCTACTTGTAAAACTACCCGTGGACAAAAAACAAGGCACCATTCTCCTGAATTCGATCGAAATCAATCCTCTTCTTTTCGTAAGTGAAGGACTGTACGAGGCAGAAAATGGGTTCAGCACCGTGGAAGTCGTAAACTACTCGGACGAGGAACAATCATTCATGGTCGAAACTGAACTTGATGCAGAATCATACAACCCCTTAGATTTCATAGAAATCAATCATTTCAATATGGACCCTGAAGGAATGATGCCCCAAAAGAATATTGCAGAACTAATCAGGACAGACCACATGAATCCAGAAGAACGCAAAGAAATACTAAAAATTTGCAAGGAGTACAAGGATATAATATACAGAGAAGGTGAACCGCTAACGTTCACAAACCAGATTAAACACCAAATCAACACAACGGATGACGTTCCTATCTACGTGAAATCCTACAGGTACCCCTTTGTGCATAAACAAGAGGTGCAAGAACAAATTTCGAAGATGTTGGAGCAGGGGATTATAAGACATAGCTATTCTCCATGGAGTTCTCCCGTTTGGATTGTTCCCAAAAAACTGGATGCCAGCGGAAAGCAGAAATGGAGCATGGTTATCGATTATAGAAAAGTGAACGAAAAAACAATCTCTGATCGCTACCCTCTCCCCAACATTGCCGAAATACTGGACAAACTAGGGAAGTGTTTATACTTCACAACCCTAGACTTGGGCAGCGGATTTCACCAGATAGAAATGTTGCCGTCACATACAAAACCGCGTTTACAGTCGAAGGAGGTCATTATGAGTATCTCAGAATGCCCTTCGGATTGAAAAACGCTCCATCAACCTTCCAAAGAGTGATGGACAACGTGTTAAGAGAACTGGTAGGAAAAATCTGTTTCGTCTATCTGGACGATATAATCATCTTCTCTACTTCACTACAAGAACATTCTGAAAATCTAAAACGCGTTTTCGATAGACTCCGGCAAGCAAACTTTAAAATACAGATGGATAAGTGTGAATTCCTGCAAAAAGAAATAGCCTTCTTAGGGCATATCATTACCCCTGAGGGTATCAAACCGAACCCCGCGAAAATTAATGCTATTAAAAACTTCCCTATCCCAAAAACTAGAACCGAGATAAAATCCTTCTTAGGTCTAATCGGTTATTATCGTAAATTTATCAAGGATCTTGCAAAACTTACTAAGCCTTTAACAAACTGTTTGAAGAAAGGATCGGATATTACCTTAGACCAAAAATACCGCGATTCTTTTGAAACTTGTAAAAATTTGCTCACTAATGATCCCATCTTACAATATCCAGACTTTAACAAACCTTTCATCCTCACAACAGATGCGAGCAATATTGCACTCGGAGCCGTGTTGTCCCAAGGACAAATCGGCAATGATAAACCAATATGCTTCGCCAGTCGTACACTCTCCACCGCCGAATGTAACTATTCGACGATCGAGAAGGAATTATTAGCCATCATCTGGGCTACTCGGTACTTTCGACCTTACTTATTTGGACGAAAATTCCAAATAGTAACCGACCATAGGCCCCTCACATGGTTAATGAGCCTTAAGGAACCGAATTCCAAACTTGTGCGTTGGCGCTTTAAGCTCGAAGAATTTGACTACGAAATCGTCTATAAAAAGGGAAAAGCAAATACGAACGCTGATGCCCTAAGTCGTGTCAAGATCACTAACCCAGATGATGAGCGAGAATTGTATAATAATGAGGAAGATTTGGATACAATTCACAGTGCGCAAGAGAATTTAAATGACGGGATATATATATCCGAAAAACCTCTGAACGAGTTTAGTATACAGGTAGTGTTAGAGGCCAGTGATAAAGGTTGCCCGATGACACTCGAAAAATTATTCCGGAACAAACAACGGTGTGTTATACGTAGACCAATCTTCGATGAAAGTGAAATGATAGATATTTTCAAGAAATTCTTCCCATGTAGGAAATTAACAGCTATATATACAAATGACCAAATTTTCTCAATTGTACAATCAACATTTTCTAAATACTTCTCCCATAGCAAAATGTTTCGTCTCATACGATGCACTGAAATCTTGACAGATGTAAGAGCCGACGATGAGCAAGAAAAAATCATCAGTGATTACCACGAGAAGTCAAATCATCGTGGCATAAATGAGACATACCTTCATTTGAAGCGCGAATATTTCTTCCCTAACATGAAAAATATAGTCACGAAAATTATTAATCATTGTGAAAAGTGTAAACTTCTCAAATATGATCGAAATCCCCCGAAACCCAAATTCAGGAAACCCGAAATCCCCTTGAAACCTTTAGAAATTATTCACATAGATATATATACAATAAACAATAACCAAATTCTGACAATAATAGATAAATTTTCTCGTTTCGCTTGCGGATACACTTTGACGTGTAGAAGCAGTATCACTATTCTTCGATCATTCAAAATATTCATAAGTCTATATGGTATTCCGAAAAAAATTGTATGTGACCAGGGGTCTGAGTTCATAGCAACCATCTTCAAAGATTTCTGCAATCAATTCAATATAGAACTGCACTTCACGTCATTCCAGCAAACAAGTAGTAATGCCCCTGTGGAAAGGCTACATTCTACTTTGACGGAAATCTACAGACTCATTTTGTCAAAGAGAAAAGAACAAAAGCTTACGACAGAACACGAAGAAATACTGTCAGAGACTTTCATCACGTATAACAACGCCATTCACTCAAGCACAAAACATACCCCTTATGAGATCTTTTTCGGCAGACCCTACAAATTTTACAAAAAATTAGACTTTTCTAATGAACATGACTATATCACCAAGCTTAACGAATTTCTTAATGAAATTTATCCCAAGATCCATGAAAGAGTAGAGAAACTAACAACTGATAGGATCGAAAAACTAAACATATCCAGGGAAGAACCAGAGGAGATTGGGGAGGATGAGGTCGTTTTCAGGAAAGAAGCGAGGCGAAATAAGCTTACGCCTCGGTTCTCAAAGCACATAACCAAAAAGGGCGATAAATTCGTTATAATAACAAAAGCCAACAAAAAACTTCATAAATGTAAATTAAGGAGGAGAAACAAACTGACATAACCATCCTTTAAACAAATATAACACAAACCAAATATACAAATATGAATCAAATGACTAAATATGTAATTATGTAATTTTAGTTAATACGTTCACGGCATATGAACGTAAACATGATAGCGTAATCAAGGCATATGATTACAGAGGCTATCCAAAAAAAAAAAAAAAACATACAAAAAAAAAATTAAAATAAATACATAAACATGTATACCATATTTCGAAAACTATGTATCGTTCACGGCATATGAGCGTTAACATTTGTTTTGAAATTATATATAAATACACATTCTCAATACGTTCACGGAATATGAGCGTAAACATGATAGCGTTATCACGGCATATGATAACGGAGGCTATCCAATATATTTTTTTTTTATCTTGTAAATAATAGAATACTGCATTCAGCATCCTTCTAACCTTTATCCCTTTCCAGTTTCCAATCCATATCCTCCCAACTAATCGAAATCTACAACGTACCCAAAAACAGGAGCATATTAACACTCCAATTAGGACCTGCAAGAACTATCTCGAACTTCCACAACATCATTCACGTTGTTAACCTCGAAGAATACAACAATAGTATACAAGGCATGGCCAGATCATTGAACCTTCTAGAAAAGAGAGTCAGAATAAACACCGCTACTAACGTTACCTCCCTGAAACTCAAGGAGTTAGAAACTAAATTACTAACAATATATCCCACCGTCCGGAACAAAAGAGGCTTGTTCAACGGACTGGGATCTGCTATCAAATTTATAACCGGAAACTTTGACGTCCAAGACGCCCAAAATATTAACGAAAATATAGAAAACATCAAATCAAACATAAATAATTTTACTAACATAATGATTGACCGAAATACTTTAAATTTCCATATGATAGAACGATTTAGAAATATCACTAACCATATTAACAAAGAACAAGAAACTATTGATAAATACTTCGAGATAACAGCCAATGCAATCAGACGTGAGGAAGACACACTATTCGAGATGCAATTCCTTAATCAAATTAACTACAATATTGACCTATTAACTAACCATCTTTCCGACCTCGCTGAAGCGGTAATTCTAAGTAAAATTAATATCATACCAAAATTCATACTAAATCCAGATGAATTAAAATTAATTCAAAAGAAACTAGAAGAACAAAATATTAAAACGATTTCTACTGAGCAGATCTATGAATTCCTAAGACTACAAGCCTATTATAATGGCACGAATTTAATATTTAACATACAGATACCATACCTTACACCAACAAAATATCATATGTATCATATTATCCCACTACCAATTAACGAAACCAAACTTATAGTTACTAAACCTTATATAATACATAACACTAAGTATATATAACAACACAGCGCACTTTGCCCCAAAGTAGCAGGTACATACTATTGCCCCCAACAACAAGACGAAGAAGAAGTAACCGCATCCGAATGCCTGGGGAATCTCATGAGGAACAAAGCCGCACATTGTCCACTAAACGACGTGGGCAAGATCAGGAGCATTTCTGAACCAGAGCCGAATTTTATATTATTCATTAATGTAAAAAATACGTTAATCAAATCTACTTGCAGCACTCAAGCTACAACCATAGAAGGTACAGCGCTTCTCCACTTCAAGAATTGCAGTGTCACAATCAACGGGATGCTGTACGAAGATGACCCTGAAACGTTTTGGGATGAAGTCCATATTTCACCACCACCAAGCAATGACGTACATGCAGCTTCAACAACTGACGTATTAAGCCTGCAGAAACTAAAGGAATTTGACTTCAGAACAGAAGCAGAACTATCATCACTCGGAACCAGAACCCTTCATCTTCACTACATGACCAGTACATCAGCTGGGCTCTTGGTCATCATCTCAATAGTCGCCATAATCATCATCTGGTTCAAGAAGAAGAACGTCGGAAACGACATCCCCATGTTGCAGTCTATCGCTCCAGCCTCACATACTTCACTCTGGCCGTCGCTCTATTCTAAGGGGGGAGGAGTTACGTCTCCTACCTGTCCCCACCTCGCCCCTTGAAGTCATCAAACCTACACGTGCCGCTACCTCCACCGGATGCAGTGTCAGCGGAATTACATTTATTGTATTTTCACCAAAATCGATGTGATTGCACAGGTGATCGCATGAACTGCAGACTTGCCGACTCAGCGTCTGGGAGCCTTCCGCTCCACATAAAGTTCATGCAATCACCTCGGCAAATGAGACGTATCATAAAACATTGTGTGATCAAATATTGTCATTCTATTAAGTGCAGTCGCACAATAAAGTTGTAATTTTTTTTGAATCAAGTTATTCGAGAACTTATTTCGCGCGTTTTTTTTTCCCCACAATATTGCGAGTGTGCACTGGTGGAGTTGTGCACTCGACGGTGGTCGACTCGGTTGACATAGCCGCTGAGCCAAAAATGGGCCTCGTCCTCGGATCTCCGACCAACATTTCCAGAACTCAATTAGCGAACTCACGGTGTTGTCTATTTGCATCCGGCTTCAATTCTTAATTCAATTCAATAATTTCTGCGTATTTGATGGCTTAAGATCCAAAAGTGTGTACTCACACTCAAAATTTTCCACGGTGCGACGAATTGACTGCACACTGAAGCCACGACGATGATCGACCTCACGACGAAATTCACGTTGCGTTTTACAACTGAGCTGGCATTTTGATAATTTTTTTAATATTGTAATTTCCGCACGTCCGGCAATTGTAAAACGATTCCCATAGCCGACAGACGTTTAAATTGTTTGTAATTTGGAAAAAAATAATTGAAAAACAAAGTACCTTTAACTAACGAACTAACTATAATATGGATTTATGAGAGATATTGTTTTATTGTTACTTTACTTCGAGGCGGAATATCATTCTTTCTTTAGCTCAGTGTATCCAAATCAATATAGTGATCATGATCATTAAGCCGTTAATCGATTTGATAATTTTATACAAGGCACTCACCTTGCATTGAAGAACTACTACCAAGTTGCAGCCAGGGTACGTCTGCGGATAGCTCAAACGCCACATCAACGTGGACATGTGAGCAAATTTGACTGTGAAGGGCTACAATCCCAAAAAACCGCTAACACATTTATCGATCGCCCATTTATCAACAAGTCCTATCGAATTTGCATTAAATTTTGAGATCGACGAATCAGAAATGTCGCAACTGATATGCTGAGTCTTACTCAACAAATCCATGAAACGCCTAGTTAAATGAAGTTTCCAGGCATGCACATATAGCTAAACAACTTGCGGAGTTGCGTAAGAGAATACCCCGAGAAATGCTATACCGGGACTAATATTCGAAAGATATGTTAAGACAACACGACAGGAATATGGACCTATTTTTACGATGAACAGACACACACTGATGAACTGGTAAGTCTACAATTGGGCAAATACTTAAACTACGGTAGATTATAAAGAGAACTCAATAAGTCCAGATCTATAATCAACCCCTTTTACCAATCTTCAAGCTGCAAAAACAATGGAATCTATAGAACTTATCAATACAAAGTCATATCTTTCATAGGACTAGCATTATTGCCAAAGTCGTCAGATTTTACAGAATGACGATGGAGAACGTTCGCTGCCTTCTCCATAATACTGTAATTAATATCACTTAAAAAAGTTAGCAAGGCGAAGCACATTTTTCCATAAATCTACACTTATAACATTGACATCGCACTTAACTCTAACTGGCGCATTTGAAAGCGTTGACACCGAAGCGGCAAAAAATATGGATTTATCTGTGAAGGACAAAGAAACGAAGTCTGAAATGTAGCTCTTTACTCGTTGACTTCGCGGCAATCTTGTTTCCAGCAAGGATATCTTGTTTCTGGTAATTTTGCTCTACTTTACTAAAACACTATCTAAAGTAGCGCATTTTGTTGGTATAGGGGCACTTATTATTTTTTGTTCTAAGACTAAGACGATTTTTGGTTCTAAGACTTATTCTTTATACGAATGTAGATCAATGTAGGTCAGTGGATGCTAAAGCTGTATTCGTATACCTCTCCATATTTGCTGCACGTGTTGTGATTTGAGAGTATGTTCAGCGAATTGCCTGCAACCACAATACTTGTGTTCAGTTTCTGCTAAAATCATTTTTCGATATCCCAGCTAGAGCTCGATGAACTTAAAAACGAACTCACTTCATCTCTAAATTTTGCTTTTTTTTTGTTTTTTTCAAAGAACTTAACACTCAAGTGGGTATGAATACACTTAAAGTGCCTGAGCAGGTGTTAAGTTTTTTGGAAAATGGGATAGAGAGAGAAAGAAAGATGTTTGGGCTCAGTGGTTATTTCGCTCCATGGGTGACATCCAACATTTAATGGAGAGACTAAATTCTTAGTGGAGGTTGGCTTGTTGTTGATTTCAAGTCAACAACTCATCATACTTGATTTTCGTTAACTGAAAAAATGAAAATATGTCTTTCGGGCGAGGCTGGGATTCGAACACCGAACCTTAAATGGTTAAATGGGCAGCTTGCAGCTTTTAACCTTATAAGACATCAGTTTCCTACTACAGACTGCTTTTAAGGACGTGAGAAATACTCTGCATTCTGATATCCAGTTTAGGTATTGGCATAATACTCAGTGCCTGGACTGACATATCCGTAATTTCTATACCCAAAGCAAGCAAAAGCTTCCCTATAATCCCAAGGACCTCAGACCTATCAGCCTGTCACCCTTCTGTTAAAGTCATCACATCACATATCCAATTCAGTTTCAATCAGAGAAGACTGCCGAATTGCAGGATGCCTACCAAAAGGCAAAATCGACCACGCTTTCTCGATGAGTAAATAATATTGACTTTCCTCAATATCGAAGGAGCTTTCAAAAACATTGTCAGCTCGTCGATCATCAACTCTTTTGAAGAACTGGATACGAATTCCTCAGTATACAGATTGATCACTCTTCACAGTAATCATAAATACAACCGTCGGTTGTAACCTCATATGAAAACATATCGAAGAGGTGTACTCAGTCATCTGCTATGGAAACTAGTCCTTAATGAGCTGCTTACCAGCCAAGAGGACGTATAATGTAGTGTGGTAGCTTGCGCTGATGACACTCTTAATGTGTCGGGAAAACATCCAAAGGCACTACACAGTATACTTCAGTATGCCTTAGGCAAACTCTGCAGCCCAAACGGAGCTGATCCTCTTTACAACAAAATCAAGATACTTTGCATCACACCACCCAAGTCCACCAACTGCAGGAGTGCCATGAATATAGGCCTTATCCGAAAGCAAGTTAATGTGGAAAGAAAATATTGCAGAGCGAATACTACGCTACTTTTCACCTAGAAACTTGTACGACATGGAGATTGTAATCACTTCTAGCTTCAGGTTGAGAGACGCTCAGCAATGGAAACTGCTATAAAGGGACATTCCAGTCTACCCATGAAAAACCTTGACCACCTTCAATCAACTGATCTTCCCTTAACTGAAAGTGACTTTAATCACCCGATTCTACAATGAAATTAAGGGAAACAACGCGAAGTCTTTTTCAGCAAGTCAATTTCCATGTTCGCAAGCAGTTCGAAAAGAAGCTGAAAGGTTTCAAGCAGGGTCATATAGGAGGATCTCTCAGTCTACCCACATAACATACTGTACTGTCCCCCAAACCTAAGTCTCAGCTATTCAACAGGTCGTTGGTTCGCTTAGCACGAATTTATTATCCGCGTCCCTAACTTTGAACTCCATGAATTAGACAGTCTCAGAAACTATCGTGTGGTCAACGAGATGGCTTGAAAACATCAGATCACACACTGCTAGCTTCCGGCACACTCCAGGGAAATGTGCCGCTAGTGACCTGACCAAGAACGCATTCTTAGGAGCAAATTGAACACAAATGAAATTCTTTCAAGAGCTCTCTAAGACCGGTGCGTAGAATTTAGGCTAATATGACCTATCCCCATTCTCAAGCCACAAGAGACCTAATCAATCTTAGGAGAAGAGATATCTTCAAACCCATAATCATAATAACGGGAGACAGTGGCATTAGAAGACGCGCGTAAATATTGAATATTCTTTACGAAGATATCTGCAGAAGCGAGGAGAAAGAGACTGCTGCAACTGGGATGCCTTGGCACTAATCACAACGGAGTCCGTATAGAGTTACCATTTCTACCGATTTTTTCACAAAATAATTAAGAAATCTCTTTGATTCCAGGAGTGGATAGCACATCGCTCTTAGTGGGTTCACAAATGTTTCCATTTGGTTTGGGAGCACCTCGACATGGACCGCTCTAACCCTACTTAACACAAAACTGCATCGTTTCATTGTCAGTCATCTCTCTTCTATTACCTTCGCTTGACCCTTTACATCCTTGATGACTTTAACTCCAAATATATGAAAATAACATTGACGAGGTTTTGTTTGTGTTGTTGTCAATCATATTTGCTATATTTTCCCGACGTTTTCTATCCATGCTCCTGATGCGACTCCATTATTAAGACGCTACAAATCACTTTGTTTACCTCAGAATGTGCACTATATGATCCCAATGCCAAATGAGGAACAAAGCTGTCAAGGACCCAGTTAAAAGTATTTTCTGAATACATGCATATACTACCATCAGGCATTCTCATTATAAATGTGCAATGTGTTGACGTAAATTCCAGAGAAATCGATAAATCAAAATAATGTACGTGTAACAGTGCGACTACGAGTGCGAGTACAACATCCTGTCCATTTCCCTTCTCCTTGAAACTTCTCAGTTTTCAAAAGAAGACCACCTGATTGGAATCTAAGAAAATTATACAAGCTGACGAATGGTAGATATAAAACATCGACGCACCCCGTATTTCAATTATTTCCTTGTCAATTATTTTCAACACTTCAATACCACTTGTCTAGTCTTGACCTTAATTTATTTAAAAATAAAAGAAGGAAATAACCAACACAATCGGCAACAAAGGGAAGCACAGGTAAGCATTAAGTGCATACGCTGATTATTGTCACAGTAACGAGGGGCATCCTGAACTATACGTAGTTTCTTGTGCCGCAATTTAAATGATGGGAAACTTTTTCTTTAGCGGATGGACATTTAAGTTAAAGGACGCACATTTCAAGTTTACAAGTTTTGATTTTATTTATTTTTATTTTCTTTTCCTAAAGTTAACGATGTTTGAGTCACAGTATAGGGAGACGATGAGTAAATGATACTAAAACTTTTCAAATTACGCTAAAATGCAGAAATTTATTTTGCATAAAGTTATCCCCCATCCAGACAAATTGTATTTGAAGTTTCTTTCAGCGTGATGTCACCGGAAAAATGCTATCTTCTATACAAGAAATTGCCAGGATAAATATGAGAGAATGAGGTTTCAGAAATAATTACTAATGAGCCTGCTAGGATAGGTTGAAGGACAGAGGTCTGAGGGAGTTTTGAATCTACCAAACACGACAACGTGTTAGCATGTTTAGACTATTTGACTTCGACTATCGGCTTCATAAGAGTAAGAAACTACATTTAATGAATTGTATGTTCACAGTGTCAATAAACGATCCAAATCGATGAGGACGGTTTATGATGTTCGACCTACAAGCCAACAAAGGTGTTATAAACAGTGATAAGTAGATGATGTCCTCTAAATTCATTCCTTTTTGCTGGACTCGAGCAAACGATGCTGAATAAAAGGATATCCTCCCTTACGAATAGATTTTGGGAATGATTTAAAGAAGTGGTTTCTCAACTTGAACCTACATTTGAATTAGAAAGTCGACCCTTCCATCAAAAATTGGTTTTCTTGTGAACACAAAAGCAAGTAGCATGACTAGCATCATCAATTTCAGAGCACATTTAAGTGCTTAACAAAAGTGTAGTGTCGCTTGTTCTGCCATCAACCTAGAGAGTCATGCCATCGGCAGTTATACCCATAAGAGACCCAACTGTCAATGGAATCCTAACCAAGGGAGACCTATGCGTAACAAAAAAAAAAACTCTTTGAGCCTTGCCCAGGGAGTTTATCGGTGATCTAATTTCTCACGATCCCATTGTAAATTGGTACTCAGACAAGACTCAGTGCAGTTAGCCTTGTGACGCGTTCAGTGAAGCCTTGCATTCTCAAACTTCCTTGGTAGTTCACCAAGGTTTTAAGCGTAGATCAGCTGTCGCTACAAATGCAAATGCTTCGCCCCTCCATCAATTCTTCACAATATAATTCCTTGCCAACTGAATTGGGTATATCTCCGCTTGGAAGACAGACGCAAGTTTTCCTAACGAGGAGTGAAATCTAGCGTTGTCGTCCTCCAGAAAGCAATCGGTTTTGGAACCATCCATTAAGACTCGACTACATTCCTTTTCTGACTCAGGTTCTGACCGAAACAAGTTCTGGGCATGGAGAAAGTCGATTTAATATTTTTTAAATAGCATGGGTTCTGGTGCCATTGCATCAGATGGCATGTCCTTAAGGTGACAGTCATAAGAGAGACAGTGAACAAGTCACCAAAGCGTACAAAATACCACTTCTTTTTAAACAGTGCTTTGTGAGTGCAGCCAATGATATGGAAGGCAGATTCATCAATGCGTCTAGAGCAGAGCCAGGCGTGAGAGGAAAAGCCCACCTGCAGCTGAGACGTGCCGTTATTTTGATTTTTTTTTAAAAAGAGCAGTGACGTATTTTCGTGAAAATTTGTTACACCAGACAGCCGACGCATAAGAAATAATTAATATTATCATAGCTGTGTAGATCCAATGACATGACAGACCCCATGCTTTGCCGACAGCGCCTTGGAGGATTTAACATGTTTAATTCAAAGAAGTTTGTTATCTACGATGGCACCCAAATACTGTTTGGAAAATTGGATGGTGATGCAGACATTCGCTACGCGTATGCTTGTTCATATACGAGTAAGTCAGAAATATTGAGAGTGTTAATCATTAATTCGACCAAGGTGCAATGAAGACAGGTCGCTGCAGCCTTGCAGCCTTGCAGTCAGCATCCACAATCAGTGTTCTGTTCACCAGCATTGCCTTAAACAAAAAACTGGTGATTAATCTACACCATGTTATCTGGCCGAGTTACAGATGTCGTCAAAAGTTGTGTTGTCGAAAGCACCCTCAATTTGGATGAAAATGCCCGATTGCGGCTTCAATTCTGCCAATAAGATTTTGAAGCGCACTCTCGCCGGATCTTCTGTGTTGGTAGGCATGTCGCATCTTAGACAGAGGATGCATTCGAAAAATATGGAGCATATCATGGAGGAAGTCGGCCTCGAGAATGAGGCGGAGAGTCTTTGCTTTCGACTCAGTCTGGGTGCCATCAGATTTTCTGAGTGATTCCGGCCTAGTTCATTTTCCCCTTTTGAAGACTTTGACTGGCCTGCTGGTTTCACCGATAGTTTCGATTGATATTTTTCCAGAAGCCTTTATAAGAGGCACACTTAGAAGTCCGAGTTAGTCGCTTATATCCCTATTGCTTCGATCAGTACAGATTCCAGTCTTCTTCCAAACAAGTTTTTCCATAGTCGCTGCAGATCTGCATTTTACTACAGAACGGGCGATCTGCAGGATTGACATTCAGGTTCTGAACAGCTTCCTCTAGCTTTTGTTCTGTTCTGAGTATAGGGGGAGCACTGTCGGAGCTCCTCCTTAAGACGTGTCTAGTTGGTTTTCCGCGCATTCCTCCCCTTCAACGAGGTCGCGACTTCGCATCCAATTCCGAATTCTATGTACCTTAGCCCAAGTTAACCAGCGTTAAGCCGATTACTTCTTCTCTTACTTTTATAGCAAAAGTTGGCTGGATTGTAAAATTGTTGACAAAAGAGGTTGGACGATAGTATAAAATCCAGGAAAGGATTGCTCTTTGCGTTGCATTTTTTGTTGTCCCAAAAAGTATTCTTAGCATTAGCATAGCAGAATATGAAAAATTCCATCTTCCTGGAATCGCATTATTCAATGAGTTTGGCTACCTCCTTCGGCTATATTAACGAATCATAGGAAAAATAGGTAAACGCAACGACGAATTTGTGTCATTCTTTGTTCCTTTCGTGCAGCAACTAAATTTTGATTGTAAAATTGAGCAAGTTTAGATGGTAAGAGTGATTTCGGCATATAGTGGTGTGTATATATACATATATACGAGTACATACTTATATTCGGCCTTGCTCTGCTTTTAAAATGCATTGGATATGATGTGATTTCCTCAGCTTTCCTGTAGGAATAATGAGTATAATATCTCTGATGAGAATAGGGAATAGCAGTGATGCAACTCTGTCACGGTTCGGAGTTCAAATTCTTTTACCAACAATCTATTTTGCAATGCAAGTATGTAATGAAATAAAGCCTAAGCATTGCTCATCAATTATCTTAATGGATGCAAGATCAGTCTGAGCCACATCTACATCGAGAGTTGAACCGGAATGATTTCTGATTTTCTCCAGAATTATTTTTGATATGGATTTGCCTCTGTCAAAAGAACGCAAATATCTCAACAATTTTCGCAATCCATGAGGATTGCTTCCGCTCGCAAAGCAAGATCTACCCTTTATTGGATTTCGACACTCTAAATACCAGACAGTTGGAATTACAAAAGTCCACGAATCGTTCCGGTCTGCAATGAGCTACTAAAGGGTTTTCCAATAGGGACTTGACAATTTTGAATTTAATTTGTGAACGCACTCTTTCACTAATCATCAAACTGTTACTGTCAATTTATTCAGTAAACTCAATATTTTCATTACGGTAAAGTACACGAACGAGCAACGTTTGCAAATTATAAAAATTTTCTACCTAAATTCGGAGTCGGTGACTGCAACTTTAAGAGCGTTAACTCCAATTTTCGTAATTCTCGCCCTAGTAGACAGGCAATAACAAGTTTAGTGCAAAAATTTGAGTCTACATATTCGTTGTATGATGTTGCCGTGTTAGTGAGACAACGGGTTGGCCGAAGTGTCGAAAATATCGCTGCCGTGCAGGCGTCCGTAGCAAACGATCCAAATCAGTCAATTACACGACGTTCTCCAGAATTGGGCATCGCTCAGACCACATTATGACGTATTTTGCGTAAGGATCTTGGTTTACACCCATACAAGATCAAGCTGACTCAAGAATTGAAGCCGATGGACCATTAGAAGCGACGTACGTTCTCCGATTGCGTTCGTTAAGTTATTGGTTTATGCCAACACGCCGACTTTGGAAGAGCTCAGAGCCAACATTGAACGCGAAATAGCGGCCGTTTCGGTCAAAATGTGTGGCCGAGCCGTTGAAAATTGGGTCCAACGAATCAACCGCTACAAACGTGCCCGCGGTGGCCATATGAACAAAGTCGAGTTCCATTCATAAATGTTTTGATTGTACTTCAAGCCGATAATAAAGTTTTTGAAATATCTCAAATGGTTTGCGTTTTATTTAAAAAAAAAGTTGTCAAGTCCTTATTGAAAACCCTATATTATATGTCTGAGCAGAGCGCTGTCGCTACGTACTTTAGAGTTAGGATCCGTGATGAAGGTCACGATGAAGTGCACTATGTTGTGGACGCTACTTAGGCAACTACAAAAGTTCTTGTTTTCGGTTTCAGTCACATCCTCAGCAACTTCTATGTCATAATTTAATGTATACCTTACACTGTGGAAGGTAGCTCTATGCTGTTTGCGAGTCGAGGAGCAAACTTTCCACAATTGTAGTGTCCTTTTTAATAAAAATACCAAAGGACAACAATAACTTAAGGTGACTTTAGCCAGCTACTTAAAATATGTTTTCTTCAATCTCATTGTCCTTCTAGGTGAAATCCGTTCTTTGGCTCAACATATCCAGGATTTCTAAAACTATGAAATCAAATGCTTCTAATACTCGTATTATCAGCGTCACTATATACATATAGCTAGATATATATAGCCCGTAGATCTCGTTGGTGATCATATCTTCTCCTGTGATCTTCGGGATCGAGTATTACTAGAAATCTTTTCTTTTGAAGCAACCAAGGCTACTTTCATACGCTTCTGGCAAAAACATGTCATTCATGTTTTCTATCCTGCGCGTTAGTTTTTTCGTTGAATAAGCCTTCATGCACGTAAAAAACGGTATGTCATAGCTGCATGGGGCTTCACCGATCATGCATGGCTCTAAAAATATTTCTGTATGACTGTTGTTGAGACACAGATCTCCTTACCAATTTTTTATTTATTACAATTTACATAATGAGAATGTAAACATGATTTAATTTCTATGCCTCATTGTCAATTGATGCGCTTTAAACCAATGACTTGGGAATTTCCAAGACATGATTTATATCAGCGCAAAGATTTAGAGCAAAAACATTTTGAGAGTTGCAAACAAACGCATTCATTTTGGTTCGAAAATTTTGTGGAAAAAGCTAATTTTTGGAGATTAAAAAAAAATATTGGCCCAAGCACGGATTCCTGAGGTACGCCTAATGAGATAGTACTGAAAGAAATTAGTACACCATTGAATTTAACTCCTTGCTTCCTAAGAAGTAAATAAGAACAAACCAATTTATAAATAGAACCTCTAAATCAGCATTTACAAAGCTCGTCCATAAGTATTGTGTAGTCGGCTGTATCCAATTCTTTAATTACATCTCCAAAGAGTACAGTAGACAAATTTCTGTCAATAAAGCTCTTAGAAATATTGAAACAGAAATTCAAAACGGCACCCTCAATTGACCGACCAGACCGAAAGCCGAACGGACACAAGGTATTTTTTTTCTAAGAAATAAACCATTATATTTTTTTTATAGTGTTTTCAAAAATCTTTGAAAAGACTGACAGGAGAGAGATCGGTATATCATCATTTAGTTATTTGTTATCACCTTTTTTAATAAGGTATGACTTTACCTAGCTTCAAATCATCTGAGAAAATACCACTTAAAACGCTTTTATTAAAAATATTACAAGGAATATCACACTGAAGCCCTTTTCTTCTGGATGTGATAATCCTTAATGAAAGGAAGTCCACAAAGTCTTTATGCCCCATAAGTGTAGCCAGAGTGAAAACGCTACTGGGTTCTCTATGTAAAATCTACTCTATCTTAAAAAACCAGAATGATGAACTAATCCAATATTTGATCAAACCCCTTGTGAAATCACATAAACGGTAAAAAAACCCAACTTGGACTACTTTACTCTGAGTTAAGAGCTAAAAATACAATCTCATGTGTGCAACACACTCGTAATCGGAAAAATGTATGTGGTTTCCTGTTTAAATACGAATACTACTGAAACAGTTATTCCAGAACCAAAATAAACAGCAGCGCCGGAAACACTAAAAGTTGTTCGGGCAATGGATTCATTCCGATGATTCCGACCAACGAATGGAATTTGTATCCTTGAAAAGATGGCATACCGTGGTTTTGTGTCCTCATTTAAATGGCTTTCGGACAGATACTCAGTGTGCATAATAAATTGAAGTTAACCTAGTAAAGCATGCACACCATGACAACGGCATGTGCATCGGATCGTACTTTTAATTGATTTGGTATTTTGCTATTTCAACAGAATTAATGTTTTGGGAAGTAATTAGGAAGTTTTAATTTGTTAACTCTGCTTCCACTCCGCGATAGGATTGCGTTCGGAAAACAACAGATGGTTGAAATTCATATTTTCAGTTGCTATTTACGTATCAATATCACAGTAATTGAAATGACCGAGCTTGGTGAATATATTTTTAACATCATATTTATGAACTAAATTACTTGAATATTGCAGTTAATTGAGAGCACTAATTGACAGGGATGTATATTAAGGATTGTTTTGGTAGAAATTTAAAGAATCTCAATTAGTTTTTCAATGCAGACAACTGAAACCTAATTCAGATCCTGTCCAAAAAGGAAGAGCAGGGTTTGATCTCATTCTTTTTGATCTCTAGGCTTCTACCTAGGCAGTGTTGAAGACAACCCCACGAGACAAGATTTATTAATTTAGAGGGATTGTAACTTTAAATTAGTCCAAGATTTATTTTTCTTTTTTAGATGTAAACGACCCCATAAACTTGAACAATCGAGTAAGTATCCTCTACTTATTTTTACAGATCTAGTGTGCATTAACCGAAATCTATATACTTTCTGGATTTGTACAGGCCATAGATTTGAAATTCTCTACATTTTTCTCCAATAATGTGTCGCAGCATTGATTGTTCACAAAATTTTGTTTAGAGCGCCCTCTGTTTGTCATGGAAGGTCACTGTGACATGATAGATTTGTAAGAAAGACATGTATAGCTCGTGCAAGCAAACGGGATAAATAGGCGCGAACGTAAGGGAAATATCTGGAATAAAATATAAAAATATAAAAATTCACACCACAATTTTTTTAAATGTCTTGTAAGGTAGACAATAAATAACTTTAAGTAAAATAAAAGAAATAAAAAAAGCGTGTTATATTGAATGTTTTTCTGCCACCATGCTATAAGTAAGTTTCCATGGTAAACAAGCACGATCGTGTCACAACGGCAACGCTGATGCCGATCCAATGCTGAAATCGGATTCAACAAAGTCACTAAGGCCATCTTCTGCTTCGATGGCAGCTTGACGGATTCGATTTCTATTAGTCTGTGGTGACTGGTAGACAGCGATGTATAACGCATAGTTTAACAGCAGTAGACCGAACCGAAAAGTTTCTCAAGTTTTCAGTTGTAACATTTTACTTTTTCAAAAAATGGCCAACATGGTGTATAACACAAAGCGCGGAAAACCCGCACAACAAGAAACCTGAAACCTCAAGACAGCGCCAATTAAGGCAACGGGCTTATGAAATAATGAACAATTTTAATGCAAAGCGTAATTTCGAGATTCGCAATTGGACACAAGCTAATAATTTGAGAGAATAGTATGAACAGGCCATTACCAGGCTCCCCCAATGGACATCAAAACCGAATAGAAATACGAGAGGTCCTGAACTAGTGCCACCAACGACTGAGTCCACACCAAAAGAGAAACTCCTCTACGAAGGCCGTTACGTCGTTATGCAATGGAAAGTGGTGGTCAATCACTTGAATAGTGCAAAAAATATAGTACAAAATATAAATTAATAAAAGATAAAGTCAAACGTTTTAAAAAAAAATCTTTTCCAGGCAAATTGCCTGTCCTTTATTCAACTTTATCAAGTTAACACTAAATGCAAATAATCACTTCACATGAATTTAGGTTTCAATTTTGATTTGCACATCTAAGCCGAACGTTGAAATATTTCTTGCAATGCGCCGACGGGGGAATGAACTTCATGTGCAGGTGTATGGTATCAAGTAGACTCGAACTGATTCTTGGAATGCATTCAATGAAAATTTTATGTACGGATGTTCGTGGCGTTGGACAGTTTTCAATATGCGTTCGTTATGTATGATAGATATAATCGACAAAGAATATTGAATTCGGGATGGCTTTTTGTGTTTTATTGCTGTTGATGATGGTACCGGAAAAGGGCTTGCAAGTACGTTGCTGGCCACGATGAACGATATTGGCATACATTTGGCTAATATGAGAGGGCAAGGTAGCTATCAATAATTAACAGTATTTATGTAAATAAAAATGTCTGTTAGGTTGATTAGGTAATATATTACATTACATATTTAGGCTACAATAGGGCGCGTTCAATGTGCGGAAAATTCAACAGCTGTTCTGCCAAAGTAAGAGAATTGTATCCAGGAGGTATTTACGTCCACTATGCTGATCATAATTTGAATTTGGCCACACTTGTGACATACCGTCCAACCGAAAATGCATAGGAACCATTAAAGAGGTTGTTAATTTATTCCGTTTATCTAATAAAGGAGCTCTAGATTCAAAAGACCAAATTCAAGCGAAACAAACGCGTCTTCTGAAATTTTGCGAAAGGCATTGGGTTGACAATTTGGATTCACTTAGTTTGTTCTATGATGTATATGAACATATCTGCTCTTCATAAGAGTATCTGAATGAAAATAATTTGAAAATCGAAGGGGTTTAACCTCATGCCCGACTTGCTTCTACAAACGTCTCAATTTATAGTATCTTTAACAGTGGTTAATCCAATTTACAGCGTAATGAAAAATATAAGTGCATTTTTGCAAAAAAAAAGAGTGTAATCTCAGCAGCTGCATCGAATATGCCAACCATGTTCATGAGGAAATAAATGAGATGCGTCGAAACTCCGAAGTGAAATTCAATGACACATTTGTTGCAGTTAAAGAAATAGCAGGCAAAATGGGTATTCATTTAGTAGCTCCGCTGAAGGTTGAAAAACAGAAGAACCGCGACAATTATGAAGGAGGTCTAGAAGAATATTTTCGTGGGTCCATCTTTGTTCCTTCTGTTCCTTTTGGACCAGTTATCGAAGCAATTAAGGACTAGATTTCTGGACCATCGTGAACAGCTTTCGAAAATTCAAAACATTATGCCGCAAAAGTGTTCTGAAGTGGATACAGAATAAATATATAAAGTACGGTTAACATATTTGCAAAAAAATGGCCAAATAACATCAAAGGATATACTGACGATTCTGTAGCCGAAATGACAGTTAACAATTTATTTCTCATTTTCTTTGATATCTATTAAAATGTTAAATTAACTATGGTTGCAGACATTGCTTAAGTATTTGGATGGACAAACTGGCAAAAACATTTATTGATGCTCGCAACTGTTGCGGTTCTACATTACATCGCTTTATGCATCAGACCACAGTACGGCCCGCTTCAGGCTCTTTGTACCACTAGTATGCTTGTGTTTTCGACATTGTCGAGTCCCCGTAGGCTACCGTTAACATTTCCAATGCTTCCGCACATGATATTTTGTTGAAAACACAATACGAGTATTACAATCAAACTCTTTGCTCAACTAAATTCGACGTTGCGAAATTCGCAGAACACGACAAACACTGATTTGTTAACAAAGCTATTACGTTCGCGTAAAATGGCGCTCAAGCAGATATACCAACCTAAAAAAACAGTTGTCAACAATATCTTAAGCACGGTTTATTTGAATAGGAAATTCCGGGTTCTTTGTGATCAGAAGGTAAACTTGTAAAATTATGTATAAATTATCATATATGTAGTACATTATTACATATGCACCTATACCTAACCAAGTACCTTCAATATCCTAATAAAATAAGATATTATTTATGAAATTTTAATATGTTTTTCAAAACCCGCCCCGAAATTTTTTTCTGCGTTCGCCCCTGGGTATAAACCATCATAGTAGATTCACATTGTAAATAAATTGGGTAACACAAGAAAATCTGCGCTAAAAAGGCAAAAAGAACAGGCATGGGCCAGTTCTGCTGTACTACTACACTAGACGTCTAGACAGGTTACGGTCTGTGAGCTCAGTGACTTGGATTGTGAAGTGATGCGTCAGCTAAGTAACACCTCAAGGTGATGTTGTCTCTCCCCTTCTATGAATCATAGTAGTCAACAAAATACCAAGACTTCTGAAAAAAGACTGTTTCAAGGTGTCTGCAAATCATGGAAGTTAATATCACTGGCAAACATCCGGCTAAGATGTTAACCAAAATGAAATTTAATACGTTCTCTCCGATACGAATATAGAGCCCATCTTTTAACCAATTTAATCTTTCGGGTGGTATCGGTTGTTAAAGAATTGTCATATCACTATATGACGAGCGAGAGAAGAAACTGAGAACTTGCCTTTTTGGGCCGGACTCACTCCCACAATTTACCAAAATTTACAAAAATTTAGTTACAGCAGATTTAACCTACGAAACGAATGGTTAGTTTAGTTTTGAATGCATTTTATTTACTTAATCACTAACTCTTACATACTAACAAAAAATGCTTAAATGCTAGCTTACAATTACTTAACAATCTTATACTAACTTACTGGCCCCACACAGGCACTCTAAGCTAATCTAAATTCTTATATCTATGTCTTTCGACTTCATTTACATTTTATTTATAAATCTTTATTTTGTGTACTTAGGGCTAAGAAAAAATTTATAACAAAAAACTTAGCACATGGACATTTTATTATTTTTTATAAAAGCTTAGTATCTAACTTAAAATAAACCTTAGCCTACCTAACCTAAATGCACAATACACACATAAACACACATAGACATTATACACGATCATATACATACATCAGTATACACCTTTGTATACACTGATATATGTATATGTTTCTTAAATGCTAACCTAAACCTATGTAAGCTGGCCATCGCTATTTACAAAGCAAATACATTGGTCAGCCCTGCCTCATTAGTGAGGCTGGTCCGTAATTGACGGAAACGACGACGAAACATCTTCTCCATCATTCAACCACCAGAAATGCTGGTGCTGCCGAACGACATCCCTCTTATCGCGATTCCCCACCGCCCTACTGAACCTGAGGCGATCCACACTTCCGTGTGCGACGTCTCTGTCGTAGTTGAGTCGCCTGTCCCCAGCTGTCCGAGCGACATGGAAGATTAACGGCACCGCTGATCTATCCTGGATCAACCCTATCTGATCAAGGTAGAGGAATGCTTCCGGTGGAACGAAGCCGTCAAAGCGCACACTCTCGTGGTAAAGGTAATTGGGGTAGTAAGCCCCAGATATCAGGTTATTCGTCGACGTCATTGCTCTTGCAATGTGCCTTCGAGTCAGCTTAATTACGAAGTTGTCCACTCGTATTAGATTCGCCCTGTTATAAAGGACCTCATTAGGATAAAATTTCTTGTACTCCGATTCTGGTGTTCTGTACAAGCGAAGACAAGCCCTAAGACAAGCCCTCTCAAACACCCGAATCTTTTCCATTAAGCTTGCTCGTACATTGAACCACACGGGACAACCAAATACCAGCATGGGCCTGATAAGGGCCATGTAGCAGATTACCTTTACCCTCGCATCGAGTTGGCTGCTATAAAACAGTCTCTTTGTAAGGGCAAAAGCACCTTTAGCTCTGGCCAGAGCAGCATCTACATTTTTGCCAAAATACAGAAACTGATCTAGCCAGATTCCAAGGTATCTGACTACATTTCGACAGGCAAGAGGCTGTCCGTGTTGTCCAATAATCGAGAACTTTCTCCAATTTTTTCTGGTATCCCTAGAGGCTCTAGACAACGGCGTCCTAAAGAGAATGGTTTCCGACTTCTGAAAGTTGATTTTCAACTTCCAGTCATCGCAAAATCGTCTTATCTTATCGAAGTCACGCTGCAAGAGAGTATTAATGACCTCGATTTTTGGACCTGTTCTGTACGCTACCACATCGTCTGCGTACGCAATAGTATGGGGAAGTGAACCTATCAAGTCGCTTGTATAAATGTTAAATAGGATCGGCGAATTGACCGCGCCTTGCTGAAGACCATTTTTAATTTGAAATATTCCAACAGAAGTCACATCGCCATTTTTCACGATGAACTGTCTGTTGGTTAGCATATTATAGAGAATGTACAAGAGTGGTTTACTGATCCCAGCCTAGTCAGCTTATAGAAAAGACCCTCTAACCACACGGTGTCGAAGGCCTTCTCCTAGTCAACAAGGCAGGCACCAGTGCACTGTTTCTTGCCTTTGTTCCATTGGATATCAGAAACCAGTTTAGACACGGCATGTGAGATATCATGTCCCGCCTTAAAACCGAATTGATTATCCGGAACTATATGTTTGTCCTCAACCCACCTAGACAGAGCTCTATTGATTACCTTTTCAAAAACCTTACTGATATTCGGAAGGAGACTTATCGACCGGAGATTCGCCGGATTGGATATATCCTTCCCCTTTTTGGGGATAGGTTGAACCACCGCCGTTTTCCAATGCGCTGGATAATGTGCATTATTCATTGCATTATTAAACAGGGTGGTGTAAGTGTCCACCGCTTCTAGAGGAAGATGTCGAAGCACGATGTTCGGAATACCATCGGTCCCCACTGATTTCTTAGCCCTGATTGTGTCGAAGATCTCACGGAGTTCCTCCCTCGAAATGAACGGTGGTAGGTCACTCTCTCTGGTCATGACATTATTTGCCATATTTTCGTCGCTGAACCGAGTGAAACCAGAGCCCTCGGATCGCCAGTTCCCTATTTCATTTCGAATGCCGAAGTCGTGCAGCAAGACGCGACTGTCCAGGTCATAATTAGGGCCAATGATATCAATGGCCTTGTATACTTCCCGGAAAGTCGCCCCTATGGCCTCAACCTTCTCCTGTGGATCCTCGATCACAAAGAAGTCGTCATCATCAGCGGCCTCATTTGGATCAATACCTGCTATTGTCAGTAACCGTTCGTTGTCTGTTGTCCGGGCTATTTTAAGACACTGAAAGTCGTTTTGATTTTTTCTCCGAAATAGTTTATTTATTTGCGGAAACATATTCGGGTTGCTGGTGTTTACAGCCCGAACCTTGTTGTTCCAATACAAACTTACAGAAATTCTGTAATTTTCTTTTATTAGCGTTTGAATATTTTTAATTGACGACTTCAGTGTCCTAATCTCCGAGTCTCGTCGGTCAGTTAACTGTCTGTACAAGTTTTTAAGTCTTGTCAGAAGTCTACTTTTCTGTCGGTGCAGTGCGTCAATAGTAGGATTGCGGAACAGGTCTTCGTTAGTCGTACGTCGATACCGCGGTATTGTAGTGTCCATAGTTTGTTTAATTGTCTCGTCCATTTGTTTTAGGTAATTGTCGATCTCCTCGTTTGACAAATTCCTATTGGACGGTGGGCGGAGCGTGTTCGAGGAGAGTGCTCTTGTCAAGGTTGCGGAGAAGCGTGTCCATCGAGTCTTACTGTAGTTGTAAGAATATTTTTGGACAAACTCCTCCAATTCCGCAATTTCGTTAGGAACTGTAATTTCGGTGCTAAAACCGCAATGGTCGCTGTCATACACGAATGTGCGCAGACAGTTTAGCGTTTGTAAATTCGTACCTGTCAGTCGTATACGTTCGTCGTACAGCAGTAGATCCAAATAAGACCCGCCTCTGGGAAACGACGGGTTATCCGTCGCTTTAAGACCGAGTCTGTACATGACATCGTGCTGACCCCACCAATCGAGTAGTAGGTTCCCTCTAGTATTTGGCAAATTATTTCCCCAATCGCTGTGTCTAGCGTTGAAATCCCCGCCGATTATAAAATAATTCTCCCCCGATTCCAGCCTCAGAAGTCGAAAAAGCGTGTCGAGCTCTGTAATGAATAGGGTGGATTGTGAAGTATCAGGTGCATAAACAGAGGCCAAGTACAGCCGCTTTCCACTGCGGAGCGGGATGTACACGACGACTGCCTCCAACACCCGGAACCTGCGCAACACGCCCTTGTACACTCTGTGAAATTTTATACCTTCTTTAATGAAGATCGCGACACCGCCTCCACGTTTGGATCTGGGCCGGTTTCTTCTTCTAACGATATAATTATTGTACTCCAGTTTGTGCTTATCGGTTAGCTTAGTTTCGCTAGCGAAAAGCACATCAGGAGTTTGGTCTTGTAGCAATTTAAACATTGCGGCTCTTCGTTCAATCCTAATCAGTGAATTAACATTCACCGCAAGGACCTTCAAAGTTTGCTCCACCATGTGCGTACCCATTACGACATGTGTTGCGTTAGGCCCGGCAGCAGCGCGTAGATCTGGTCCACCCGCTTGGCCTGTTCTTGAACCTGCTTTTGCAGCTGAGCCATCTGCCCTTGGATTGCGAGCAAGATGGCCAGCATGTTAGGTGCAGCTTCCGTTGTTCTCGGCGTTGGCGCCGGAGAAGCAACAGTCGCTTGCTGTACCGTAGCCCCCCCACCTGACGCCATTTGGGCGTAGGAAATTTGGGACGTGACGGCTGGTGTTTGAAACCTCACAGGTGAACGTTTGACCTCCACCTTCTGCTGCCGAGCCAGTTTTGCTTTCTTAATGTCAGCGAACTTAGGACAACCCCGATAGTTTGCGGTGTGTCCCACATTTCCACATAACACGCACGAGAGCTGCGACCTATCGGATGCTCCGTCAACACCCAGAGGACATTCTTCGGAACTGTGGTTCTTAGCGCACTTCACGCATCGAGGCTGCATTTGGCAGTTCGACGCGGCGTGCCCGAACCTCTGGCAGCGAACGCATTGTATAACGCCTTCGCTCCTTTTTAGTTTTTCCCAGTGAACCACCTGGTAGTCTAGGACATTGATACTCCTTAGACTATCCAGACGGCTTTCGGGACTGAGTTGCACCAGGAAGAACGGCAGACTCCGTTTCTCCCGCCTAGCTCTAGCTGTGGTAAATGGCTTTACCCCTACAAACTTGAGTCCTTCGCACTCCTTCTCTTTGAGCAGTGCCAGGATCTCCTCAGGATCAGAAGACGGTTCCAACCCCTTCAGCAGCATAGATTGCCGCTTTTCACACTTCGGTGTGAATGAGAAGTGCTCCGTCGTCGTTTCCCTTAGGAGCTCTTTCACTTTCGCGTAGCCCTCCACTGTATTACAGTGGATGGCATGGCGATCGTTCCCCAATCTCTTTATATTAAAATTATTGCCAATGACCAACTTACACAGGTCCTTGGTTTCATTTACCTCTAATTTATAGGTGTTGATAGGAGGCACCTTCTCCTTCTTCTTCTGTTGCTGCTGCTGCTGCTTCTGTTGTTGTTGTTGTTGTTGCTGCTGCTTATGTTGTTGTTGTTGTTGTTGTTGTTGTTGTTGCTGCTGCTGCTGCTGCTGCTGTTTTTTCAGCTGCTGTGGTTTCAGCTTTTGTTGTTTTAGCAGCTGTTGATGTTTCTGCTTCAGCTGGTTTTGTTGTTGCTGTAGTTGTTGTTTCTGCTCTTGTGGCTTTTGATGTTGGGAGCTCTCTGCTTCAAGTTGCTCCCTATGCCTGCGTGCAGTTTGCCTTTGCTTCATAGCAAGCTTTCTCTCTGTCAGCTTTTGTATGCTGATGTCGATTTCATTTATTTGCTCCTCCTCATCTTCCGATTCGGATGACGCTAGAGAGGCAAAGTTGTTATTGCCCCCCTCATAACGGACCTCATCTGCTGTTTCAACGGCATTTATCCTTTTTTTTCTTAGGTTAGGAGGAGTTTTCAAACTCCCCCTCCTTTTAATAGCTTTAACGGCACTGGCAACACTATTACTGCCTTTTCCAACTCCCGTTATGGGAAGAGCGGAGTGCTCTCCACCATCAATCGCGTGATTGTATTTTTTTTTTGTTTTGAAGCAATTTGTTTTCACGATTTGAGCCAAAGAAAAAAAACAAAAACAAAAAAAAAAAGTTCCAAGTCTGGCCCGGGATCGAACTCACGTCCCACGATTTGAAGACCGACGCCGCTAACCGCTTGGCTACCGAGTCAACTAATAAGTTTGTTATTATTTTTAAAAAGATAAGTTTTTCACTTTTTTCACTTTAGGAAAAGCCGAGACACATCTATTCTCCTCGGAGATCTGCGAACGACTCAACGAAACGAATGGAGAATGGCATACATTCATCGTTTCGTCAGTTAATTTTCAATTGTGGTTCAACAAGGATGTGTTGTTATCACGTGCTGCGATACTATTAGTCATCTGACCTGGTTACTAAAGATGATGCCTCTCAGTCAATATTTGTTGTAATACAACAAGACATCCAACAGGCAATGAGATTACCGACTTCAAAGTACTTTGGGAGGCTTCTATGCATTCGAGGTATTGGCCTTGTTGAAGATAAGGAATCGGCGAAAAGCAAACTAGACAGGTTAGCTAAGTATTCCATCTAAACCTAGGAAAAAATTAAAGAGCAAGCTTTTCAAAACCCGAACTGCTTCCTTACCAAATATTTTAAACTAACCTGCCTACCAGAAAAAACTTTAGAAAAATGGCGGAACGCATATTGACAACATTACGTAAGTAAATCTGCAAACTTCAAATCAATTCACTTAAGACTACAATCCTCAAAAATCGAAGTACAAATCATATTATTAAGCTCTTTAATCAGAATTGAAAGACCGCTTCTTAGAAATGCTTTTGCGAAAAGGTCGAGAGACTCTGTGATACCAGGAGCCTGGTCAAAGTCCCAAAAGGCAAATCGGTCAGACTGGAAATATTCAGTAGGACATATGACACCTACACTTAGGAGGAAGCTGAGAATCTCTTTCCTATACTTGGAACTTACCTCCCAGGTAATCTGATCAGAACCGGCTCACAGCCAGCTCCTATCGCTGAATCTGCAATCTAGCTGCGTGATACGAACCTAATAGCTGGTATTGTGGTTTCGGATGAGGCGATCCAACAAGAAGTTGTTTTATTTTTCGATGACATATGTCCTGTCATGTTTCAAATAGTATAAACCAGTTTGTGGTAGCTCTGAAAACGGTCTTCACTGCTAGCTTAGCACTGGCACTAGCATGTATAACATACATTCCGGAATGCCTAGCAAACAATAAGAGTAGCCTTTATACCAAAAATCGGAAAAGACGACAATACACTCACCGAGTTTCAGTTCAACCAGTCTGACTTCTTTCATTCATCTGTCTGTGACTGCCTTAGGATTGCATCATATACCTAAGATGCAGAATTCATACCAATGCGGGATATGAGCAACTGGTGGGTAGAATTGAAGGCGCACTTGACAAGAAGGTGTACACGGTAGGCATTTTTATCGACATTGAGGGTGCAATTCAATGCAACTTTTGAGGCAGTACCGCCTCCAAATAAGCCCGGATTTTTAATGCATTAGCGTGCAAAAACGTGTTGAATTCGCCGCACTCGCTATCTATCGTGTATGGGCCTGCGAAGCAAATTGTGTTACGAATCTATGTTCTTTTTGTCTGAAACAGTTCTTTTTATCACTTAAACACAAAAAGCATTACAATGCGAGCATTTTCTATGAGGCTTTGACTATATGTTTTTCACGCTCAGATTTCACAATTTCCCCTGTTTGCCGTCCTTACATCTTTGAGAGTAGAGAACCCCGATTTACGTCGCTTTGACACACTTGGGCTTGGAATATTCTTCTGACGATCTTTTTTTTTTAGAAACTGGTAAATCTTTTTTCGACATAAGGCTTTGTGCCACTGATCTTCTAAACTCTTTTAGTGGCATTTCCCCATTATTAACCCATGCACAATATAGGCATTTACAAATACTATATATATCATGCCCCAGAACCATTTGTGACACCACTTTGAAGACTTTCTATCTAATAAGTACAAGACTCTCAAACGATCTGCGGTATCCACCGCCCCATGAATTGGTTGTAATCTTTCAGAACCATGGGACAGGAAACTGAAGATATCGTGTCATTTTTTTCTTTTCCCGAAACAGTGGTTTACTGATTTCCATGAAAATTAGGGACAAAATGCACAACCTTTTTGTCTTTCCATTTCCAAAACCCAATGTCTAGATTCGAAAACCTGTAATCATAATCTCCTCTGTTCAATTTGTTATCAGCTTGCATGTTGTTAGGCAGTTCCTAACTTCTGATTGTTCCACAGCCTAAGGTCACTTCAGTTATCAATTTCCTCAGTAAGGGAACATATGAGAAAAAATTGGTCAAAATATTATATGACTTTGTTTTTGCACTATTAATTTTCCGTCACTTCGAAGACAACTCTTTCTCCAAGTGAATAATCCGCAAACTTTGTTCCTTGATAAATCATAAACTTCGTGATATAACCCCATTTATCTGCCAAGCTAAATAGTTTATACCCGTTTTTTATAGGTTTCGTCGGAAAATATTGTTTCAAAGTCGATCTGCCCTCTAATTTTACAATCGACTCATCAACACACATATCTCTGGTTAAATGATAACCTTCCTGAAATTTTCAGTTGGAAGTTTGAATACTACTGGTAATTCCATTGGAGCACTGGTGGTGAAAATAGCGATAGAACAATTTGAGGCAAGAGACTTTGTGCCAGTGTTCGAGCATGCCAATTTGCTGAGTGATACTTGTATAAGCACCACCTATAAGCTCTATCGCCCGGTTTTTGATCCTATGTAGCAGATGCTGAGATGTTTTAGGAGCATCTGACAAAATGGAGCATTCAAATTCAATTTTAGGTAGAAGCCAAACACCTTTGTATTTTCGAAGCGATAAGTCCCACTCTGCTGATGGTTCCCCAATTAGTCATGCTCTTAATACCGGAATTTAATGAGCTTAGTATACGCTATCGTTCCCGTTCTAAAGCCGAAGAGCAGGGACGTGAGTTCGGGAACGAATATGAAAAGCAGAGAGACAGCAAGGGAATATATCGGATTAGAAGTAGCAGACAGAAGATCATAATGAAAATTAAAACGAGTGTCGGGGACGGAATGGAATCCTGTGGCATACTAGCATCTACTCTGTAGATATCAGCCTTGAAATCGTCCAACACAACTTGAATTGCGCGTTCCGAAAGGCAATTTCTAATCCATTGAAGAAGAGATCCATCGATCCCAAATGCACGCATTCTCGACAAAAGCGCCTGGTGCCAAACTCTGTCAAATGCGTTAAAAATATCAAGTGCAACTATCTTGCTTTCGCTAGATTGATGTACATTTTGGTTCCGTTTTCGGCGAGACATGCCATCAAATCATAAAAACAGTATTGGACAGTTGCTACGAAAACCGTATAGCCGGTCATTTGAGAAGTTTTCGTGTTTTGTGATATTTCATGAGCTGACGGTTTATCAACGTTTCCATAACCTGGCCGCAAAGTGTGCAGCAAACATACGCACTGGCCTTATCTAAAGAGAAGATAGCTGCAATGTTATTATCAGAATGAGGCAGAATTTTTAAATGTTTTGACAACAATTTTTACTACCTTTGGGACATTGAAGTATTTTTCGCCTCAGATTTTTGTCGTATTCAAATTTCACACGTTTAAGAAAATCGTTGCAGTCTAGTTTTGTGGATGGAATACTGAATGGGGATGTTGGCTGCTAAACAAGGGTTGCTCTGGTTAGAGCGTTCTGTTTCCATATCCTTATAGTGCATGTTTGTCGACTCAATACTTGACCCACTCTACTGTTTTACCTGCATCCAGGCATATGCAGATGATGTAGCTGCACTGTCAGTTAAATTATGCGCAGCGATTGTCTGCCCCAAAATACAGGCAGCCGAGTATTCTGAGTAGACTTGTTGAACACAGTCTGAAGGCTGAAATGACCGAGCCTTATTTGGGTTCCGGGTCACAATGAGATGGCTGAAATGATACCACCGGTGAACTTGAGCGTTTTTGCCTGCGTTTTCGGTTGACAATCGGGTTACGTGGCATGAATATTTATAATGATGATAGACTAAAGTTTCCCAACGTTTCTACCAGGTCAACAACTTTTTTCAGCAGGAAAGACTGTAGATTACTTACTGATTTCTTAACGGAAAAGTTATGCTTTTGCTTTTGTCCGCCCCATGCCAAACTGCAGACAAACGGTGCTGATGTACTGGGTGCTGCTGAAGCATCTACTCATTTTCTATGAAAGATTAAGGTATCACATTAACATCCAGGGAGTACGGTGGTCTGAAATTTTATACTCTGTTCTGATAAAAAAGAACGAAATGGGTGTCAGGCAAGATAAAAAGATGTTGTAAGCTCTTTAATAGCGGAAGTGATTAAACCGAACATATTTGGAAGGTCTCCTGTTCATAGCTCACGAAAAATCTTAAGGCAAGTCTTACACCAAGTCAGATAACTGTACTGTAACACAAACAAATCGCATACCCTTACCTAGTAGAGTAAAAATTAAGTATATACAAATTCAAAATAAGCAAATCATGCCTCAATTTCTTTGTTGCCTTTCCCTTCCTAACCCGTTTTTAAGAAAGGATCAATGAATTCTTGGTCAAAAATTAATATTTCATTGTAATCATGTTTCGCTTACAGTTTGATATCAGTAGGAAAAGTTTATATTTAACTTTAAATAAATCACCTTTAACTTTTGGAACTTTCCCTCGGCTTCCTTGTCACCGCTGTTCTTATCCGGATGGTATTGCAAAGCCAAAATTTTATATTCCGTCTGAATTTGCTCGACCTACGATTAGATGAAAGACAAATTTTAATCAAAATTCCACCTGAGGCTACCACCCATAAAGTGGTCACAAAAAGAATAAATATTTGACTTTACAGTAAGTCAATTGTTTGCAGTTGTTATTTATAATTTAAAGTTGCAGCAGAAAGCCCAAGGCGCTTACGCTGTACTTGAATATAAATATTACTTTTTTGTATTTACTCAAGAATAATAAATAATAATAATAAATTAAAGCAAAAGACTTGTGCACGATGTAATAAGGAATTTCTTATTTTAATTACCTATATAAGGAAAATTAAATGGGAAAGTTAAAGGTTAGTTATGCTGGTCCTTATTCTTATATGAGCTTTTGATTTACACAAGTATTTCCTAAAGGGCATTCCAGCATTCAAGGGATGCAAAGTCTTCAGAAGTCTCAGGGAAAATTAAGGTTGTGGTTTATTGTATCACGGAAATTCGTCAGAAGTTAACTTCTCTTCAGGTAGGAAATCATGTAACTGGTGCGAAAAGATTCAGGGCATTATGATATCGGTATTAAATTTATTGCTGGTCATTCTTAGATGCGTGTCTGTATCTTGTATAGACGAGTGTGTGCTTTCCCCGGATATACGAGTATTATCATTTTGATGACGTCAATGGTACTTTGGACTGTGGGAGGTAGTAAGCTACTATAGTTCATACTTTAGCATTCAATTTCCTCACGTATGATAATTATAATGTCATACATAAGTGACGGCATCGGTTAGTTGCTGCGAGTACCATGACATTGTGGTATGTATCAGCTCCTTAAATGCCACGGTGCAGCTCGTAGCGTTTATCGTTAAATCTTTTGCTCCAAACCAAACCAAGAATACCTCGAGCAATTTTGCGTTCGAAACGGCCAAATGGCCATCCACCTTCGCTAACATCCCTTACTAACATACATACACCATAAAGCAGAACAGGGTTGATGAGGGTTATATATTTGTATAGAGTCTCCTAAGTGCTTCTTGACAAGGCCTTATTACTCATTTGCAGGTGTAACTTTCATTTGATATCTGATAAGATGTCATCACTTAATAGAGGAACAGAGATATACGAACTCACTCACTATCTGAAAGTTGTAGCTGTCTATTTTTATTTTCTCTCCGACTCATCGGTGGGGACACACAATACTAGTTGAGAAAATATACTTACTTTTATTCCATTTACGGTTAAACCTATTCCTGCCACTTGTATTCCAATAATTGCGAACATACCAGTAACAGATCGCTGAGTTCTATCAATGTTATCAGCCTATGCAAGTAGTTGTATAGACTTTGGGTTAATTGTGCCTCTGGTGTTGACTTGAGTGTTTCTCGAGTGTTATGTTGGAAAATTTGCGAATCTCCTCTGACAAGAGTTGATACAATCCACCCCCCGGTACAGCAGCATTGTTGTTCTTAAGCTATTGTTATCCTCACTTCATTTTGGTAGTGTGGACGGATTTTCGTTACCCAGAAGAGGTTTCACCCCATTTTAAGTACCGACTGTGATTCTACTACCATGTTTCCTTGTACATCTCTAAAGCCATCTGCTCGGGTCTTATTGGCTTGACACGTTCCTTTAACTTTTTGGAAAAACTTTCGATCATTGGTCCTGGAGTAGCACCTCTCTATTTCCTCGATCGCAAGCTTCTGCTTTTTGGCTCCGGGGAAACCGATTTTCTTTTCTTGTCTTTTTCTCGTAGAGCTCACGGGCGCTCTCGTTCTTCAATGCTGTGCCAGTTCATATGCGAGTTGCTTCCCAACGTGTGCATGCTTCTTAAAACCTTCGGTTTCGCGAATGAAGTCACGAAAGAGTCGTGTCGTGAGAAAAATGCTTCGAAAAATATCCGATTGGTGTTGACGGACTTTGGAGGAGTAGATTCAATGACTATATAACTATATAAGATTTATAGCGATATTGATCAAGTCAGTAAACTGCGCATCGGCCTCAGGAGATGGGTACGACATGCAAAGCAAATGGACACCAATGCTCTTGCCAGCAGAGTTTTCGAATCTAATCCGGAGGGGCAACGCAGAAGAGAAAAACCTCACCTTACGTGGCGTGCACAAGTAAGTTGAAAGGACCTCATTTTTCAGTTTCTAAATTACTCTTACTTGCTAGACAAAAAACACGCTTAAAAATTAGCTTAAATAACTTAAAAATATCTTATTATAACTTACTGGCCCCATGCAGGCTCTCTAAGTTAAACCTAACACTTAAACTATGTCTTTCGGCGTATCTTACAGTCTAATTTCATTTGGATTTTAACATTAATTAATACTAAAACTAAGAAAACATTTTTTAACAAAAAAAACTTAGTAACATGACGTTTTTTTTTATTTTATTATAAAATTTAAAACTAAAAACAAAAAAAAACTATAGACTACCTAAAAATAAATCTTAATCTACTTAACCTACTTACATCTAACAAATATGGACATACATAAATATATATAAACATAATATGTATATACATAATATATGTAGGAATTTTGTGTTCAAGAAAAGTAGAAGAAATAGTAATAGAAGATTAAAATTGTAGTAAAGAAGAGATGAAATGAAAAAAACGAAAAGAATATCAACAAAAAAGAGAAGACTGGAAAATTGTTGAAAAGAAAGAGAAAAGGGAAAAGAAAGTAAAGTGTGAAGAAAGAAAAGAAATCAGAAAGAAAAGAAAATTCAAGTTGAGCGGTCGTCCAAGAAAAGCTGAAAAGTCATTTTTTGAATATTTTTTATCATTTAATTTTTTAAAATAATTCGAATAAAACTTTGTTTTCTTTTTATATTAAAGTAATTCGACTGCGTTTTTTTTATCGAACCCACATATATAAATACATGTATATATATATTTTATTTTTTTTTCTAATTTTTTTAAAATTTTTTTTTTACATATTTTTTTTTCTTAAAACTAACTTAATTCTATCTAAGACTATGTAAGCCGGCCATGGCTAAAAAAAAAAAACAATTAGGCTTCCCCACTTTGCTACACATTAAGCTACCTATTACTGGAGGAGTTCAACGACGAAGCATCCTCCCCTTCAACAAGCCACCAAAATTTCTGGTGCTGCTGAGCAACATCCCTCTTGTCGCGACTCCCTACCGACCTACTGAACCGGAGACGCTCCGCACTGCCATGTGCGACGTCTCTGTCGTAGTTGAGTCGCCTGTCCGCAGCTGTTCGAGCGACGTGGAAGATTAGCGGCACCGCCAATCTGTCCTGGATCAGACCTTTGCCATCTAAATAGAGGAACGCTTCTGGAGGAATAAAGCCGTCAAAGCGACCTCTCTCGTGATACATATAATTGGGGTAGAAAGCCCCGGAAATCAGGTTCTTCGATGAGGTCATTGCTTCTGCAATGTGCTTTCGAGTCAACTTAATGACGAAATTGTCCACTCTTATTAGGTTCGCCCTATTGTACAAGACCTCATTGGGATAGAATTTGATGTACTGAGACTCTGGTGTTCTGTATAAGCGAAGACAAGTCCTAAGACAAGCCCTCTCAAGCACCCGAATCTTTTCCAATAAACTTGCCCTCACGTTGAACCACACGGGACATCCAAATACAAGCATGGGCCTGATAAGGGCCATGTAGCAGATCACTTTCACTCTCGCATCGAGTTGGCTGTTATAAAACAGTCTCTTTGTAAGGGCAAAAGCACCTTTGGCTCTGGCCAGAGCAACATCTATATATTTGTTAAAATACAGAAATTGATCTAGCCAGATCCCAAGGTATCTGACTACATTTCGACAAGCAAGTGGCTGCCCGTGCTGCCCCACGATCGAGAACTTTCGCCAATTCTTTCTGGTATCCCTAGAGAACCCAGACAAAGGCGTCGTAAGCAAAATGGTTTCCGACTTCTGAAAGTTGATTTCAACTTCCAGTCATCGCAATATCGCTTAATTTTGTCGAAGTCACGCTGCAAAAGTATATTAATGACCTCAATCTTTGGACCTGATCTGTACGCGATTATGTCGTATGCGTACGCTATGGTATGGTGAAGTGAACCTATCAGATCACTCGTGTAAATGTTGAATAGGATCGGCGAATTTACCACACCCTGCTGCAGACCGTTTTTAATGTTAAATCTTCCAGCAGAAGTCACATCGCCATTCTTCACGATGAACTGTCTACTGGAGAGCATATCGAAAAGAATATATAGCAGTGGTTTACTAATGCCCAACCTGTCGAGCTTGAAAAATAGTCCTTCTAACCATACGGTATCGAAGGCCTTCTCCAAGTCAATCAGGCAGGCACCAGTGCACTGTTTCTTGCCTTTGTTCCATTGGATATCAGAAACCAGTTTAGACGCAGCATGAATGATATCATGACCCGCCTTGAAACCGAATTGATTAACCGAAACTATATTTTTGTCCTCAACCCACTTAGCCAGGTTCTATTGATCACCTTCTCCAAAACCCTACTGATGTTTGGAAGAAGACTGATCGAGCGGAGATTCTCCGGATTGGAAGTGTCTTTATCCCTTTTGGGGACGGGATGTACCACCGCAGTTTTCCAATGCGCTGGATAATGTGCATTATTCATTGCATTATTAAACAGGGTGGTGTAAATGTTCACCGCTTCTAGAGGGACATGTCGAAGCACAATGTTCGGTATTTCATCGGTTCCCACTGATTTCTTACTTCTAAGTGATTCGAAGATCGTTTGGAGCTTTTCCTTCGAAATGAACGGGGGTAGTACCCTATAGTTGGTGATGACATTATTTGCCATATTCTCGTCACTGAACTGGGTACAGGACTTGATTCTCCAGATCGTGGTACGGGCCAATGATAATGTTCGCCTTGTACACTTCCTGGAAAGTCGCTCCTATAGCCTCTACCTGCTCCTGCGGATCCTCGATTACAAAGAAGTTGTCATCATCAACAGCCTCATTTGGATCTATGCCTGCTGCTACCAGTATTTGTTCGCTGTTCGTCGTTCGGGCGATTTTAAGACATGGAAGGTCGTTCTGATTATTTCTCCGAAAGATTTTATTTATTTGCGGGAACATATTCGGGTTGCTGGTGTTTACAGCCCGAATTTTATTGTTCCAATACAAACTTACAGATGTTCTGTAATTTTCCTTTATTAATGTTTGGAGGTTTTTAATCGACGACTTCAGTGTCATGATCTTGACAGCAGTCCACTTGACAGCAGTCCACTTTTATGTCGGTGCAGTGCGTCAATAGTTGCGTTGCGGAATAGGTCTTCTTCGTCAGTGTGTTGGTACCGAGATATCGTTTTGTCCATTGTTCATTTGATTGTCTCGTCCATTAGTCTTAGATACCTGTCAATCTCCTCGTTTGACAGATTTCTGTTGGACGGTGGGTAGAGCGAATTCGAGGAGAGTGTTCTGGTGAAGTGTGTCCAACGCACCCTACTATAATTGTAGGAATGCCTTGAACAAACTCATCCAATTCCGCAATTTCGTTGGTAACAGTTATTTCGGTGCTGAGACCGCAATGGTCACTGTCATACACGAACATGCGTAGACAGTTTATTGTTTGTTGGTTAGTGCATGTCATGTGAGTCGAACAGCAGAAGATCCAAATAGGACCCGTGTCTGGGAAACGACGGACTATCTGTCGCCTTAAGTCCGAGTCGATCCATTATACTGTGCCGAACCCACCAATTGAATAGTAGGTTCCCTCTAGTGTTTGGAGTATTATTTCCCCAATCACTATGTTTGGCGTTGAAATCTCCGCCGATAACAGAATAGTTGTCTTCCAATTCCAGCCTCAGGAATCGAAAAAGTGTCTCGAGCTCTGAAATGAATAAAGTAGCCTTAGGTGCATAGACAGACACCATGTACAACCGCTTTCCACTACTGAGAGGGATGTACACGATGCATGCTTCCATCACCTGGAACCTACGTACCACATGACTGTATACTCTTTTAAAACGTATACCTTTTCGTACGAAAATCGCAACGCCTCCTCTCTGAACGGAGTTGGGCCGGCTTCTCCGTATTATCTTGTATCTTCTGTGCCTCATTTTGTGTCTCTTGGTAAGCTTAAGCTGGTAGTCTAGGACTTTAATACTCCTTAGACCATCCAGATTGCTGGTGGGTCTTAGCTGGACAAAGAAAATCGGCAGTTGCCGCTTATCCCTTTTGGCTCTGGCTGTGGTGAAAGGCTTGACCCCCACGAATTGGAGGCCTTCGCACTTCTTCTCATTCAGCAGTGTAAGGAGCTCCCCTGGATCAGTCGACGGTTCAAATCCCCTCAGCACCCTTCGGGGTGTAGGAGAAGAACTCCATCGTCGTATCCTTCAGTAAACTTTTAATTTTGTGGTAGCGCTCCACTGTATTGCAGTGGATCGCGTGCCTATCTAAACTTAGTTTTTTAATAAAGAAATTGTTGCCTATGGCCGACTTACATAACTCTATAGTATCCTTTAATTCCATTTTGTATGTGTTAATTGGAGGCACCCTTTGCGTAATTGCTTCCTGCTGCTGATTTTGCTGTTTTTTTTTGCTGTTGTTGGGTTTTTTGTGATTGCAATTTCTGTTTCTTCTGCTTTTGTTCTGCAGTAGGTTGTTTTTCTGGCTGAGATGTATTCTGTTGTCTCAGTGTTTGTTTTTAATGTTGCTGGGTTTGAGATTGTTTTCCATTTGACTGCTGTTGTTGTTGTTGAAAATTTGGGGTCTATTGCAGTTCTCTCGTCCATTGAAAGGACCTCAGTCGCCCGGGGGTGTGAACTGGAGCAGTTAGCTAAAGACCAGACTAACTGGAGAGGTTTGTGAGTTGAGGTCCAGGTTCACCGCGAACTGTAGCGCCACTTAATTAAGTAGGTGTATAAGCATATATATGTACACTAAACATGTAGTTTTATTTTCATAAAGCACGAAAGTACTTTGTTTATGAACAATCATAAGTTTTTAGACAGCCACGATAGGTCTAACTCTGTATCGATCTAGTGATTTATAATCACCAAACTTACCTTCACCGCATGGTTTCTAGGTAAGTTTTAATATGGTTAATTATGAGTTGGCGGGATATGCGTTGCCGTAAGTCCTACTTGCGCTCTCAATTCTTGAATTTTACATCAGCGACTTTAAAAAGACAAATTAAGGAAATAAGGAAATAGTGAAATAGCGAAAGCCCGCGAATTCACAGAAATAGTATGCTCCAAAAGTTTTCAACCTAGATTTCTGGGACAAACCTACGCAACAAGCCTACTGCAACTGGGACCAAAATTCATGGTCTTAATACAAGAGACGAACTGCTCTGGACGCTGAATAGTTTCAAACCATACAAGTCTGCTGGTACGGATGGTATAATACCTGGAGAGCTACAGAGGTCCTCAGATATTATTCTGACTGCGCTAGAAAATACTATGAGGAGCTGTGTAGAACTTATACACATTTCACTGTCATGGAGAGAAGTCAATGTAGTATTCATTCCCAAAGCCAGGAAATGTTCTCATGTTATCCCAAAGTACCTCAGATCTATAAATGTATCATCTTTCCTTCTGAAAACTCTAGAACGACTGATTGTTATCCATATACGATCTAAAATGGTTCCAAGACTTGTGTCAACGGCTCAATATGCCTACTGTAAAGGAAAGTCGGTGGAAATGACTCTGCACTCACTGACTAGACACATCGAACGATCCCTACAGTATACAGAGTACACAATGGTTGCTTTTCTAGACATAGACATTAACAACGTCAATACATCCGCAATTACGACTGCGCTGTCAACTCTGCAGGTAGACCACTCACTTGGAGAGATGATCAGTCTTATTCTAAAAAGAAGGATAATCAACTTCAAACTGGATGAGACTTGTGCTAAGAGATGTGTCAGCAAAGGTACGCCGCAAGGCGGTGTCCTCTCTCCCCTTCTCTGGAACTTAGTAGTTAATGAACTGCTGATATACCAGGAAGCGGGTGGTAGCCTATTCGGATGACGTTGCTATAGCCGTCTCAGGTAAGCATCTTAATACCATTAAAGAACTTCTTCAAGTAAATCTCAATAGAATAACCCGCTGGGCAGATCGCTGTGGATTGAGAATAAACCCCCATAAAACTGATCTTGTCCTCTTTTCCACGAAATACAAAATTCCAATTATAGACCCTCCTTCAATAAACGGTACCAGTTTAGTATTTTCCGATACAGCAAAATATCTGGGTCTCATTTTTGACAGGAAACTAAACCTATCATTCAAAAAAGAGTCAATAAAGCTACAAAAGCGTTATTCTCTTGCAAAAAAGACATTGGAAATAAATGGGACCTTGAACCTCACAATAACCCACTGGCTATACATCTCGGTCATAAGACCGATCCTTACTTACAGGGTGGTCGTCTAGTGGGCGGCCTTAGAAAAAGTAGTCAACTAAACTAAGCAGGGTCCAAAGAACAGCATGTCTACGCATAAGCGGAGCCTTGCGGTCTACCTCTGCGGCATTAGACATTCTGTTTCATATTGACATCCCTCGATATTTTTAGCAGGCAAGCGGCTACGACGTCAGCTATTCACCTTAAAGAGACTAAACAGTGGACAAATAATTCATTTGAACACTCCAACATTCTTAATACATTAGGAATGCTCACAGAGAACCATACCTGAACTTCGGTTTGACAAAACCTTCCATGTAACCTTCCCCTCTAGATCATTCTGGAGGAAGATGCTTTCATGGAAGACAAGTCAATCCATCTCTATACAGATGGATCTAAAATGGATAGCGGGGTTGGTGGCGGTGTTTTCTCAGATAAGCTAAATCTGAGCCTCTCTTTCCGTCTTCCAGGCGGAAATTTTGGCGATTAAAGAAACTCTGTCCTGGCTGAAGAAAAACGTGATATCTGCAAAGGATATCCCCATCTTTTCGGATAGTCAGGCCGCTATCAAGTCCCTGGACTGGATCTCATTACATTCTAAAACCGCACTTGAATGCCGATAATCTCTCATGGAGTTGGCAGAACAGTTCAACTTTCACCTTTGTTGGGTGCCGGGCCACAGAAACATTCCAGGAAACTGTAGAGCCGATGAACTCGCCAAAATTGGAACCACTCTACCTATTCTACCGGAAAAGTGTAGGTATACCAATCGCTACGTGCAAACTAATATTAAAGCTGGATGCTAATAAAAGAACAGACCTTAGGTGGACTGTTGGACAAACATGTCTAGCGACCAAACAGATCTGGCCAAATCTGGATCTGAATCGCTCTAAATATCTGATCCTTCTAAACAGGAAACATCTCAGCGCCATAATAGGTGTCATCACTGGATACTGCCTCATAGGCAAGCACGCAAGAAGGCTTGACGATTTTACAAATGATTTCTGTAGAAGCTGCATGGACGAGGATGAAGAGGAGACAATCCTCCACCTACTCTGCACATGTCCAGCTCTCTCCCAGAGAAGAAAGCTTTCTTCTACAACGACCTAAACGATCTAAGAAATATAGACGTAAACAGTCTCCTAGGCTTCATTATAAGCTCAAACTGGTTCCATTAGTAAGAGGATCACACCACTCTTACCTATCTACGTACACGTGACGGTATCTTCGGAGGTTGTTGTCACTAAGGCGTAGCTTCAATGTAAATAGTTTTGGGAAACTATGGCCTATGAATAATCAGGCTAGTGTTGGCTCCTATGTTCTGTTTTTCGAGAGAATCTTGCTAGATATGGACTCCGGCCATGATTTCCTGATTGATTAACAAATTACTAAAAGAAATGTTTGCATAGAGTGAAGATTCTGGTGTCTTCTAACAGAGGCAGTTCGAGTACTTCTGATTTTATTTGTCAAATCAATTAACTTCACTTGATCTTAATGGAACTTGAGCTACTTGTAAATCTTTGCCCAAACAGCTTTGGCTATACCTTCTCTTTTTAATTCGCCCAATGAAGATTATGAAGAATTGTCATCAGCAGGTTTTTGTGACCTTGCTGGTTAAACTACGTACAACGTACGTTGCATGTACGCTTTCTCCAACTGAGTACATTAGTTTCAAAATATTGTTACCTTCCGCTATCACGGTATGCGCCTTGTTAAACAGACTCGAAGGATATCAACACAGAAGCAAAAAAAAACGACAATGACTCTAATTCCCGAGAGGGTTCTTTTTTTTTATTTAATTCTTTTACTTTTAAATTCACCCGTGATTACTTTTTCTTCTTGACTGGTCTCTTTAGGGTCTCCGCACGAACTCGTCTCAACGGAAAAAATCTGCGGCCAGCAAACGTCGGTTTTTCTTGCCGTTTTTCATTCAAAATTCCCTGTATCTGCTTCTACAGTTTTTCTTACTTTTCTGTTTCAAGCTGGAGAAGTCCCAACGGCAGTAACGACTTCTCCTCAAATTTCTTTGATCATGTCCGCTACTATTTCCTTTTGCTCATCCATAAAATGGAACCCCTCGCTGACTGCTATAAACCAACATGGCGTCTCGTTGAGTTATTTTCAGGCTGTTCGTTGAATCGAACATTACCTTGTGATTGTCATTTTATTTATCAACATGGATCGTGGTGGCCGAACTTCTGCTGGTATGCAACTCATTATAATTTATTCTTACATAACCATTTTCTTCTCTAGCCTTCTGGACTCCGCAACACTACCCCCTTCTTAGGACTCAGAGTTCCAGCTGAGTTTGTCTTACCTCGGTGTACGGCGACAAGCGGTTTACATGAACCACCTTTGGCTTTCGGCGGTCCCGAATCTTAATTTTGTAAACCAGATCGGAAAGCCTTTTTTCTACTTGGGCTGGTCCTTCCCAATTGTTTTGGAGTTTTGGACAGAGACCCTTTCGTCTTTTTGGATTGAAAAACCATACATGGTCTCCTGGATTAAAGGTAAGTGCGTTCGAATTAATGTCGTACCTGTGTTTCATGGCATCGGCTGTAAGCTTTAACTTATGCCTTGCCACCTCATGCACGGTTGCCAGCCTGTTTTTAAGTTCCCGCAAGTAGCTTGGTCCGTCTTGGTCCTCTTCTGTTGGCGACCCATAGGCCAAATCGATAGGCAGTCGAAGCTCTCGACCAAAATTCAACATAGCCGGAGAAAATCCAGTTGACTCGTGCTCTGCCGCCCGATACGCCATTAGGGCTGGTTGTAACCAGAGATCCCAATCTGTTTGTGCAGTGTTAGTGAACTTTGACAGGTAGTCCAACAGCGTACGGTTGAAGCGTTCAACCATTCCGTCTGACTGAGGGCGTAAGGGTGTTGTGCGCGTTTTTTGGCTGCCCAACAATTCCATCGTCTTTTTGAATATTTCGGACTCGAAGTTCCTGCCTTGGTCCGAGTGGATTATGTGTGGAACCCCAAACCGGCAAAAGACATTACTGATTAATTGTTCGATTATCACTTCTGATGTCTGATTGGGAACTGCGATGCATTCGGGCCATTTCGTGAAATAATCCATCACGACAATAACGTATCGATTCCCGGCTGCCGTTCTTGGAAGAGGACCCATGATATCAACTGCTATTCTTTCAAAGGGGCATGCTGGTTCACTTGGTTGTAGCTTACCTCTGGTTAACCGTGTAGGACCTCTCCTCGCTTGACAAGTTTTGCAGTTTTTACACCATAACTTAACATCAATGGTTCGTCCAACCCAGAAGTATCGATCCTTTATTTTACCAATGGTTTTTCTGTAACCCAAGTGCCCTCCGCTAGGACTATCGTGAAGATGAGAAAGTATTTCTGGAACCAGCTTCCTTGGTACTACCGGTAACAGTTTTGCCTGTTTCTCTCCCCTTTCCCAGACTCGATTGAGGATTCCTTCTTGCATTTTAAGCTGTTGGAACATGGACCAAAAACTCTTTACCTCTGCGTTCTCCTGCCAAATCTCTTCTTTCTTAGGCCGTTGTCCTTCTTGTATCCATTTGATAACTTTGCTAAGCGCTGGGTCATCACGTTGTTCTTTCTGCAAGTTACTGTTATAGCTTTCCACGTGTAGGATTTGACCTTGATATTCTTTTACCTCGGCTTTGGTGCAGTATTTGCAAGCCCCACAGGGTCTTCTAGACAGGGCGTCTGCGTTGCCGTGTTGAGGCCCAGGTCGATGCAGTATCTCGAAATCGTATTGCTGCAGTCTTTCTAGCCATCTAGCCATTTGACCCTCTGGTTGCTTAAAGTTCCACAACCATCGGATTGAAGCGTGATCAGTTCGGAGCAAAAATCGTCGACCGAAGAGATAGTGGTGGAAGTGATGAGTTGACAGCACTACTGCTAGCAGTTCTCTTCTCGTCACGCAGTAGTTCCTCTCTGCTCTGTTCAAAGTGCGATTGAAATATTCTATTACTATCTCCGCTTCGCCTTGTCTTTGACTTAGGACAGCTCCAATGCCCACATTTGATGCGTCGGTATCTAGGATAAATTGCCCGTCGTTGCAAGGAAATCCTAAGATAGGGGCCGTAGTTAGCCTTTCTTTTAAACTGTCAAAAGCTCGTTCGCTGTCTTCATTCCAACTAAATCGCCGTTTTTCTTCGGTTAATTCAGAGAGAGGTTTCGCTAAGGTTGAAAACCCTTTGATGAACCGTCGATAGTAAGAGCACAATCCCAGAAAGCCACGCACTTGTCGCTTGGTTTTTGGAATTGGCCATTCCTTAACTGCCCTTATTTTTTCCGCCTCCGTGCTAAGTCCGTTCGACGAAACGACATGCCCTAAGTAGCTTACGCTTCTTTTAAAGAATTTGCATTTAGCCGGGCTCAGCTTTAAGTTAGCAGCTTGAAGTCGACTTAGTACCGCTTCCAGGTTGGTAAGGTGCTCTTCGAATGTTTTAGAGTAAACAATGATATCGTCCAGGTATATTAGGGCCGTCCGCCATGATAATCCTTGCATCACTTCATCCATTACCCTTTCGAACGTCGCCGGAGCGTTGCATAGACCAAAGGGCATAACGTTAAATTGCCACAGCCCATTTCCATTAGTGAACGCCGTCTTTTCCTTATCGTTGGGGTCCATTTCAACCTGCCAATAGCCGCTTTGAAGATCTAGGGTCGAAAACCATTTTGAGCCTGCCAACGTTGAAAAAAGGTCATCCATTCTGGGTAATGGGTAAGAATCTTTTTTTGTGATTTCGTTGAGCTGCCGGTAGTCGACGCAAAATCTGGAGGAGCCATCCTTCTTTTTGACTAGTACAATGGGTGCCGCCCATGGGCTCTTAGATGTTTCTATAATGCCTCTTTCGTTCATATCTCTGATGAGCTCATCCATCTCGTGTCGCTTGGCTAGTGGAACTCTCCTGGCTCTCAATTTAACTGGCTTTGCGGACCCTGTTTCAATCCGGTGCCGAGTTAAGGCAGTCCTTCCAAAGTCCGATGGTCCTTTAGAGAATACATCATCGAATTTTCTTATGAGAGTTTTGAATGACGTTCTCTGTTCCTCAGTAAGTTCATCATGGGCTTCATCACACAGGTCTTGTGCGTTGGCACACTTATTAGACGGAAACGCTTCAGGCACCTCGCAGACTTCTACCGACTCTACTCGTCCTACGGTTGTGTTCGGCGGTAAAATTATGTCTTGTGCAGAGATGTTCGCCATGCCTACGAAAAAGGTTCTATCATTTGGATTGATCAGACTCCTTCCCATCTTCACTCCTCGTGGCAGCTCCAATCCTAATGCAGGTTCAACTATCGCTGTACATCCTTGAACATTAGATGGGATTTTGAATTCAATTAAGGTCTCTGTCATTGCTGGTAGCTTTTGATTGGCGGACGTAGTTAACAGTCGTCTCGAAGTCCCTGATGGAAGCAGTAGCGGAAATTTTCGACTTTGAATTTCGAGAGACATTTCGTCAAAGTCCAATTGACATCGTTGCCCCATCAAAAAATCGACTCCAAGTATGTTAGGAACGTCACGCTCCACTACTGCAAAGGAATGAGAGTACTCTTTATTATTTAAGATGAAACTCACCAGTGCCATTCCTTCACTCCATATGGCCTTGCCGGCTATACCCACCAACTTTGTTTTGGGACCTTTCACCAAGGTATTCCTGGGCAAGTATTTCGATGCTAAGATAGAAATATTTGCTCCCGAGTCCACGATTAGAGAGCATTTTTTTCTTCCCACAAAACCCTCTAAACAAAGGCTTCCCTCGCCGGTGGTTCCTATGAAAGCAGCTCTTGAGTTTTCTTGGTTGTCATCCGTACCGCAAATTCTCCCATCGTTCGCCTCGCTGTCGTCCTCGTTGATCCCACTTAAATCCGATGTCTTAGGAGCGTTTTGTAGAGAACTAATTATGGGCAACCGCTCCTTGTTGCCTCCGCTTCTTAGTTTTTTGGAAGCGTATCGTTTTTTTTTGTGCTACTCGTTGCAGGCTTAGTCTCTACACAAAACACACGTCTTCGCCTCGTTCTCGTACTGAGTTCTTGTGCTACGTTCACGGCCTCTGTTAGTGTAGATGGACGACTAATGGTCAGCAAATCTTGAATTGATTCATCCCTTAGCCCCTCTATAAATTGGCTAACGATGACTTCTTCTATCACCTTGGCTGGACATCCGGGAAGTGCTACTGCTACCAGTCGCCGCAGATTTAAAGCAAATTCGGCCATGGTCTCCTTGGGGCCCTGAATGCGACTACGCAGCTGTGTGTAGCTGGATGTAGTGTTTTCACAGAAACGTTGCCTTAGTAGATTCGTCAACGATCCGAAATCTACTTCGCTGCTTTTTGGTAATGCACTCAACACGGAGACAGCCTCTCCACGCAACTGCATCGCCAGGGCATCTGCTTTTTCCTTCTCTGTCCAACGGGCACATCGGGACGCAATTTCAAATTGTCGTTCATAGTCAGCCCAGGAACCGGTACCATCGAACGGTTGCAAAGTCAACGGTACAGGCGCTTTGGCCCGTGGTAACGGCGTTGGGACAAACGGAGTTGAAACACTTGCTGCACTCGAAACCTCGCCTACCCAATTTGTTGTCGTCTTGCTGCTCATCTCCATATCTACCTGCTGTAGATTTGTGGCTCCCAGGTGACGTTGAGAAGTGTTTTTTGCATGCGCTTCACTGCCTTGTATGCCATTTGGAGACGACTGGTGGCTGCTATTTACCGCATTCATAAAGGAAAGGCAGCTTACGGAACGTTCAAGATCCTCGACCCTTTTCACAATAGCAGAATTATGTACTGCATACTCCTGCTTCCATTCCGTTAATTTTTTCTCCCAGAATAAGCTCTGGTCTACCATGTACTCCTGTAGCATCGTGCGCAACTGAGTACATTCGCTCGACTGCGCGGATTTCCCTTCTTCTTGTCTTCCTGGCTCCATTTCGCTTAGCGTAGTTTGCTTCAAACTTGAATTGCGATCGCAACCCCACACCTGACACAAATGTTACCTTCCGCTATCACGGTATGCGCCTTGTTAAACAGACTCGAAGGATATCAACACAGAAGCAAAAAAAAACGACAATGACTCTAATTCCCGAGAGGGTTCTTTTTTTTTATTTAATTCTTTTACTTTTAAATTCACCCGTGATTACTTTTTCTTCTTGACTGGTCTCTTTAGGGTCTCCGCACGAACTCGTCTCAACGGAAAAAATCTGCGGCCAGCAAACGTCGGTTTTTCTTGCCGTTTTTCATTCAAAATTCCCTGTATCTGCTTCTACAGTTTTTCTTACTTTTCTGTTTCAAGCTGGAGAAGTCCCAACGGCAGTAACGACTTCTCCTCAAATTTCTTTGATCATGTCCGCTACTATTTCCTTTTGCTCATCCATAAAATGGAACCCCTCGCTGACTGCTATAAACCAACATGGCGTCTCGTTGAGTTATTTTCAGGCTGTTCGTTGAATCGAACATTACCTTGTGATTGTCATTTTATTTATCAACATGGATCGTGGTGGCCGAACTTCTGCTGGTATGCAACTCATTATAATTTATTCTTACATAACCATTTTCTTCTCTAGCCTTCTGGACTCCGCAACACTACCCCCTTCTTAGGACTCAGAGTTCCAGCTGAGTTTGTCTTACCTCGGTGTACGGCGACAAGCGGTTTACATGAACCACCTTTGGCTTTCGGCGGTCCCGAATCTTAATTTTGTAAACCAGATCGGAAAGCCTTTTTTCTACTTGGGCTGGTCCTTCCCAATTGTTTTGGAGTTTTGGACAGAGACCCTTTCGTCTTTTTGGATTGAAAAACCATACATGGTCTCCTGGATTAAAGGTAAGTGCGTTCGAATTAATGTCGTACCTGTGTTTCATGGCATCGGCTGTAAGCTTTAACTTATGCCTTGCCACCTCATGCACGGTTGCCAGCCTGTTTTTAAGTTCCCGCAAGTAGCTTGGTCCGTCTTGGTCCTCTTCTGTTGGCGACCCATAGGCCAAATCGATAGGCAGTCGAAGCTCTCGACCAAAATTCAACATAGCCGGAGAAAATCCAGTTGACTCGTGCTCTGCCGCCCGATACGCCATTAGGGCTGGTTGTAACCAGAGATCCCAATCTGTTTGTGCAGTGTTAGTGAACTTTGACAGGTAGTCCAACAGCGTACGGTTGAAGCGTTCAACCATTCCGTCTGACTGAGGGCGTAAGGGTGTTGTGCGCGTTTTTTGGCTGCCCAACAATTCCATCGTCTTTTTGAATATTTCGGACTCGAAGTTCCTGCCTTGGTCCGAGTGGATTATGTGTGGAACCCCAAACCGGCAAAAGACATTACTGATTAATTGTTCGATTATCACTTCTGATGTCTGATTGGGAACTGCGATGCATTCGGGACATTTCGTGAAATAATCCATCACGACAATAACGTATCGATTCCCGGCTGCCGTTCTTGGAAGAGGACCCATGATATCAACTGCTATTCTTTCAAAGGGGCATGCTGGTTCACTTGGTTGTAGCTTACCTCTGGTTAACCGTGTAGGACCTCTCCTCGCTTGACAAGTTTTGCAGTTTTTACACCATAACTTAACATCAATGGTTCGTCCAACCCAGAAGTATCGATCCTTTATTTTACCAATGGTTTTTCTGTAACCCAAGTGCCCTCCGCTAGGACTATCGTGAAGATGAGAAAGTATTTCTGGAACCAGCTTCCTTGGTACTACCGGTAACAGTTTTGCCTGTTTCTCTCCCCTTTCCCAGACTCGATTGAGGATTCCTTCTTGCATTTTAAGCTGTTGGAACATGGACCAAAAACTCTTTACCTCTGCGTTCTCCTGCCAAATCTCTTCTTTCTTAGGCCGTTGTCCTTCTTGTATCCATTTGATAACTTTGCTAAGCGCTGGGTCATCACGTTGTTCTTTCTGCAAGTTACTGTTATAGCTTTCCACGTGTAGGATTTGACCTTGATATTCTTTTACCTCGGCTTTGGTGCAGTATTTGCAAGCCCCACAGGGTCTTCTAGACAGGGCGTCTGCGTTGCCGTGTTGAGGCCCATTTCGATGCAGTATCTCGAAATCGTATTGCTGCAGTCTTTCTAGCCATCTAGCCATTTGACCCTCTGGTTGCTTAAAGTTCCACAACCATCGGATTGAAGCGTGATCAGTTCGGAGCAAAAATCGTCGACCGAAGAGATAGTGGTGGAAGTGATGAGTTGACAGCACTACTGCTAGCAGTTCTCTTCTCGTCACGCAGTAGTTCCTCTCTGCTCTGTTCAAAGTGCGATTGAAATATTCTATTACTATCTCCGCTTCGCCTTGTCTTTGACTTAGGACAGCTCCAATGCCCACATTTGATGCGTCGGTATCTAGGATAAATTGCCCGTCGTTGCAAGGAAATCCTAAGATAGGGGCCGTAGTTAGCCTTTCTTTTAAACTGTCAAAAGCTCGTTCGCTGTCTTCATTCCAACTAAATCGCCGTTTTTCTTCGGTTAATTCAGAGAGAGGTTTCGCTAAGGTTGAAAACCCTTTGATGAACCGTCGATAGTAAGAGCACAATCCCAGAAAGCCACGCACTTGTCGCTTGGTTTTTGGAATTGGCCATTCCTTAACTGCCCTTATTTTTTCCGCCTCCGTGCTAAGTCCGTTCGACGAAACGACATGCCCTAAGTAGCTTACGCTTCTTTTAAAGAATTTGCATTTAGCCGGGCTCAGCTTTAAGTTAGCAGCTTGAAGTCGACTTAGTACCGCTTCCAGGTTGGTAAGGTGCTCTTCGAATGTTTTAGAGTAAACAATGATATCGTCCAGGTATATTAGGGCCGTCCGCCATGATAATCCTTGCATCACTTCATCCATTACCCTTTCGAACGTCGCCGGAGCGTTGCATAGACCAAAGGGCATAACGTTAAATTGCCACAGCCCATTTCCATTAGTGAACGCCGTCTTTTCCTTATCGTTGGGGTCCATTTCAACCTGCCAATAGCCGCTTTGAAGATCTAGGGTCGAAAACCATTTTGAGCCTGCCAACGTTGAAAAAAGGTCATCCATTCTGGGTAATGGGTAAGAATCTTTTTTTGTGATTTCGTTGAGCTGCCGGTAGTCGACGCAAAATCTGGAGGAGCCATCCTTCTTTTTGACTAGTACAATGGGTGCCGCCCATGGGCTCTTAGATGTTTCTATAATGCCTCTTTCGTTCATATCTCTGATGAGCTCATCCATCTCGTGTCGCTTGGCTAGTGGAACTCTCCTGGCTCTCAATTTAACTGGCTTTGCGGACCCTGTTTCAATCCGGTGCCGAGTTAAGGCAGTCCTTCCAAAGTCCGATGGTCCTTTAGAGAATACATCATCGAATTTTCTTATGAGAGTTTTGAATGACGTTCTCTGTTCCTCAGTAAGTTCATCATGGGCTTCATCACACAGGTCTTGTGCGTTGGCACACTTATTAGACGGAAACGCTTCAGGCACCTCGCAGACTTCTACCGACTCTACTCGTCCTACGGTTGTGTTCGGCGGTAAAATTATGTCTTGTGCAGAGATGTTCGCCATGCCTACGAAAAAGGTTCTATCATTTGGATTGATCAGACTCCTTCCCATCTTCACTCCTCGTGGCAGCTCCAATCCTAATGCAGGTTCAACTATCGCTGTACATCCTTGAACATTAGATGGGATTTTGAATTCAATTAAGGTCTCTGTCATTGCTGGTAGCTTTTGATTGGCGGACGTAGTTAACAGTCGTCTCGAAGTCCCTGATGGAAGCAGTAGCGGAAATTTTCGACTTTGAATTTCGAGAGACATTTCGTCAAAGTCCAATTGACATCGTTGCCCCATCAAAAAATCGACTCCAAGTATGTTAGGAACGTCACGCTCCACTACTGCAAAGGAATGAGAGTACTCTTTATTATTTAAGATGAAACTCACCAGTGCCATTCCTTCACTCCATATGGCCTTGCCGGCTATACCCACCAACTTTGTTTTGGGACCTTTCACCAAGGTATTCCTGGGCAAGTATTTCGATGCTAAGATAGAAATATTTGCTCCCGAGTCCACGATTAGAGAGCATTTTTTTCTTCCCACAAAACCCTCTAAACAAAGGCTTCCCTCGCCGGTGGTTCCTATGAAAGCAGCTCTTGAGTTTTCTTGGTTGTCATCCGTACCGCAAATTCTCCCATCGTTCGCCTCGCTGTCGTCCTCGTTGATCCCACTTAAATCCGATGTCTTAGGAGCGTTTTGTAGAGAACTAATTATGGGCAACCGCTCCTTGTTGCCTCCGCTTCTTAGTTTTTTGGAAGCGTATCGTTTTTTTTTGTGCTACTCGTTGCAGGCTTAGTCTCTACACAAAACACACGTCTTCGCCTCGTTCTCGTACTGAGTTCTTGTGCTACGTTCACGGCCTCTGTTAGTGTAGATGGACGACTAATGGTCAGCAAATCTTGAATTGATTCATCCCTTAGCCCCTCTATAAATTGGCTAACGATGACTTCTTCTATCACCTTGGCTGGACATCCGGGAAGTGCTACTGCTACCAGTCGCCGCAGATTTAAAGCAAATTCGGCCATGGTCTCCTTGGGGCCCTGAATGCGACTACGCAGCTGTGTGTAGCTGGATGTAGTGTTTTCACAGAAACGTTGCCTTAGTAGATTCGTCAACGATCCGAAATCTACTTCGCTGCTTTTTGGTAATGCACTCAACACGGAGACAGCCTCTCCACGCAACTGCATCGCCAGGGCATCTGCTTTTTCCTTCTCTGTCCAACGGGCACATCGGGACGCAATTTCAAATTGTCGTTCATAGTCAGCCCAGGAACCGGTACCATCGAACGGTTGCAAAGTCAACGGTACAGGCGCTTTGGCCCGTGGTAACGGCGTTGGGACAAACGGAGTTGAAACACTTGCTGCACTCGAAACCTCGCCTACCCAATTTGTTGTCGTCTTGCTGCTCATCTCCATATCTACCTGCTGTAGATTTGTGGCTCCCAGGTGACGTTGAGAAGTGTTTTTTGCATGCGCTTCACTGCCTTGTATGCCATTTGGAGACGACTGGTGGCTGCTATTTACCGCATTCATAAAGGAAAGGCAGCTTACGGAACGTTCAAGATCCTCGACCCTTTTCACAATAGCAGAATTATGTACTGCATACTCCTGCTTCCATTCCGTTAATTTTTTCTCCCAGAATAAGCTCTGGTCTACCATGTACTCCTGTAGCATCGTGCGCAACTGAGTACATTCGCTCGACTGCGCGGATTTCCCTTCTTCTTGTCTTCCTGGCTCCATTTCGCTTAGCGTAGTTTGCTTCAAACTTGAATTGCGATCGCAACCCCACACCTGACACAAATGTTACCTTCCGCTATCACGGTATGCGCCTTGTTAAACAGACTCGAAGGATATCAACACAGAAGCAAAAAAAAACGACAATGACTCTAATTCCCGAGAGGGTTCTTTTTTTTTATTTAATTCTTTTACTTTTAAATTCACCCGTGATTACTTTTTCTTCTTGACTGGTCTCTTTAGGGTCTCCGCACGAACTCGTCTCAACGGAAAAAATCTGCGGCCAGCAAACGTCGGTTTTTCTTGCCGTTTTTCATTCAAAATTCCCTGTATCTGCTTCTACAGTTTTTCTTACTTTTCTGTTTCAAGCTGGAGAAGTCCCAACGGCAGTAACGACTTCTCCTCAAATTTCTTTGATCATGTCCGCTACTATTTCCTTTTGCTCATCCATAAAATGAAACCCCTCGCTGACTGCTATAAACCAACATGGCGTCTCGTTGAGTTATTTTCAGGCTGTTCGTTGAATCGAACATTACCTTGTGATTGTCATTTTATTTATCAACATGGATCGTGGTGGCCGAACTTCTGCTGGTATGCAACTCATTATAATTTATTCTTACATAACCATTTTCTTCTCTAGCCTTCTGGACTCCGCAACAATATAAAAGGGCACGATTAAGATTCTGAGCATTTGTCATTCTTGTCGTTTTTCATTTACATACATTTGATATTGTATTTAGTAATTGAGCTGTACATTATTACTTTAATTTACAATATTAAGCATTAATTTTAAGAATGAAAAATATGTGAATGATTTAACGTTACAAAATGGTTGGTAATATACTCGTAATATTGCTTAACCCGGGGTTCGTCGCTACCGGGAAAATAATACCACAGAGGTTATAAAAACATGTACATCTTTTTTTCAACGAAATTTGGTGACTTCGCGCTCTTGGTATCTTTCTACATATAAATAAGAAACGTGCTCTCCACGCAACTGTCAGTTTGCACCACGCCTTAGCAGACGTGTGAAGTGAATATGGATAAAGAGTACCCGGTAGCGACCGTAAACACTTTTTGGATAAATTTTAAATGTCTTTTTTCTGTTTTAGTGCTTTATTACCATGGATTTCCCAATTAGAGATAGTACTATAGAAGAAATATTACCGCAAGAGCATATGCAACATGATTGTGAAATTATATCAGAAACTGTGGATCATGAGGACCACAGTAACCATGACAGCGATACTGAGCAGGAAGCCGATTATGAAGACATTTGTGAAAATCTCCTACAGTTTGAAGAAGAGAAAGAGCAAATATTACCTGTGTAATTGGGAGAAGACTATTCGGATGACGTACCGTTGAAGTATATCAGGAGTGGGAAATTCATTGGCCGAAGTGGAAGAACTCAATGGCTTGTACATCAACCACCACAGAATGTACGTACGAAATCTCATTATATTATTGTTAATCTGCCAGGACCAAAAGGAGTAGCGATATTATTTCACCATTTTAGAAGCTTGGATTTTTTTTTCCGGATGAGTATCTGCAAACAATAGTCGATTTTACGAATATTTATATTGAGGGTTTGAGATATAGTTATTCACGAGATCGGGATTGCAAAGGTTTGGATATTATGGAACAGCGAGCTCTGTTTGGATTATTATACTTTTGTAGCCAAATGAAAAACTCGCACCTCAACACAAAAGATATCTGGGCAACAGATGGTTGTGGTTGCGAGCTGTGTGCAGCAGCTATGTCACGTCAAAAATTTAATTTCTTACTGAAATGTTGACGTTTCTATAATATTCATGCACGCGAAGAGCTGCGATCAGAGGATAAATTTGCACCTCTTCGTGAGGTTTTCGAGGATTTTAATGACAATATAAAAATTATTCATTTGGAGAAAATGTAACCATTGACGAAAAACTGGAGAAGTTTCGTGGACGTTGGCCGTTTCAATTGATGTTGTGAAACGGATGGTAGAACCAATAAAAAAAATAGCCACCGGAACGTGGTAAAGGATAACTGATTTAGTTTCCCACTTTTGAATAATTTGCTGAAAGATTTTGATCTGATTGCGTTGTGAACTTTGAAAAGAAGTAAAGCTGAAATTCCTCCAATGTTTACCACCACCCAAGTTGGAGATATATCCAGCTCTATATTCGGGTTTCAAAAAGATTGCACTTTGGTCTCATGCCAAAAAAAAGAGAAAGTCGTGTTGCTTGCTTCTACTATGCACCATGATGGTAAAAAAGTTTCTGGAGAAGCGAAAAATCCGGAAATGATTCTTGATTACAATCGAAGTAAATGCGGTGTCGATGTCGTTGATGAGCTGTGTGGAACTTACTCCGTGTCATGTGGAAGTAAAAGATGGCCTTTAGTAGTATTTTATGGACTTCTCAACATCGGGGGTATCAATGCCTACGTTATTGTCAAAGGTAATAAGGAACACTCAGGAGCTTCAATTGGCCTAAGATGAGACGAGTTGAAAGAATTGGCCAAGAGTTTAGTGATACCTCTAATACACTGCAGATTGCAAATTGTTAATTTGCCACAGTCCATAAAAGCTAAAATCAAATTTGTATTGGGTTTAGACAAAAACAACGAAGACAATATATCAAGTTACAAATACAGAATTATTTAAAAATTTTATGATTACAAAAAAAAAAGCTAAGTTTTTGGTTATCTCCAATGTATTCGCCCTTTAATAAATAATAAATATATGTTTCCTAAAAAAATATTATTTTTTATTTATAGTTATTAGTACAAACGAAAAGAAAAAAAGATTTTATATTAATATGGTAATTTCCACCCGGTAGCGGTTAAGATGTAGGGCTACATTGCATTCCCTGTAGCTGTCTTCAAGTGTTTAGGGTTGGATGTATTGGTTGCTGTCATTTTAAAAATACCGTTTACGTATAGAACCATTAAATTAACATTATTTTTATTTATTAACTTGATAATACGACGTTGAAGACATATCAGTTCATATATGTGAGTCTTAAAAGCATGTCTCCAAGTTAGTATAACGTATCTCAAGCGCAATTCCACCACCTGCTTCGGAATTTCTAGCGTTGAATATCGTCTAAGATACACCATTGCGCTCTTTATGTTTGATATCAATTAGTTGGTGTGATCTTGCCATATGTATTGCTCGTCGAATATAACTCCTAGGGACTTAATACTTTTGACTAATTCCACAGGATCACTTCTTGGAGTTGCGGGACAGTCTTCATTTCGAAGGTACAATATGTATTTATAGCAATTTTTGGTGTCGTTGGAGTGCGAACGTGCATGAGTTTAGTTTTCTTCGCGTTAACTACCAAACCTCGAAAGATTATCAAATTTTTGCTGCATGATATTTGTTGCTGTTGAAAGGCATTTGTGTTCTACAACAATTGCTATATGCAAAAACTGCACTTCATTCAAAAGAGCGAAGAACTTCATTTGTGAAAAGTATGAACAGCAAAGTCCTAATATCGAGCCGTGTGGAACACCGTATTGAGTATTTAATCCTTCATTTATTGTGTCCAATATTTTCACTTTCGCTGTTCTTACGGATGAATAACTTTCCATGCCCTCTCCAAAGGTCCTTTTTTACCGATTCTGCCTGTTAGGGTTGAGCATATCAAAAGCTTTACTAAAAGCCACGAACAAAATCAGTACGTGATGATTTGCATTTAAGCTTATAGTCACCATAGTCAGTAGTGTTCCGTACTGATTCTTGCAGTATTTTTTATTTTCAATTAAACAGTATCGCACAATTTCTTACAAACATTTTTCAACTACCGGCAGAAAGTGATAGGCATATAGTTCTCACAATTGTTTTAAACACAATTTTTAAAAATTGGGGGTATGCGTGATGTTTTAAGTAACATGGGTACAAGACTTATATTAATTATCGTTTGTATGATTGGTGCTAATATGCCGCCTTTAGTTTTAGGCTCTTACGTTATCGGCCCCTGGTCTCTTGCTCGCATTTACACTCCTACGCATTTTGAATCATTCCAGTGATTGTTCTACAAAAATTGTATGTGCAACATATCAATTTTGGTGGCTAGTTTTTATTTTATCGCAAATATGCATAATTTTAGAGGCTTGATTGGAAAATTATTCAGCAAATTCGTCTGCAGGTTTTTTTAGCGTTGCAGTTTTTCGGAAAATTCTTTGCAATCACTCCGTCTATTGATTTATTTTTCTCTCCAGAACTTCACTCTATATATATACTCGTACATGTGGTGAAATTTCAAAGAACCCTACCTAACGCAGAACTGAAAACCGTGCTCAGACACAAAGATATCTGACAGATGATTGAAGCAGCTTGACGGCATTTATTCAATAACAGAAAACGCTTATCCATTTTTCCCACCAACTTATAAGAGATTTTAAAAGCAAATTAATTTAGGCAAATTAATTTTAGGAGGCAAATTAATTTTAAAAGCATTTTGTTGCTTGAGAGTTATTTTTCAATATTCCAAAGTGTTAACACCTGCGTGATGAATGATGAAGGACAGGAAACTCACAGAACTTTGGCACGTCAAGCAGTCAAGAACGAACAAATGCACGTGACAGATGCCTCCATATACAGAGTTACATGTCGAAAACTACGTATTTCTACCTGCTACATTGGCTATCATGGATCTACCACCGAAAAATAGAAATTGCCAGTATAGGAATAGAGAATGTACAACTTCGTCATCTGAACGCAATAGCTCCCCAATCTTCCTTTGCAGCTAATAGGTCGAGTTGATGTCTTCTCATCTTCATCTGAAATAGCTCCTCTGATTGCTGGTTATCCTAGCCACATCCGTTACAGCCCCGGCTGTCCAGAAAACGCGCGAGTTATAATCTCGACCGAAGGGAGTATAAAATAAAGAAAAACTTTGTAAAAACAGAGGTGATTATATTTTCAGAACTAAAAATGTACAATTTTTGTGAAGTGGTATTTATTATGAATTTTATGCTTACCTATGATAAGTGTGTATGCAACATGATTCTTTTGTTTATGAACAGAATTTTTCCAGAGTGTGGGAAAGTAAAAGTGCTGATTTTATTAAATTGGTATAGTGTGTATGTAACACAATGATTTTATATTATTCTTTTTTACCTACTGTAGGTTAGTGTAATCATATTCGCGGGACTGTTCTATTGAGCAACATCTGTGAGGCAACAGAAAACCTCGCTCAGCTTTTATCAATCGATTGCGTACACGAACATACGACCGAAATGCATTTTCTGACCGACACCGGCACCGAGGTCTCCTGCTTACCCTCAAAAACGTTCGTCTAACTTTAATGCAACAGTTCGTCGTAAAAGGCTTGACCATAAGGCTATAGATGTCACAAAATCAACTCGATATCGGCCTTCAAATTGTCTTCGATGCCGACGCAATCAATTCTCATATATTGCAATTAATTTTAATACAATTACAGCTAACTTCATACGAAAGCATGACAAAAGGTAAAAAGATCTTGTCTGGTCAACTCACGAACAAATATAAATGTCGCTCGCAGCAAGCTCCAGCCATACGGTCTTTATTGATCGAAATGCTGTTTGGCCTAACATCACCAAAGCTCTCACTCACCACGTTTCGAGCGAGCTTGTTGCGCAATTAGATAAACTAAAGGCCGTCCAAAAAATTCGGAGTTGCTCATACGCGTCGGCATGGCATACATTACATTTATAGCCCTTCGAAATCATATTAGCCAAGCTCCAAATGGGACTAAAAGAAAACGGTTCGTATCAATCTTGTGAGGACTACAAGGGTCTTAATGCAATTACATTTTCAGATGGCTATTCACTTCCCTACCTCCATAACTTAACTAATATCCTGCGTATAAAGACCATTTTTCAAATACTGATTTACCGAATGTTTCTCACCAGGTCTCAACCCAGACGACGTACTCAAGACTATCACACCGTTCGGTTTACCATACCATTTGGACGTACCATACGAGGATATATTATCACGCATATAACATTCGGGCTGCGCAACGTAACGTTGGTCCGTGGTCTTAAGTATTAATTTTTTTTCCACGGAACCCATTTGTGTCGCGTCAATCAAGATCAAAGAACACCGCCGAAATCTGATTGAAGTTTTCTGAAATGTTCGTAGAGCACATTTTAGCAATAAATGTCGCCAAACGCGTATTCTGATTTTCGAAGTTGAAATTTCTCGGGCTTCTAATCACCGCTTCCATCCCGGATCAATGCCATTTAACGGGTAAAACGCCATGAAAAAATAAAGCAGCTAAAGAGCTTTATTGTCACCATTAATTTTTATCTATCCCACTCCAACAAAACCCCTTTTGAGAACCTATTCAACAATTAAGGCGATCGAGGATTCCACTATCTCCTAGTTCTAGCAGTACGGTTTGAACATGCCATGCCAAATGTCACAGACGAATCAAATCAGACCTAGCAGCAGGGGCAGCCCTGCACCAACTATATACCGGAATTCACATATGACCGGAAATGCACATGATAGTTCAGCATATTCGAGACATGGTTGAAGGGCAAATATTTCACATCCTATCTGAGCATAAGTAACTCATTTTTGCTTTTAAGCATCGCTGCCCAGGGTAATTGTACAATCTGCTATAAACATAGAGCGAGGGCAATTATGCGGCAGATCTGCTGTCAGATCTGTACACGAAAACGACAACTACGTGAAAGTCAGACACTAAATTCAGTCAATTACACACAAGTTAACCATCGCATTCATTAAATCTAAATCTACTCCACTTTGCCCATCCAGCGAACCTTATCTTCTTCGCTAACTCACGTAGTACCGTTAAGGCACGCCTTATGTACGCACGCTTCATTTGGCTAAGCATTCGTCAATTTCCATAACATGCGAATGAGCCAAGGTCAACTGCCATCCCAAAACCAAACTTAAATGCTATCCTACCTCTAGCCAAGTCCTCGTAAGCATTAAAATGGACATCCTAGGACCATTCCCACCTCCAAACGGCTACCGTTACCTGTTGACCTTCATAAATTTGTTTTCAAGATGTAGGGATTCTGATGGTGGACTTGAGTGAATCACTGGTTGGACTGCCTACTTCGGACACCCTTTCAAGACATGTGCGTTTAGTGAAGTTCACATCTACCATCTTCTACGAATGACAGTCAAATTGAATTTAAGAGTAATTCCACCTTACACATTCGATAAATTGTGCAAAAAGTCTGCCCCTCATTCTCCTAGGCTACTGTTTAACCGTTAAAGAGGGCATATAAGCTTCGCCGGCAGATATGGTCTGTGGCACGATATCATACTTTATCTTCCAGGTGATTTACTAACACCCATGGTATTAGAATGCACTCACAACAGCCCCATTTGTTCACAAAAACTAAGAAATAACATCACACACATTTGTCCGAAACGATTACATAAAGGCATCGGTAGCTCCGCTGCGCCAGGGGGACCTTTAAAATAATTCAACGACACGGCAAATTGTTCGCCCTAGATATCCGAGGATGAGTCACTAATATATCAATAGATCAACTTAAGCCAGCATATTATAAAATGGCCAAGAGAATAACGAACAAGTGCCAGCTGCCACAGCGAATGAACACCAGCCGCCACAACTTTACGCGCCTAGTCTTCCCGCACTCGTATATGCCTTAGAGTACAGACCGTTTCAGACCTTTTCAGACCGTCTCGCCACTGAAATGGGTTTTCTTAATCTCGGATTATGGAAGTATCTCTTACACCTCATAAGAAACCCTTTGTAACAATGAAGAATTATGTCGAAGCTGCGAGCTAAAAAAATCTCAAATTTCCAAAATAAAGCCATAGACAAGGCCTAAAAGAAGGAGTAGAATGAAATACAAGTATTGCAACAAATGATTTCATCTACGGTTGCTACTTTCGGGTTGCACACCAAATAGTGGATAACATAAATTTATTTGTTTAAACCAGCCCCGAAGGTACTCAGGGCTTATTTCACCTAAAATTAAACGAAACAGGATACTTTTAGATACCTACATAAAATAGCAGTCTTCCCAGCGAATCCTGTGGTTCGAGTCTCATTTTCTTTTAAGTAATTACGAGTACCATCGTTTGTTCAAACACGAAACCTTTCAAGAAATTTCCGTTGTCTCATCCCTGGCAAATTTATTTTGTGGAATTTATGAACCCGATCTAGTAACCCGTGAACCCTTGAGAATCCGTGTTCCATCACCACCTGATTACAAAAAAAAAAGAAAACAAAGGTCACAGCATTTAATATCCTTATATCCATCTTGACAGGAGACTTCGACGACTGACACCTACATAATATGTAGGTACTCTTGTGAATGATAACAATGGAGACCAGAAATGGCAATCGAAAGTAATTATTAAAAGCACTTTCTCGATGATGCCAAGAGCGAATATTCAATTCGTTAGAATTCACAAACACGAACACAATCACATCTAAAATCACCAGAAATACCGTTTCAGTGCTGGTTTTTGTCGGAATAAAAAATTCAATTTTAATCCCTTTGCGAGTGGATATGGCACGTAGGGAGATTATCCTTTGCTTTTAAAGAAAGTGACATGGGTTGTGAGTGGAAAATTGGTAACAAGTGCTACAAATGCAAGGACAAATAGAATAAAACAAAAAAGAAACCGGCATCGAGTTACTGGATAAATGATGATGACGAAGATGATGTTGGTGAAGACCGAAAGGATTATGATGATGAAAATTTCAAAAGCAAATTGTCATTGGTGAACTTAGAAAGGCAATCGACTGTATTACATGGCCATATCCTTTCCAGTCATAAAGTACCAGATGACTTCCGAATGTGGTTTACTCGTGTTATCTGGTGTGGTTTCATGGTTACTTAACTTTACGACTAATGATGAGTTTCTGAAAGTGATATGGGATATTCATGCTCGCATCTCTGTTCGACTTGACCATTATAGTTGTTACTTTGGTTAGGGATTAAGAGGGAATTTTGGAATTTGAACTGTGACAGGCTAATGATAAAGTGCTATCCACTCGAAGGGAATGGGATATTCCAACCAACCAACCATTACCAACTTAACCGTCTCGCACAAAGTTTTAATGAAAGACGAAATATTTCGACATAATCTTAATCTACAACGTAATTGGGAGAAAAGATAGGTAGTTTCTTTCTGAGGCTAAACGTTCTAGAAAGCATGGCGGAAAAACTGCAAATAGAACTGCCAAACATTCAGCCTGAAAATACAAAGTCCGAACCCTATCATCTTGGGTAATGACCGATGGAATATCTCGAATCTGGTGGATATAAACAACATGAAACCAATTTCTTTGCGCTATATATTCCTTTTACTGAAATTTCTGTCTTTCGTAGAAAAATGAGCAAACCCTCTTGTGATGGCCAGTACTTCAGACTCAGCGCTGAGTATTTGCAGCCTGATCTGAGCATAGTCCAACACTCGCAAAGAAAGTGCTCCATGCTATCGTCATAACTCTCATAGAAAGCATTGTAGGATGCTGTGATATTTATGAATAGCACACAAAGTCCACAAGTGACTTTTCTGATGAGATTAACAGCTAGAAAGTCGCCGACCTCTTAGAGATGTCAAAAGACATTCAGTTTCTCAGGACGAATATCCGGGTCCTGAAAAACTCTCCTCTGAGCCTTGTTTTACATTTCTCGTGATAGCAGTGAGACCTTGGACCATACTGCATTCTGACTATGTTCAGTGAAGTCTTACATTCTCATAACTTGAAAATCTTGGAAATCGTAACACCATTCAGCCAGGCCTAGAGCATATATTCGCCGTCGCTAAAGACGCAGATACTTCATACCTTTAACTAATTCTTCAAAATACAGTTTATTACCATCTGGGTTGCATATACGTCCGCTTGGAAAACAGAGACAAGTTTCTCTAAAAGGATTGAAATCAAACCTTTTCCTCCTCAAAAAAGACACCAGCAACACATACTAGAGTCTGGGTACAGATATCTCTGGTTTTAAGAGTGCACTGCTGCTGTGTATGAATGCCAATAAAATCATGGGAGCAAGGACACGCCTTGCCATTGCTCTCCGTCAATTCGCTTTGATACCAAAATGGATATGAGTCGAGGATTATGTAAAACCTCTTACCTCTTACAGTACGTTTTGCAACTCTACATTGGGTCAAACCAACAGGACAATCCTTCCCGCGATTTTGGGTTTCAACCACAGTCACCATGATGATCCAAGGAGGATTCGAAAAGTCAGGCCTGAACCGAGATCCGCGGGGCTGCTACCTAGCATGGTACCGTGTTTTAAATCCTGGTAAGGATACCGGTGGGCATCTGAAAGCCGTTATGATAAGACCAGTACTTCGTTCCGCCCCCGCTTTTTATTAGACAACGTCATTGATGGGCGAATTCTTGACTCTACCCAGTGTCTGGGTAGTGTATGTCTGCGTATTTCGCAGCTTTAGGAGTCCATAAGACCTGAGTCAAAATAAAGTCGCCGGTTAGGTTAGCATGTAAGAAACATATATATATATCAGTGTATAATGTCTATGTGTGCTTATGTGTGTATTGTGCATTTAGGTTAGGTAGGCTAAGGTTTATATTAAGTTAGATACTAAGCTTTAATAAAAAATAAAAAAAATGTCCATATGCTAAGTTTTTGTAAGCAAATATTTTTTCTTAGCCTTAAGTATTCAAAATAAATAGTTCTAAGTAAAACGTAAATAAAGTCGAAAGACATAGTTATAAGAATTTAGAGTAGCTTAGAACGCCTGTGTGGGGCCAGTAAGTTAGCATAAGATTGTTAAGTAATTGTAAGCTAGCATTTAAGCATTTTTTGTTAGAATGTAAGAGTTAGTATTAGAAAATAAAATGCATTTAAAACTGAAACTGAAAATAAAGTCGCCGAGCATGGTCTACTGTGCATGTTGTACCAACAACTATTTCTCTTTAAATGAAAGATAGCTTTAAGAGTGCAGGCCATAATGCAAATATGAAAGGGAGGGAAATCCCTGGTGCAGTCGAGACAGATCGTTGTTTGGAGTCTGGTAAAAGCAACATCATCGTATTCTCGTGAAAGCTTCTTCTACTAGGCAATCGATGCGTAGGATATAATAATCGATGGATCTACATCTGACCCTCCTCGGTGATAAACCTCATGTCTTGCAAACTCCTTAACCCGCCAACAATCCGACAAAGAGTTGACTGATTCTTGTGCACTAATCCTCCGACCACGTCTAGGATACCTGCGTCTTAGGGCAGCAAACAGAACAAGCCTATCACCTGCGTATGCACCATACCTTTGGCGACAGGAAGCCGCTTTGCGAGCAAACTTTGTTTGCCCTACCATCAGATAAGCAAACAGGATTACATTCATTGCTGTTATCCACAAAACTAATAATATTGTACATCAATGCTGTGTTGTCTGGCCGAGTTACGACGCACGTTCAAAGTTGCATTGCCGAAAGCACTCTCATTGTTAATGGAATCTCCAGCACATAGGTACTTCTTTCTTACGAGTGCACCCTCAGTGCTGTCCACCTGGTTTTTTTTACATTGAGGCGGAGTTTTGTAAGCTACATCACTACGCACGTAAATGGCTATACCATGGTGAGAAAAAAATAATGGCACTATTTCTACCTGAGTTTTACTAAGTGCCAAACCAGCTGGCCTATATTTAGAGACGCGGACTTACGCAAAGATTATCGTGAACGATTAGATATAGCTTCTGTGAAGAATACCACCTTGATCAAAAAGTGCCCTGGGGCACACCAGAATTTATTCAGAAAATTAAAAAAAAATTTATTCATCTAAATCTATATTGTCCCCTTCAAAGTAATCCCCATCGATTGCAACACACTTATGCCAGCGCTTGATTCAATCCTCGAAACATTTATTATATTCGGTTTTCGGTATGTCCATCAGTGCTTCTTGCGATTTATCCATTACTTCCTCTCGGCTGCTGAAACGCGTTCCCCGTAGTGGTTTTTTAACTCGATTGAACAGAAAGAAGTCACAGGGAGCCAACTCAAGTGAATTCGGTGGCTGTTGGATGGTATTTGTTGCATTTTTCGTTAAAAAAAATTACGAATAATGATGGCACTGTGCGACGGTGCGTTATCATGGTGTAAAATCCACGAGATTTCGGCCCACAATTCTGGTCTCTTTCGGCGAATTACTTCACGCGCACGTCTCATAAAGCCCAAATAATACTCTTTGTTTACTGTCTGGCCTTCTGGCAAAAATTCATGATGCACCATGAAAACCGTGAGCATTGCCCTCTTTTTTGACTGAAAACGACGTGGTTTTTTTGGTCTCAGCTCATTTGGTGAACGCCATTCACTTGCCAGATGTCTGGATTGCGTGTCGTACTCATAATCCCACATCTCGTCTCCAGTAATGTTCCTTTTGATGAATGTGGGATCGGATTCAGCCTCGCGAATCATCTCTTTTGCGACGTCAACACGGTCTGTTTTTTGCATGAAATTGAGGTCTTTTGGCATCAACTTTGCTGAGACACGACGGAAACCCAAATTATTAACCAAAATGTATTGGACGGATCCATAGGCAATGTTCAAGTCCTCCGCTATCTCATTAACAATTTTGAGCTTATTTGTAAACTACAATATATTAAGCAGTATCCATAATTTTGGTTAAACAACTAATACAACCACTTTCTCTTGTTTCAGGAGTTTAAAAGTATTTCTTAGTTTTCTGTTATATAGAAACTTTTTCCATATACATATACATATACGTTCACCACCCCAACTTCTCCATCACTCCTTGCATTCTCTTCCCTTTCAATTTGAAATGATACGAAAAAACCTTGAAACAAAAGGGAAAATAAATTCTTTGATCCTACGAGTATGATATCTCTTTTTTCTACAACTAGAACGTGATGGTTGAAATTCCAATCGCCACCCTTTGATTTTGCTCCATTCAAGTTGAGTTAGTGTTACTTCATGCCCACATTTCCAACTAAAAGGAGCTCCCGAGGCCGAACGAAATTTATATTCCTTTTATCCACCAGACGAGGAAAACGAAAAATTAAGAAAAAAAAAAGAAAAGCAAATCCTGACAGAATGAATGTATCCATGCACAAGTTGTGGTTAAGCGAAATGTTAACAGAGTCCTTGTTTATGGTTCTACTCGTAGTTATAGAAGCCTGGGGAAAAATTTGTTAAAACGGATTCTAACGAAGGAGAAGGAAACATTTTTGTGGTTTTACTGAAGAATACCTCAGTCAAATGACCTTTAATATCATACTAACGACCGAAAATAAGGACGAACCTTAATGTGTGTTAGGTACACCTTAAATATTTCAAAAAGGGGATATTAACTTTTAGTGTATGTGTAAAAGGTGGCGTTAACCCTTTGAGGAGTTTGAAGGACAAGTTTTAAACATGTGTCTGGATAACTGAAAGGCAACACTTAAGGCTGATCACCATCATTTTTTGAGAGTGAAGTATCTTGGTCCTTGGTCATACTGAATTTTATATCTTCAATACATTTGAAACTTCGAAAATGTGCAATATAAAACTCAAAAGCGTCCAAAAGTTCACTTTAAGTGGATGACTTTGACATGGAAGACCAGATTTCCTGGAAGGCTTTCTTGAAAAATCTTAAGCTTCGTATTTGTTAATTGTTCGGCTGGACACTCCCTATTAAGAGTTCTGCACTAAGTTTTCGTCGTCATATGTAACAGCAGAACTTCACCGAGGTATTTTAATGTTTAATTGTGTGATAAGGAAGCTAAAATGTTGTTACCGTTTTTGGCAGGGCGAAAATCAATTCATTTGCAATTGATACTTAAAATTAGAAAAACCATCGGAAAAGTGTTGAAAGGCATCGCAAACAATATATCTTTGTGCGGAGTGTTAAAGGCGGATGTACGAGTATAAAAAGAACATTCATTGAGTTTTTATTTGAGTTTATGTAGGGAAAGAACAAGGCTACAACAAATATAATTTCAAAAGGCTGTCAAGATAAATTAGATTAGCACATCAAGAAACCATTTTGCATGCTATTCAGCTATATAATTCAATAAAATTTCAATTTGGTGGTGATTAGAGTCAGGAAGCCACATTTTAAACACCCACGGATTTCTTACTGAGCGAATTTTGTAAGGAAGAGCGTTGAAAATCTTCCGTGATACAATTTGGTAAGAGTTCCTATAATAGATAGTGCGAAAAGCAGGAACATTGACAATAAGGTCTACGTAGCTACGGAAATGGGACTTTGTATATAGGTAGTGGCCTTTCATAAAAAAATAAAGTGTCGCAAGGAGAGCATTTGCATGAACCTAAAGAGGTCCATATTGTGTGCAGGACGGTGAGTGTTACAAACTCTTGTGATGGCGGATTTTCCAATTTGACTTAGTGATTGCAGTTTCCTGTAATACGTGATGCGCCAACTGCATACGAGTATACCATATTGTAGTTTCGATTGGAATAGCCCATATTAAATCATTTTCATGTTCTGTAAGGAGCAATACCAATTCAGGCCTTAGAAGAAGCGATTGATATTTTTTTTTAAATTAGATATATGTTCTGAGCAATTTAGATTCAAATCAATCGTTACACCAACATATTTAAAATTATCCATGACTTCGATTTTGAAGACGCAGACATTTCTATTAAAATTTTGGTTCCATTACAAGCTGCTTTGACTGTAAGACAGGTTGTTACTTGCACAGTCCTGACAGTGAAATAGTATATATACCAGGTCTTATATTACATACACTACTACTCAATTGGGGGGTTAGGATAGTGTAATGTACAGATACGGGCCCTATTTGCATCTCCTGTCCCTGGTCATAGTGCTGTTCTTTGCACTCAATCACTGCAGTTGTTATATAACTCCATCATATCATACGGCAAAAACAATGACTGAATGCATGTAACCACCGATGGAGAGCGGATTATGAGCGTGAATTTGGTTGATGCCCTTATTGTTGTAAGCGCATAACACCTCCAAAAATTTCATTCTGTAAACCAATTTCAGAATTCTCACTTCGCAGCCGTACTTACCATCGTCGGGGTTTGTGTTTTTTCGGGGCTAAAAAGTAATCATTAATCACTAATCTGCGTACGTAAACGTCTTTAAGTACAGATCAGTTAATTTGGCCCGTAGTGAAACACAGGTAGATCTCCGCCCACACCTCTCAGATTTTTTTTTATAATTTGCTCCCGTTAAAGGGATCTAAGTACCTTTAAACTGTTTGCACACAGCGCGGACGAAGGAAAATCAGAAAGGATGGAAAGCGAGATACCGATGAACGCTCGTTTTAAACGTTTGAAGGTTATAATGACTGGCAATTGAATGTTACTCGCAATTTCTATGGAGCACTGGTGGTGGAAATACAGAGTGAGCCACAAAACATTACGTCGGAGTTCGAGGGTGTCGATTCACCTATAAGCACGGTTTTGAATCCTATCTGGCAGGTGCAGAGATGTTTTGGGAGCACCCGACCAGATGTGGGCATTGTACTGATGAGAGGGGGTGAAGTATTTCTTACATCGCTTGACGAAACCTAGACATTTCGCAGCATTTTTGATGACATCGAATATGTGGTCATTCCACCGTAAGTTGTCACTGCCACACATACCGGGAATGGAAAGTTTATCGGTTTCGACTATGCAAGTGCCATTCATGGATAATGGCTGGGTGTTTAAACTTCGCTTTAATGACATCAGACAGCATTGTGTTTTGGAAGCATTAAATTCCACTCTGTTAGTGGTTCCCCAATTGGCTACGGTGTTAATATCAGAATTTAACATACGCTGGCGTTCCCGTTCTACGGCCGAAGAGCTGGGAACTTGAGTCAGGGAACGAATATGAAAAGCAGAGAGTACTGTCGTTAGCAAAGGAATATATTGGATTAGAAGTAGCAGACAAGAAATCGTCGATGAAAATTGAAAAGAGTGTCGGAGACAGAACGGAGCCCTGGGGCACATCAGCATTTATTTTGTGAGCATCAGACTTTAAACCAGCCAAAACAACTTGTATTGAACGTTCCGAAAGGTAATTCTAATCCATTGAAGAACTCATGGTACGACTCGAGCTGTAAGGAGGCTGTCAGAGTTAGAGAAATGTTTTTCCGGTCCGTCAAGACCAATCCGACAAAGGAAAACCGACAAACAAGCCAGAAGTGACTGTAACATCTTTCTTAAGCATGTACATTTCCAATACGGCCAGAATCTGAGTCAAAAAATAATGCAATGTCCCAAAGGTAGTAACAATTTTTTATCGTTCGTCAAAAATATTAGGAATTCTGCCTAATCCTCCATCCCAACCCTCATCCACAATGACATTTCAGCTGTCAGCGCTTTGGTCAAGGCCAATCTGCTTGCTGCGCACTTTACAGCCAGCTTAATACTCCCAGATTGTGCTTTGTCTCCGATTACACTCTTTTTTTTAATTTTTATCAATGATCTCTTGTGTGCCACTTCAAATCCAATATACTTATTCCTTTGCTGACGATAGTACTCTCTGCTTCTCGTATTCGTTATCGGGCTCACATCCCTGTTCTTCGGCTGTAGAACGGGAACGAAGTTCACTTATGTGAAGCACATTAAATTCCGATATTAGCAGAATAAATCATTGGACAACTATCAACAGAGTGGAATTGAATGCTGCCAAACACGAATTAAAGCGAATTCCGAAAAACTTAGCCATTATAAATGAGTGGCATTTTCATTGTTGAACCCGAAAAAAGTTCGGAATATGTATGAATGACAACTTACGTTGGAATGACCACACATCCGCGTTGCCGAAAATGCTGCGAAAATTCTAGGTTTCCTCAAGCTATGTAAGAAATATTTCAACCCCTCTGACCTGGCCTCAACATATAACGCGTTTATTCACCCAAAATTGGAGTACAATGCCCACATCTGGTCAGGTGCCCCTAAGATCTCTTTGCACTTGCTAGATTGGATCCAAAGTCGTCAATATTACACAGGCATTCGACACTCTCGAATACAGACGTAACGTCTCCTGTCTCGCTATTTTCGCCATCAGTGCTCCACCGAAATTGGCAGTAGCATTCCGTCTCGATGCTAATGCTCATCTGTATACCCTCAAGCCCACTTTCGGACGTACTCTGAAACATCATGATTCTTTCCTAAGCCATACAACTCGTTATGTAATACCCTGCTGAGCTCTTTATTTCCTATTAGTAACTAGTGCAAACACTTAAAATCAACGCACATCGGTATTTCTCTTTTTTTTCTCCCTAACTTCCTTTCGTCCGCGCTATGGTCAAACATCTTAAGGGTACGTAGAATTCCATGTGCCCGCGACAATCATTAAAAGAAAAAATCTGAGTTTACCATTGGCATAGTCGAAAATGCAATATCCAGAATTAACGAGGACATAATTTCCATAATAATCTGGTCATCAAACAACGGCCTACAACTTAACCCACCTAAAACTAAAACAATGCCTGTATCCAAACAACCGCCACATCATTCATATTTTCCCCCAATTCAAAGAAACTCTTCTCAAGTTGAATATGTTTTTCAAGCAACAAATCTTAGATTTATGTACTTTTAACAACAAATTAACCTGTGATTAACATATAAACTGTATCGTCTCCACGTCTGTGCTTCGCTGCGAGAGCTGTCTGTCTCCAAAAAATATCTCACGGTTGAAGTCAAATTGAAATTAATAAAATCAGGTTCGATAGTCTTTCTACGGAAATCCGTCAACTTCTTCGGCGGAGCGTAGGCAATTTTTTAGTATCGGTACTGCGCTCAACTATTTAAAGTTATTCACTTGAAACAACCACAAAATTACTTTCTGTGCATCTAATCGGTACATCATTTTCAGAGCACTCAACCATATCTATTTGACATCGCGAAAGCAATTTGTCTTATACGATATCAAACTGTGGAATAATCCATCAAATCATGTGAAGTTGTAATCGAAGTCAGACAGTTTTTAGATTGCCATGAACTTACTTCTTTTTTTTTTCTTTAATTTTCGTTAATTATATCGTATGTATGGCTTGGTTGCGCTCTCTTAAACTCAACTTTGTTCTTTATAATTTTTATCCGTTTAAATTGTATATCCAATGCACTGTACAAACCTATAAGTTAACCTTAATGCACAGCGATTGCTTTCTCTCAATAAGTAAACAAATGTTAATCGAGCCATTTTTCTACCAGTGTAGGAGTACAACATGTGCACGTCAACGAGCAGTTCCTTTCCAGTAATGAAGTAGTAGCCTGGCCGGCTACCGAAACAAAGATTGGAGCCTGGCGTGACATTCGCAAATAGCGGCGTCGACTCTGCGGGCCCATTTATGGCACGATCTTGGAATGGAGGAGGCTCTAAGCAATATAAGATGTATACTACTGTATCTTTTTGCTGGCGAGCAAGGCATTGCATTTCGAGATTGTCACGTAGTTGCCACACGCAAAGAGTACGAGTATCACCGCGATTATTTGAGTTGGTGGTGTAACTCTCATTTCTATTGTGTTTTTGTTTGAAATAATATTTGACTATATCAATCAATTAATTACGTGCCGTTCTCAAAATCTGGTCATCTCACGAACATCACTTTGGTGTAATTTGAAAAAAAAAAAACTTAGCTATACTTCCGTCTAATATTGACATAAGAACCACAGCCAAATAACTTTTGTGCACATCGAACTTTCACTGATTGGGCACTATTGAAAATGAAAGAAAATCCAGATTTTCGCCGAAAAATCGTTCTGAGTGATGTTTGGAGTTAGAGTTGACGGTTCGGTTGGTAAGAAAAATTGCAGCGTTTGGTCGAATAACACGTGGTATTCTAATATCAGCTATTATACACGAAAAAATGTATTTTTTTATGGAGTTTCATGCCGTAGGTATCATTGGGCCGTACTTTTTCCAAGCTGATGTCGGAAAAACAGATAAATGATATATAGGGTCCGCCATCTAACGTTTTTTTTTTTCAACTAGTGCTTATTTCATGAATTGTAACACTTGGCTCATGTCTGATTTGACAGATAATTAGTTTTATCCTTCCGCTGAACGAATATGGTTGTGTATACGCTTGAAGAACGCTGGGAACGTGGGCCTGCGATCGACTTAGAGAAGATGCCGATTTTTCCAAAAAAATCATCTTTTCAGATGAAGCTCATTTAGATACAATAGATAGGTCATTTGATTTATTACTTGTTTTACATTTTTTTACAATTCTCAGTTACATAAATCGCTTAAGCGTGTCAAATGCCGTTTATATTTTTGACATTAAATTATTGGGTTATAGGGTTTTCCAATAGGAACTTGACAACTTTGAACTTAATTTGTGAACGCACTCCTTCACTAATCATCAAACTGTCACTGTTAATTTATTGAGTATACTCAACATTTTCATCATGGTAAAGTACACGAACGAGCAACGTCTGCAAATTATAAAAATTTTCTACCAAAATTCGGAGTCGGTGATTGCAATTTTTAAAAGCGTTAACTCCAATTTTCGGTCGTAATTCTCGCCCTAGTAGACAGGCAATAACAAGTCTAGCGCAAAAATTTGAGTCTACATATTCGTTATGTGATGTTGCCGTATCATTGAGACAACGGGTTGGTCGAAGTGTCGAAAATATCGCTGCCGTTCAGGCGTTCGTAGCAAACGATCCAAATCAGTCAATTCCACGGCGTTCTCAAGAATTGGGCATCGCTTAGACCACATTATGGCGTATTTTGCGCAAGGATCTTGGTTTACAGCCATACAAGATCAACCTGACTCTAGAATTGATGCCGATGGACCATTTGAAGCGACGTACGCTCTCCGATTGAGTTCTGGAGAAGATGCGCCAAGATGATGAATTTCATCGCAAAATCATCTTCAGTGATGAAGCTCATTTTTGGCTCAGTGGGTTCGTCAATAAGCAAAATATGCGTTATTGGTCGGGTGAAAATCCACATGTGCTTCATGAATCACCACTTCATCCACAACGAATCGACCGCTGCAAACGTGCCGCTGTGGCCATATGAACGAAGTCGAGTTCCATTCATAAATGTTTTGATTGTACTTCCAGCCGATAATAAAGTTTTTGAAATATCTCAAATGGTTTGCATTTTATTTAAAAAAAAAGTTGTCAAGTCCTGATTGGAAAACCCTATATATGGCCAACGTGGTCTCTCAATAGTGCAGCGAGTATTCAATTTTCGATTGAGCCGTATTATCAAAAATATTCTCGGTATTATGTCGGCATGTTTCCGGGTGCTGCGAAAGTCCATACATTTGGATGCTGAAAACTCAAAGAAAGTTACGCTTGCGTATTGCGTACTCCATAACTACTTGTTGACAATAAATAAAAAGAAGTATGCTCCGAGCAATTCATTTGACCATTACAGTGATATTGGCAAACTTATCTGGCGACGTGATGTGGATGTGGAAGGCAGTACATTGTATCCATTAAAATAATCAAGTACTGATACACTGCTCGAAGTCAAAGATGTACGAAATGAATTTAAGACGTACTTCATTGAAGATTGTGAATTAGAGTGACAGTATAAATTGCTTTAACAAAAAAATATAATGTGCATTATAGATGCCTGAACGAAAAGTGTTTTTTTTTCTTTAATATTAATTATGTTGGTGTTGGTTGCCTCTCATTGGTAGTTTCTATTGCTGGCTCCCTTGTAATGGATATCAGTTCATACTCCCCAAATACGGAAGAGGTAGCGATAAAGACATATATGCTTCCAAAACACAATGCTGTCTGCTGGCTTTAAAGTGAAATTTAAACACCCAGCCATTATCCATGAATGGCACTGCCATCGTTGAAACCGAAAAACTTTCCATCCTCGATATGTGTGTCAATGACAACTTACGTTGGAATGACCACATATTCGATGTCCCTAAAAATGCTGCGAAATGTCTAGGCTTCCTCAAGCGATGTAAGAAATATTTCACCCCCTCTGACCTGGCTTCAATATATAAGGCGTTTATCCGCCCAAAACTGGAGTACAACGCCCACATGTGGTCAGGTGCCCCTAAGACCTCTTTACACCTGCTACATAGGATCCAAAATCGTGCGACGAAACTTATAGGTGATGCCAGTATTACACAGTCATTCCACACGCTCGAACAGAGGCGTTGTGTCACCTGTCTCACCTTGTTGCATCGCTATTTTCACCACCAATTCTCCACTGAAATTGCTAGTAGCATTCCGCCCCTTAATGTTTTAAACCGTAACAGCCGTCTCGCTATGAATGCTCATCAGTTCACCCTTAAGCCCATCTTCGGACGTACTCTGAAATATCGTGATTCTTTCCTAAGCCGTACAACCTACTTATGGAATACCCTGCCGATCTCTTTATTTCCTAGCCAGTATAACTCGCAAACATTTAAAACCAACGCACATCGGTATCTCTCTTTCTTCCCTCCTAACTTCCTTTCGACCGCGCTACGTGCAAACATCTTAAGGGTACATAAATCCCTTGTGTGCGCGTCAATTATAAAAAAAAATAAAAAAATTAAAGTTAATGAAACTGAAAATGCACTCACTATCAGAGCGGCATCATCCATTAGGCGTCCGTCGTCAGTTTATATTGTGCTTATACAGCATCCTACAAACTACGTCGCATATCAATTTCCCGAATCAGTTCTAAAATTTGTTCCTGGGACCATTCACTTTCACCTTTTTTTCGATAAGATTTTTTGATTTTGTTTTTTGAATTTTTGTTTGCCGACCTGCAAGATTTCGTCGGCGAAAGTGGTGGAACTTCAGTCGGCCGAAATGGTGGATCGTTTTCTACGTCGATGTATTCACATTAGTTCACTCATCTTCACAAAGAATAGTAAGATATAGCACCAAAACTTCGTTTTGCTCGTTCAAATATGAGAAATAATTGTCTGACAATGAAGAAATTGTCACACAGCACATCTGACAATAGCAAATGAGTCTGAAAATGTCCTAATCGTCTATCAATGGTCTGACAATAGTTAAATTGTGTGTTCAGGCAATTTCATTATCAGATGACGGTCTTACAATGATATGATAACGGGTTTTCTGCAAATATTGTAACACAAAATTGTAGCTAAGATTGTTGTAATGTTGTTAGATGTGGCAATCGTCTGAACATAGCTTTAGTCTTAGAAGGCTTAGTTTATAAATTGGTCTCGATACTTTATTGCTGTTTAAGACTTTTGTTTCTGTTTTGATGTCGCTGTTTAAAATGTTTCTAAGTATTTCTCATAGAAGAGGGCATTTTCCTATAAAATGCTTCCTATAAAATGCATAACATCTTTACAAATTTCCTCTCAGTTGAAAAGTGGAAGAAATATGAATGTTCGTAACTGTTATCGTCCTTAACCCTTTCGCTAAGAATGGTACACAAATGTACCAGCAAAAGTTCAAACATCCCTAAAATAGTTCAAATTTGTACCAAACAGTCCTTGACTATCTCTAAAATAAAATACTACTGTACTTTTCCATTTTCATTCCAGTTTAACTTCTACATTTGGCATTATTCTCAGGTGTGTCATATAAAAAAGTGGTTTATTATTGATTTGAGTGCGATTTTCTTAAATTTACCCACAAATAGGTCTAAGAAATAGTGATTTTTTATTACGAGTGATATACAAGTATATGTAGAAAGTAAGCCTTTAGAATCGAGACATTGTTTTTGCTTTCAGTTTTATATAGGTGATACTAAAATTACTATGCGTCCTTTATTGTAGTGCTTACTCGTATGTGTACCACTCGTCCTTTTTGACGTTGTTTTTTTTCAATGTTCCTTGCTTTTTTTAGCTTCAGATTTGTGATGGATGATAACCAAATCAGAATGACTCTGGTGGAAGATGCGAGGCCCTCAGGCGAAGAAGACTGTTCGTCTGATAGCGGCTGGTTTTATCAGCCCCCAGACGATAATGAATTTGAAACAGGCTCTGAAAGTGATCCTGATAATTCGGCTTCTGAAGATGAGGTCGATCATGAAGAAACTGCTGCAGAAGGGCTACCTGCTGCAGAAAACCTACAAGATTCCCCAAATATAGAAGAAACACATGTTGAAGGCATTATCTAGAATACTCCAAGTGATGCATTTACTCCGAAAAAAATCGTGTTTCCTCCACGAGAATGTAAAATCTCAGAAAATATTAACAGGCTGTCTTCAATATCTGATATCACCCATAAACTTTTCCCTCGATCTCTTTATACATAGCACAGTGTTCTAACGAGCGCATACACATCAATCGAGTAACTAGAAAAGATAAGCGTTATAAAAACATCCAAACAACTAATGCTACACCTACGATTTTAGCATATACTGTGGGAAGGAGATTCAAAGAGTTGAAGAAACTCTAGGAGAACGAGTTGTGAACAAATTGGACAGTACAATCACAGAGCCAGATGATGTCTTATGTTTCGGCCGTTTCCTCACATCCGTGGATTTATTGAAAACGATTGAATTTCCAGCAGTTGGTACATTGATGTCTAACCAAAAAAATGTTCCAAGGTTCAACAAAAAGCTACAACGCGGAGAGGCAGAATTCAAAGCCAGTTCCTCTGGTCTCTTACGAGTATGCGTAAAATGGCAGGACACGAAAGAGGTCTTATCTTTGAGCAACTGTCACAATTGTGAAATGAAAAATGTCACAAAAGCGATTAAAATGGGAGAAAAAATTATTCATAGGAGTCGTGGGAGGCGTGGATTGTGTGGATTGTACGAATATGATCGAAAGTCTAATAAATAGTGGAAAAAAACTTTTTATCGATTGATTATAATGGCAGCCTTCAATTCGTGGGTTATTCACTGTGACATTAACCATTCAAAACGTTTTTAGTTCATTTATCAGAGGATTTGTTCGCGTAAGGTTTGAAAACCACATCTTTTCATAGATCAATCCACCGAAGTGCTCAACCCAAAAAAGATCCAGGAATAAAACATTTACCTATTGAAGGTTCTAGCAGGCATCGCGGCTACAGTCACGCATCAAAATAATGTGCAAGGAGTGCGAAGTGTTTTTGTGTAAAAAATGTTTTACGGCTTTCCATTCTTAAAAAAATAGTTAAAAACAAAGAAAACATTTAGATTTTCAAAAGAGTGTGTTTTTTTTATTACTTTTAGAGCGGACGAATAGTACATAAAAGTACCACCCAACATCCCGACTGGTATATTTGTGTACCAGGCCATCAAGCCATATTCCCGTCCCAAGGGGCTAATATCTTTGCATATATGACTTACAGGATTTTATACCGACACATTTAATAGATAAAATGTTCTCTAGCTTATTTATTCGAATTGCCGGGCGAAAGGGTTAAAATATTTATTTTCCCACAAATTATGCCTAAGGATGCTCTATATTGATCTGAGCGTCAAAGCTATAACAGTGCTAATGAAACATTCGAAATGAGGTCATATAACATCTTATTTGAGAATTTTCGGCCAGCTGGCTTTCCTGTAGCAAGTGCTTCTCCTCCCCCATGGTGATTAGAGCTAAAATTTTTGGAAGTTTTTCATTTGGCATTCCTAAAACTTTTATGATACGAGTATAATCCACATGTAGCTTTGAAGTCTTAACGAACACGGGTGATAATCCTGTGACGATGTGTATCATATAATTGGGCGTGTTTTTGGGTAGACTCTTTGGGTAGCAACTCTTTCTGTAATAGAGTTTTTCAACTACTTCATGTTTAACATACACCCAGGTCTGTGCAGCATACATCATTATGGATTCAGCCACTGCTAGAGAAACTATGTATTTGACATCATGTGAAACTAGCTTTACTTTTAAGCGGGTTTCCATATTTAGGTGATTTGCTTTCGTCATCTCAAGATACTTCTATACTATTTCTATGGATTCTCCGTTAAAGTATCATTTGTTATTTCTGGATGTTCTACTAGGATGCTTTTCGGCAATCATAACCTTGGATTTACTGTTAAATTCTACAGCTTGAAGTATTCTACAAGTCGGTTTATCATTAATTGAAGGGTTGCAGGTGAATGTGCTAAAAGAACGACCTCATTAGCAAATAAAAGGGCCCTAATTAGAATTCCTGCAATTTCTATTATACGAAGCAAAAAGTCTACAAAATCATCGTTGTACAAAGTAAAAAGATACGGGCTGTGTATGCATCTTTGTTGAAGTCCGATTTTTATTTCAAACCATGTGGAAATATTTTTTCCATTCGAAGCAGCTTACCGGCTACCTTCGTACATATGGCCGAGTACTATGTTGCTTTGAAACGAACAAAGTGTACAATTTCCTTTTTTTATTCAATGAATGATTCGAATATACTCTGCAGAACAAAAATATTATCAACGGTTGAATAACCGCTTCGAAATCCATATTGATATTCCTTTAGTAGTTTTCTAGTGTTAATCCATTGCGATAGGCTGTTGTTTAAATTTTTTGTGAATACTTTGCAGGACGCGTTGAGAAAAGATATTCCTCAATAGTTGGCTGGATCTGATAAATTGCTTATGGATGGGAAATATTGAAACTTCCTTCAACTGTTGGGGTATAATGCGATTTTCATGTCAAATTACTTGTGAGACCGTACGTAATATACGTATATACACCTGACCACTTTCCTTGATTTATTGTAGTTTTTCCATGGCGAATACAACTTCTTGGCTAATAGGTGCATCCAACAGTTTATCGGAATGCAATGGCATTGCATAGTGCATGGGCGCTACCTGACAAACGGGGTCTAACAACTAATTGGCACTAAGCTAAATGTGAAATTTTTGGTTTTGTGGCGATGATTGCTTCGATGTCATTTTTTTTTGCGCTTTCATCCATTTTCGGATCGAGTAGATTGCAAAATCTAGATCTAGTTTTGTCATGGCTCGCACTAATCTTACAAACATTATTTCCAAATATTGGGTCTTGTTTTGTCCGTTAAAGGATTCCGGAGATGTTTCTTACAATTTTATTTTATTTTATTCATGAGATTTGGGTCCTAGATACTAGATATTATTTATATAGCTCATTTTTAATTTATTCATTTGTGTTGCCAGTGCTAAAAATTTAAATAGAATTTACTCGGCCAGACAGTTGCAGTCTATAATGGCCATATCGCTTAAATTTTTTTATGGAATACTTTGGAACTGCTATGCTTTGAAGATATGAAGATACAGGATAGGAATTTCATAGCAGAAATCCAAATATTTTTGCTATTCATCGATGTAATAGTCTTAAACGAAATCAACACAACGGAAAAAGAGAATGAATTTTGTAATATACTATAGATGCATTTATTTATAAAATAACGGACAGAAATGCGAAAGAACATAAGCATGCTACGTACGGACCGAAACTCAAGATACGAGTACCTCAATTCATTAACGAATTTGGTTAAAGGTTAAAATTGAAAAAGAACTAATAGTTTTGGGTGGTTAATGTTAATGATGATAATAAGTTACAAGTGAATGATTACCTAGAAGTAATGACGTCCAAGGGTTTAACTAATGTAGTTAAAGTATATACCCGCGTTGACATATCGGCTGGGACGTCAACGCTGATGGATCGCATATTTGTTACTGCTTCGAAGCAAAACATCATATCAGAAGTCAAACCGACATGTCTGCCCCCAATGCAGCGAGTAATATGTATATCAAGACAAATTATTACAACAGATACTCGTATGTTGGCAAAAATATGTCAACGCAAAGTAAATCAGATAATGGAGGAAACTAATTGATAGAAGCTGATCTATAACCACGGCGACGTTGACAGCCTATTTAATGGATTCGTCGGAACATTGAGTCAAGGTATTTTACATAAACACCTGTTGTGTAGACTTAAGTTTACGGGATACCCATACATCCGCGACTTTTACTTTAAACCACAGCCTCCATGACGCTCCCACTAGGGGGCCTACCTCTAACAAGTCAAGCCCTTACCGAGATCCGGGGGGCTCCTGACTCACATGGTACCATGACATATGTCCTGGTAAGGACGGCAACTTGTAACTATTCAAATCGTAGTAACTTAGGTGCGTAAATAACGAGGGTTAATGTTGAAGGAAATAGAATTGTAAAGGGAAGTGCAAACCATAGAACCAGAAGCAGTCGTTTTTCGAGGGTATTTAGGTTAAAAAGTTTGAAGCGGTCACGATATGAAGGTAAAATATAAGAGTCGCCCTCGAAGGGCAAATCGAAGGAAACGACGTTGAATATTCTCTAATCGGGATATATGAACTAGCTGAAAGTAGGACCACACTTGGCTGACATATTCTTCTGAAAGGAGAATAGAGTCCGGGGGTGAAGAAATATTGTAGTTTTGGAGAACTAAGTGCCGTCGGCTTATAGAGATAGGGGGAAGTATTTAATTATCCTCTCAAGATTTATTTATAGTTAAAATGAAAAAGATGGGGCCTAGATGGCAGCCTTGTGGGATATCAAAAGCAGCTAAAAATCGGGTTGATAAGGCTGTCCTAAAACGAACGCTATAATAACGGTTACTCAGATAAGATGATATCCATTTTAACAATTTAGGGTCAAAACGGAGGGAATATAATTTGAAAGGGATCAATTGATGAGACATTTTATCGAAGGCGTTATCAAAATTTGTAGCAATAACATTGATTTCGTTACCGTTTTCTACGGCTGAAAGCGCAAAGGGTGTTAATGGGACTGTTATTAAAAATAAGTTCTAGTTGCCTACTGATAGAGTTAGAGACGCCACTTACTTGTCATAAGCATGAGTCTTGGATGAACTAGCGTTTGAAAAACGAACAAAAGAATTGCAGATGTAGATTGAAGATAAGGATATCGTCGATGGAATCACTCATGTCAATAAGTTGGTTGACCGCAAGGATATAGAATTCGATGGGTTGAGCCGGGAGAATGTAGCAACACATAATATACAGGTACCTATTGGGAGTGTTGTTTTAATTGAAATAAAGTCAAGTTTAACAGAATAAGGGATAGCGAAGAGTGAAGGGTTAAGGCTATTGTGAATGGCTAGTAGGACACCCGTGCATGGAGAATCAACTTTAGGGAAGTCAGGATCATTAACCATAGGGAGAGAGAGATCGTCACCATAACACTTGTTTTGCCTTTTCCCTCAAAGCAAACAGAGTTGAATTTATTGTAAAGATGTGCGAGAAAGAGACATATATTTTCATATATCTTTCTATCTCTTAACCTAGAGAGCATAACGGCATTCAGCGTATCAATTTAACGTTAGGTGGCGAAAGGGGATCAAAAATAGGGGCAGGTGCCCGTGAAACCGATGAAGAAGGTGAGCTAGAAGCGGAATTTAAGATATGCGAGCTGATAAGGTTTGGGTATTTGGCTCCTGTTGTAAGTTCGAAATTGGGAAAATTGTTGTTAGTATTCGTAGGAGGGGGTGTGGGCGGTTGAGCAGTGACAGTATCAGCGGCAGGGCTTAAATTAAAAGAAACGTGTTGGGGCTTGGATGGAAGAGACGTAATTGGTGCTTTTCAGGATGACGTGAAGGGGTTTGCTTAGGGATATAGACAGCAGGGGAAAAATCGGGAAATATTTTGGTTTTAAGGCTCCAGTTGGGGTCAGGTTTAGGATGTGGACGGGGAATGGATCTGGCCGATTTATTATTTTCTTCAGATGAGACATTGCTTCGTTTTATTACTATGTTATTATCTGTCCATCCATTATCCGTCCATTTGGAGACCCGCATCTTTCCTAGGTAGAGGTTGGTGTTGGATGGGTTAACAAATAACCATTCATATCTAGCCGGTTTGTTGTTGTTGTGAGATGTTGGGAATATTGTGCCATGATTTTGGTGATGCCATGCCCATTTTTCAAATATTCAGGAATCTAAGCAAAATCTGCGTAATTTGGGGCACTTCTGACGAGTAGGGTGGTGAACATCTGATTCGTTGTATGGAGTCGGTCTAGCCTACTGTGCCACGTCGTGTTAAATTGTGTAACAAGTTTCCGAGGGGCGGCGATAGGAGGAGTTGACGTTAGAGCATTTATACGAGTATCACCATCGAAGGGCTGGTGCGATGATTTGGAGGTTGGGTTGTCGGCACTGGATGTGGCAATAATTCGGCTTCGGTTTGTTGCAATTCACCCAAAATTGAAGTATTGTAACTGTTGTGCGGCGGGGGATGGTTGGGAAGACCATCGATTTTGTGACACACTGTTTCAATGAGGTTTTCGAAATCTTTCAACACTGTTCTATTCGTAGTGAGTTCATGATTAAGTTCATTGATTTTATCGAATATAACGTCAAACATGGACTCGTAATGCTTTGAGAGTAGATGATTGTATGTTGCAGATTAAATGGAGATTGGATGTGGATGACTGGAGATGAATATCTATGTCTTCCCGGAGAGAGTTGATGAAATTACATCTTACACCGTACATCTTACACTTTGCTCAAAGATTGATGGTATGTTAGTTATCAGTCTGACGAGAGAGTTATGATTGGATTCATTGGAGTCACTGAGGCACTTGATTGCAAGGAGCACATGTGAGCGAGAGATACTGATCCACTGGTCAAAAAAGAACAGCATATTTTCCGAAAACTCTTTATAGAAGACCGTGTTTCTTTTATCTAAGACGACACAAATAGCATGGAATATTTTGCCGCAGCTCCCCTTACAGGCAACAAAGTCGGCATTATTGTCATTAATGCAGCAGTTGGTTGGAAAAGGAAAACAATAAGCAACACCAAAAATAATTCCGAAATAAAAAATGCACAGACTTGTAGGTAAACAATAAAAAAGGCGCGTTAGCGATCACAAATTTTTGGTGGGAAATTAAGTTATTGGATTGATTGAACTGGAATAAGCGAAATACGAATTCACAATAATGGAGTAAGGTAATAGGGCGACTGAATATAGTGGCGGTTTGAACTGACTCCACAAAGTATCTATTCGTTATGACTATCTCAATTCATTCGTTTGATTGTTGATTAATGTAGCAGACACTTTGCAGTCGTTATTGGATCTTGAATGCTAGGCAATCAATACGGACTTACGTGAATAATTGTAATCGAGTTAAATACATTGATAGATGACTTAAAAAATAACAAACACCTACTCACTCCCAAGATTTGTTCATTTGTCAACAATGTGCAATAATTGGCTCTAGTCGGTGATCTTTTCGATCGACTAAGTTCAGAATTGAGCAAGTATTCACGCTGTCTAAAAACCAAGACTGATCCACATCAGTAAGCACCCTCTTTTCATCGATTTTAAGGTCGCATATATTGTAATAGCATGTATAGAGACGAGCTATAGAAAGTCATTTCTACTTTCGGGACACTCGTCAGATTGTACAAAATGACTATCAACTAAGCTGCTCCGTAGAGGTTGGAACCCATATCACCAACACTTTTCATGTCAGAAAATTGTTAAGAAAAGGTCATGTTCTGCCATGAAGAAACTTGCATATGCTGATGACATTAATATCGCAGAACCCAGCGAACCCCGAAAAGCAATTTGAAGATGGAAAGTGGAATAATGCGCAAAAAAAAGCAATCAGAGAAGAATTAAATTGATAGACGATTAGTTGATCTAAACCCAGATCTACCCTGGATTTATGGACCGTATGTACATGTTTACAAAATTAGTGAAAAAAGATTATCTGATTATACAGCCACCTCACCTTCATCAAGACAACTTTCCTTCTCCAGTAACTTCACCCTTGGCCCACAAGGTAGGCATTTACCCATGTTGATATCTAATAGTGCAATATTCATGGTATGTCTTGCCTACGTGGTTTGAGGGACAAACATGTCATAACCAAACAATTGAGTGTGTGTCTTGTCCATAGAAGGGTTCCTTTCCTTCCTTCGAGACTAACGTGGAAATAGTATATTTCGGAAAACCGAATATGCATCTATCTGACAGGTCATGATACATATTGTAATATTCCTTTGTGAAAAAATCTTACAATCAAATATTTCCCAACAAACGAGTCCATTTGCATAAAGTGCTCAATCTGCCAAGAAAGATAAAATAAAGCAAATAAACAACCCAAGGCGACACAAAACCTTCAACTTGTTTTCCTTTTAAATTCCGTTCAACCACCCATCATTCTCTACCCTGGTACCCAATACCCCATGCAAATACCTATTGTACATGTCAAATGTATCTACTCATATACAACCTCTCATGTGAAAAATCACTTTCCCTAATTTTTTTTCTCTTCAACATGAATAGGACGCATTATTTATCTACGCGCATACGACTACATATGTATAGTATTTATATTCTTCAAGGGTGTGGTGCCTAACCATCAGAGGGAACAAAAAGATTCGCAAACGATAGTCCCTAATTTGTTACGACGAATAATTCATAGAAAAGCGTCTCGGGAGAAAAGTTTTTTTTTTCAAATTCAAAAAAACTCATGTTGTTAAACGAAAAACTGTAACTCACCCCTCTCAGAAATGACACTGACAGGAAGCAGACACCCCTGTTTCTATGACCTGAAAACTTTCCAAACGAAAGGTGTTGGAGTAATAACCAAAGTGGATGGAGGACTGGGTATACCTAGGTACGAGTTTAAAGGTGGGAAAAGTTACACATTACACGTAAATAAGAAAGATTAGGAGTGCCTTGAAGGACATGCTTTATTAAGCATACCATTAACTGAATTACGTTCTCGCCTCTTACTTGTGATACGAGTACAAACAACAGCAAAGACACAACCGGAAAAGAAAGAAATATGCCTCAGGGAAATTCGAGAAAGAGATGTCATGCGTACAAGTGATTGTATCTACTCATATTGTAGCAGGTTCTTTAAAATTTCGACGGTGTTCTCCACCTCCTTTTGTAGACCCCATCATCATCATCATCCCTGTCCGTTTTTCTTGTCATTGTGACGTTCCCACCCAACTCAAGTTGCTAACATGTGAAACAGAAAATCGCTTTTCTTGTAGACGAAATTAAAACACTTCAACGCTAAAATGAACTCTAGAACGAGCTCCGAATGTTCGTGAATAAATTTTTAACGCAAATTTGGATTGTTTACTCATATCCAGTCTACTCGTATTGTATGATATTTGCCCACCTCCAACCCATATTTCGATTCCCCGAAAGTCTTTTGTCACACATGCGAATAAAGAGCTTATCAAACTCGCGACTTATGGAGTTTGATAGTCAAAGTTGTAATGAAATTCAGTTCAAATACATATTTTGAGGAAGTTCATGAATTGTTTTAGAACTTTGAGATTGTTTCTGTTTTTCATTCAGATCCTTTGGCTCATTTGTTGTGCTTAACTTGGGAACCGCCAATGTCAGAGGCATGTGTTAACACTCATAGATGCGAATTTTTGTTGAAGAAACTTTTCTAGGCACTTACTTTTCCCGAAAGTCATTTAACTCATGTGTATTAGATTGATAAAGACTCTAGAAAGTTAAAATGATGATGAGTTCATAAGACAATTGTTTTGGAAATTGCGTACTCCTTTGACAATAGAATTGTTAATAGAAGGAATGGAGTACCCGTACGTATCTCTAAATAAGGAGTATGCATCTAATAGAAGGGAAACCAGTTCTCAGTAGAAAATTTTCATATTTCCTCACAGGGGACTTCGTTTCTCTATCAAAAATAGATGAACAGAAACCGGGTGATTGAAAAAGTCAACAAAGCACAAAACTTTCCACAGTAAATCCCTCTAAAATATTTTGTTCAATTTAGGGGAAATAAACTGCAGGAAACTTTTGATGGGAGCATACAAATTTTGTCGTCGTTATGGGAATATGATTACGAGTATGTCCTTAAATTGGCAGGTCCTATGAAAATCTATAGAATAAAAGAGATTGAAAAATACAGATAAATATTTAATGGTCAGCTGTCTAGAGGAAAATGAACACAGGAAAACGTTCCCCCAATTCGAGATGACCCAATTTTCAGTTGGGACATTGGTTTGATTCACTCCTTAACTTATTGGAGAAATTGAAGCCCTCAAAGTGGTTGAATTATATACATAAGTGTTGGGCATTTCTGAACCAACTACCCAAACGACAAAAAGGAGCTGAAGTAAGGACCACCATCCTACAGAAAGGAGCCTTACAAGAAAACAAACTTGGAAAGTGAGCCCAGAACATAGTAATGGTCATGGGAGATAGAACCAAACTATCAAATCCCTGTGCAGAATGATCTTGCTCGATGGGGGCTGATCAGAATGTGAATCTGAAGCTTGAATCTGTATCTGATATCGAAATGTCAAAAGTGGAATACATGTATAGACGTAAGCGCCAACACAATGCGTATCTGTGTGAATCTGTATCTCGAAATTGAGCACTTTTCAACTTCGAGATACAGATTCGAGATTGACGTGTATCTGCGTTTGACAGCGATTCAAGATTCAAGCTTCAGATTCACATTCTGGTCAGCCCTTAAGTTTGTAACTTAAGATAAACATAATTGATTTTGTAAACTTTATGCGTTCTTTGTGGATTTTAAATCTGCTTTTGACACGGTGGATAGAAAAGCTATATTCTATAAGCTGTATAGAATGGGCACGTCGATGGAGTTTGGACGAAATATCCAAAACCTGTATGTGGTTACCAAGGTAACGGTGTGGAGTGGTGTGGAGTTGTCAGCATGGTTTCGGATGTTAAACGGGGATATTCTCTGAGTCAAAGCTTTTTTGCACTATACGAGGGCGGGTCAATAAGTCCGTGACTTTTTGAATTTCTGACCTCTTTACTGAAACAGCAACACTGCTCCTGTCAACAGGCATCTGTCAGTTGACTCCTGTCAAAATTTAAACTTGCTGCGTCAGTTAGTTTGTGTTTGACAGCTATTTTTATCAGACTACTCACTAATTTGAGGAGAAAATTTGAGGAGAAAAAAGACAATGCAAGGGTGCACACATGTGCAGTTGCCATGGCAAAAATCCATGAATTGGGCTATGAATTGCTCCCTCATCCACCCTATTCACCAGATTTGGCTCCGAGCGACTACTTCTTGTTCCCAAACCTGAAGAAATGGCTTGGTGGAAAAAGATTTGACTCCAATGATGAAGTCATCTCGCAAACAAAGGCCTATTTTGAGGACCTCGACAAATCATTTTTTTTGGAAGGGATAAAAAAATTGGAGAAGCGTTGGACAAAGTGTATAGAGCTCAAGGGAGACTACGTTGAAAAATAAAATTATTTTTTTATCAAAAAATCTGTGTTTTATTCCAAAAGTCACGGACTTATTGACCCGCCCTCGTACATTGATGAGATATTTGAAATTCTGCCATTAGGAGTTGAGCACGCAGGACTACTGACCTAAGCATTACTGTTTGCTGATGATGTTGATAATGCTGCTGGTGCGCGCACTAGATTATAAAAGTATTGCAGGCTGTCAAATTTGATCGTTACCCTATTTATAGTCGAAGATCAGGATACTTAAAAGAGGAAGAGGAAAATGCTGCAGAAATGAAAAATGGCAATACAATGAACGGCGAAAGTATAGAAGTAGTGAAGGAGTATAAGTATTGTACATAACTTGGCATTTATTTCACCAGAAACCTGGATATGGAGAGACGCTTGGTGGAAAAACTAAGCAAATCCAAAACAGCCATCAATACTGTTTGGAAGAAGTGTCACAGCAACAAACACATCAATCCACAGAGCAAATATAAGATCTGAATCCATAATGTTTTAAGCTGGATTCATATCTTATTACGCTTATGGGACCCCATGTATATAAAATTGAAAAACCATTGGTTGCACCTGCTGAACCTTACTAATAAACATTTTAAAATCACACTTCAAGCCAAAAGCCAACATAATGAAGCTGATAGATTCCAGTTCCACAAACGACTTCAAGAAAGCCATGAATCCATGGGGAACCATTGTAAAGGGTGTTTTTTTTTATAGGTTTAGTTTTTAAACTGGCAACACTGTTTCTACAAATTGTCAATTTGGCAGTTGAAAGTTGATTTGTGGTTAGTACGTTTTGCCACTTTACGATGAAGAGATTAAAGGCAGAACAACTATGCCCATCCACTTTGTGGAAAATTTCTTGGCTTAAAAGCTTATAAGATCCAGTTTGTGCAAGAGTTGAAACCGCGTGACCATTATACGCGTCATAGGTTCGGTGAATGGGCCGAAAACATGATTTAGCTTGATCCTCATTCTCAACCGCAAAACTTTGTTCTCCGATGAGGCACATTTTTGGTTAAATGGATATTTAAACCAGCAAAATTGCCGAATTTGGAGTGGAAAAACCCAGAACCCTTTGTCGAGACGCCCTTACAACCATTAAAACTCACTGTTTGGTGTGCTTTATAGGCTGATGGAATCATCGGCCCATATTTCCTTAAGGGCGATGCCGGAAAGAATGTTATCGTCAATGGATAGCGCTACAGAAACATGATTTCTGACTTCTTCGTTCCTCAGTTGAATGGCATTGACGTCACAGAGCTTTGGTTCCAACAAGATGGCACAATATACCACACGGCGCGCAACACCATCAATTTATTGCGGGAAACATTTGCTGAACGCATAATTTCGCGTAATGGACCTGTGAACTGGCCTCCACGATCCTGTGATCTCACACCTTTAGATTACTTTCTTTGGGGGTATGTGAAGTCACGAAGTCTATGCCGATAAACCAGAGACGTTGGACGATTGGGATGTCAACATTCACCGTGTTATAGCTAATATTACGTATCTCTGCTGACACATCTTTTATCAGAACCCACACCCAATTTGGAGTTCATTATCCTCCTACGAATATTTAGCAGAAGATTAACTCCCCAAGTGAGTCATCTACCTAACAGCGCAGTTGTGATTGCAGATGTGCTGACGTTGTTAAATGTACCTTCTATGTCCAGAAACGCGAACTTTGTGTACTCTCTATAATGTAGGGATTATTCGATGTGGCTAGTCAGTGAATGTAGAGTCGTTTTCACTGACTTTAGGCCAGGCTACAAAGTTTTGTATTGGCATATAGAAGATGGACTCTCGTTGATAGATAGGCTATCAGTAATAGAATAAGTGCAACGTCGAGGCACTGGCGAACGAGCTGGATTGCTAAAGATTTCGATACAAGGAAGGAAAAACTTGCAAAGATTCAATTGCATTGAAATATTTATTATACAGGTGGCGCAAAATTAATCACCCTATCATATTTGCCATTTGCGAACTAGACAGCTGTAGTACACAAACAGACAAGCAATGGAGCGATATACTCCGCGAGAGCGCAGAATTTAACCATCCCAGGCTTCTTTCTTTGGGGCTACTACTGTGCCAACGAGAATCAGACAATCGCAGCCCTCAAGGAGAATATTCGACAGGAATGCGAACAGTTATCACCGGAAAGTCATGGAAAATGCGAAAAAACGGGCACAAATGTGTATCAACACTGGCGACCGCCACTTGGCGGATATCATCTTTTACCCTTAACACAAACAATTGCCAAGGTCCAAATAAAGATTTCTATCACTCAAAATCATTGTTTTTTAATTAGTAAAAAAGTAATTCAAAAACTAAATTGGATGATTAATTTTGCGTCACCTCCAAATATTTAAATAGTATTTGAAGTAATTGGAGGAGAAAATCTAGAATATTGTGAGAAGAAACTTGAAGCCTTTTAAATGGGCTTAGTGAGAACCAGGTTAGAGTTAATAAAGGGAAATGTAAGTTATTCCAAGAGTCAATTGTTTATTTAGGTCACGAAATATGCAAAGAGGGAACTAAACCAGCAAAAGATAAAATGGATGCAATCACATGTGCACCCCCACCGCACGACATTACAGTCTTATTGGGGTTGTTAAATTTCTATGGGAAATAAATTTCTATCCGAAATAAAACCTCTTTATGATCAAAATTCGAGTGGACAGATACCTGTTAGTTAGCGGTTTCAAAGAGTAGGGGTTTTTTATTGACTTGTAATAAAGTGCTGGTCGATTTTGACACATACAAAACGTCATGAACCAAGCTTTGACCTATGGTTAACAAACCGTTTTGAAACATCAGTGATTTTGTTTTGGCGTCATAAACTTTGGTTGTGTGAAAATGTCTGATTTTGTACCAAATAATCGTCATTTGCTGGAAGTGTTGATTTTCTTCTTTCATTCGAAGAAAACGGCAGCTGAAGCGCATTAAGAGCTCCAAAAAGTTTACGGAGATGCTGCCGTGATTGGCTCCGTCGCTTCAAAATGTGATTTCGATGTTGACGACCGTCCGCGTGAAGGAAGGCAAAAATCCTTCTAAGACGCTCGATGAGGATTCGGGCCAAAAGCAGAAAGAGCTTGCTTCAGTATTAGGAGTTACCATTACCATTTCCTAGTGATTGCATGCGTTGCGAATGATTCAAAAACAAGAAACTTGGGTTCTTTGTGATTTGAAGCCAAGGGACGTTCAGCGTCGTTTTTTCGCATGTGTACTACTGCTCCAGCGAAAAAGGAAGAGTTTTCTTCATCGCATCGTCACGGGTGACGAAAAATGGATTCATTACAGCAACTCAAAGAGAAGAAAGCCATGGAGACTGCCCGGTCACGTTTCTACGTTGTCGGCTCGGCCGAATATTCACGCTGTGAAGGTTATGCTGTGTATTTTGTGGGACCAGGTCGATCTTATTTATTATGAACTGTTGAAACCCAACGAAAACATCACTGGGGAACGGTATCGAGCTCAATTGATATGATTCGCGAGCACTGCGCGAAAAACGGCCACAATACGAACAGAGGCTAAACCCGTTAATACCTACTGCGGAACGCTCAAATGGGAAGTCTTACCGCACCGCTATATTCCCCAGATATTGCGCCGCCCAATTATTACGTGCTCGGTTCGATAGCACATGGTCTGGCTGATCAGCACGTCTGCTCTTATGAAGACATCAAAAAATGGCTTGATTCCTGGATAGCCTCAAAAGATGCTCTGCCAGAAAGATGGGGAAAAATTTTTGCGCATAATAAGTAAACCAATTATTGTTTCCTGCGACGCTAGTTTGTATGGTGGCCGTCGTCGCACACATGGTAAAAGGCGAAGAGCGACCTGTCCTTTTCGCATCGTATACGCTAAGTGACGAAAGAAATATTCCCAGTTTCACCGTGAAGCGTTAGCGATTGTTTTTGCTGTTCGTAAATTTCATCGATACTTCTATGGTAGTAAATTCATTTTGTTTAGCGATCATAGGCCACTTCGAGAAATTATTGGACTCAATAAGCAAACGCCAGCAGTAGCCGCTGCTCCTTTACAAAGATGGGCGAGATTCCTAGGGCAATATTCGTACGAAATTAGGTACAACAGCGAGCAGATTTAGGATATATTGAAGGGCTTTCGAGATTACCGATTCAGGTAAAGAAAATTATAGGATTTGTAGTTTAAACATCTGTCTGATTTACCGATTAAATTTTCTGAAATTATAAGTGAACTTAAAAACCATAAAGATTTGATGTAAGTAATAAAGGTTATAATCTTAGGTTGGCCAAATAAAAAATATCCTGATGAGATAGCGCTGTATTTCAAACAGTGAAATGCATTGTAGTGTGAAGATGGAGCTTTATTTTACGGTTCAGGAGTAGTTGTACCAGGGGCAGGGGCATTAAGAAGAAGGGTACTTGAGTTATTACATGCAGGGCATCTGGGTATTGTTCGATCTAGAATTCTTACCTGTAGATATCTCGGGTGGCCAAGAATAAATCAGGATATACATAGAAGAATATATTGGGACATGTACAGTATGTCAGTTAACGCAAAGAAATTGTTCTGATAAAAGTAAAAATGACTGGCAAAAACATTCTATCCATATAAAAGTTCATATATACATTTTTTTAAGTTAGAAGAAATAGATTTTTTTATTCTGGTTGATCACCATTCGAAATGGATAGATGCCGTACTAATGAAAAACACTGGTTTTCAATTTATGGATACCTAAAGAGTTGGTTTCGGATAATTTTCCTCCCTTTTGTTCGGGTTTGTTTTTGTTATTCCGTGAAGCGAACAGCATTTTACACTTCTTTAAAAAGTCCATCTTACCACCCTTAATCAAATGGGCCATCGGAAAGAAGTGTTCAAACAATTGAAAATGTTTTAAAAAAGTTTTGTGCAGATAAACTACATACAAAAAGGGATTTTCATTGAATTGTAATTATAGGAACACAACGAAAACAATAACATATAAAACATCCTCTGATTTATTATTTTCTTATAAACCAAGAACAAATTTAGACCTTATAAAACCTTGATATGAAAATAATCAAAAAGAAAAAGAAGATATACGATTAAATGAAAAGCAGGATACTAAACCAAACATTAAGCAAAGAGTAAAAAATAATTATAACGAAAATGAAATTGTATAAAAGTGAATATAAGAACTATTTAAATTGGAAATCTGTAAGAATAATCAAAAAACTAAGGTTGGTTTTTTACCATCGAAAAAGACGGCAGAAAAATTCTAGCTCATGTTAATCAACTAAAAAACTCAAATGCAAGAAGAGTCAGATTTCAGAAATTATTATCAAAAACCAAATGAAAATGCTCACACTAATGATAATGAAAAACAGAGCGAAAAGGAGTTAGAAAATTGTAACGTGGAAAATGAAAGGCATCAGACTCAAAGTCATGATTTATCAATAGCTAGCAGATCGGTATCAAAATCAAAATCAGAAGCATAAATTAATTTAAGAATATTATACTTTGAATTATGAATTTGAATCTTAACCTTACTTTATGTGCATTTGTTATTTAAATACAATATCAGCAATGAATTACGAAATGGTTAAAAAAAATAAAAATTTAATGTTAATAATTTCAAAACTTTTAATTAAGGAAAGAGTTGATATTTAATGTAAAAGTACCTTATTAGGATAAACAAAGTGTCATCACAATTTTTTTTTCTAAATCCCTTTTTTTGTACTCTATCCATATCGCTGTAAGTCAGTGAGAGCAAGATAATTTTAATTTTGGTGGGGACTAACACCCCCATTTTTTTTGGCTTAATACAAGCTTAAAAACTAGGACGTAAAAACTAATAATAAACAAGATTTTAAAGCTAGGGATGGTGAAGGGGATCGAATTTGATGGAAGAGTGCTACGATTAAAATCGAAAACGGAAAGATTGGAGTTTGCCTTACGCAGCATACTGGAGTTCGATTCGTTAGAGCCATATGTGGTGCTGTGGATTGGTAGATCAAAGAGAAGCGGGCAACGTAGGGTTCGAGGACGCTGGATGGTTTCAATTCGGAATACATTAACTCGTTGAAAGGGACCCACGCTTGTCTAGCGCACTCGAGAACGGGGCGAATGTAAGTGATGTATAGTGGTATGGTCACGTACGGGTTGCAGAATTCTTTGGACCATCTTTTAACGAAGCCAAGTGATGAGTTTACGTTAGTAATTATCTCATCAATATGCGAGCGGAAATTAAGCTCCCTATCGCATAATATGCTAAAGTCGCAGATAGACTCAATAGACTCAACGTGGATAAGATAAATTCGGGAGGAGATTTGTTGCACTTACGTGAGAAGTTAATCAATTGACATTTGGTGACATTGAGTTCTAAGCAGTTCTTCATGCTTCATGCATCGTTAATGGTTAGGATGAAGAGGAGTGGATTTAGGTGGCTACCTTGAGGAACACCTGAAGTAGCCAAGAAAGGGGCCGATAGGACAGACCTGAAAAGAACACTATAAAAACGATTATCCAGGTAAGAAGATATCCATTTTAGCAAAATGGCAATAATTTAATTAAACCTATGAGGAAAACTACACACGAATGCTCGTTTAAATATGTTTCAATTATGCAAGATAGTCTGATAATAGATACGAACTCTGTACTCATTTTAGAACTGCCGCCATGCTCCGCTCCTCGGTTTGTTAAAATGAATAGTTCAATCGAAAACAAAATCATAAAATCGTGGGTGAAAACTCTAATATTTTTGATGGATTAGGATGTTTTACCATGAAGTGCATTTAAAAATTAGGTCAGACTATTAGCAATTAAGGATAGGTTGAAGGAAGTATCACTCGTATGTAGATTCGAAAGCAACGACATAATGGAAAAAGTACCACATCCTAGAACCTTGGTCAGCAATACAGTTATTGTTGAGAAAATAAATGTTGAGCTAGGCTGTTGCCTAGATCTAAAGGATCTAGATCAGATTTTGCTCAAGAAAAAAATTTAATTTTCTAGTTAGAAGTACTACGATCCAAACTTGCGGGCATCAAACATTACTCTTTTATGGGCATGTGCCACGGTTTCTGGCTCGTAAAGTTAGCTGATGAAAGCCCTAATACGAGTATATGTTCATTCAGTAGACCGTTTAGGTGATACGAGTTTAAGCGGTTGGCATTTGGCCTTAAGATGTCGCTGAACCTTAACTTTGCCAAGAGTATTCTTCAGAAGCATTTGCAGCTTTATCCAATTTGGAAAACCCAAAGAATAAGAAAGACTTACACTCCGTTATGGGATCGCTGAACTTTAAGAGAATCTATACTCACAATTTATCTGATCAGTGTACAAATTTGCAGGATTTGCTAAAAAAAAAGCAGTGGAATTCAATAATTTCAAGAAATGTGCCAGTGCTAAAACATTTGAAGAGACGTTAGAATATGCTATTCAGTGTGAGTCTTCACAGTACGGCTTGGGGAATGTCTGTTATGAAAACATGGACCAATAAACTTAGCTTTGCTTCAAGAAGCTCAAGGGTCACGGAAAAAAATTATGCATAAATCGAAAATGAACTTTTCTCCATGCCTTTTGACATATCTAAATTTCACTTCTATGTATTATAAAGTTTTTAACTGATCACAGAGCATTAACACTAATACTTAAAAAAAAAGATTTTAGAAAACTCTATGCAGCGATACTTTAAAATACAAATTAGATGTACATTATCTGCTTGGAAAGTACATGATTTTCTATCAATAAATACTAATAAAGATGAAGATATAATCGACACTTTCGCAGAAGTTCAGCAATGAACCCGGTTTTGTCCAAAATAGCCTTTTATTGCAAAAATACTTGGTCTGCTCATATTTTAAAAGTTCCCGACAAACTCAAGTCTACTAGAGGCTGAGAACTCAAATGTATTTTGAGGAGAATATGTTATTCTTACGATAGGGTGATAATTTCTTGTGCCTTGAGGAAAAATGTTATCAAGTTTTTATATCAAGCTCACTTATGGATTAATAAAACAAAGGGTCGTGCAAAAGACTTGGCATATTAGCCGTCAATAATTCAAGAAACAGAGCAATATGTGCAACATGCCTTCACTTTAGAAGGAAAAATTGCAAAGAACCAATAGTGTTTCATTAAATTCCACCGTATCGTTTTTATAATCTAGGCATGGATATGGATAATCAAATTGAAAAACTACTTTTCAAAATGGATAGATATTTTACAAATGAAAACAAAATCCATGTCTGTAGTTAATCTTACTGTGGAATGCGTATTTATTATGCGTATTTTTTTTAAATTAAAACCATTTTCGTTGCCTATGTCTGAGACTGTTACGCATAAATCTATCTCAACCTCATATTACTATCCCAAATTCCAAATTCCCAAATTGACCCAAATATCTGTGTAACCTCTTCTCATGCTTTACGCCTCTGTAGAACATCCATTTGAAATTGTTTCATATCCTCTTTGAGAATAGATACGATACGTAATTGCTGCCCGAGGAAAGCCCTCGTTTACCCATCTCACTGCACTCCATTTATTGGAATTTATTGAATATCCCTCAATAGATCAATAAATCTAAATACATTGTCTTAAATTTGAGATATTGTAAAAAGGAAAAAGGTTCTATTAAGACAGGCATGTTGACCCCTAGGCATCTGAACGAAATAAGAAATATTTCAAGTTTCTGTGGATATAGTCTCGAAGTAGAGATAAGTCTCACACTTGAATGTTATTGGTTGTCAGAACTCATCGTTTCATAGATTTATAAGGATGCAGATTTGGAATGCCATTTCTGGAGTGAACTACATACCGTACAACCCATTCGATCCTACGGCCCATATACATAACATGTTTAATATAGTGTAAATAATTTGGATTTTATAAAATAGAAAATTGGATTTGTTACATTACATTACTTGTTCGTTACATTCGAATAATATGTATACCAGACACGCTCCTTAAAACCAAATACGTTGCAGTGATATACTGATGGTTAATCAAACCAGTATCTAGTTTTTAAGTTCAATTCCATATAGTGAGTGGCTTATCGCCTATACTCCCATGTAAACCCTTGACCATGTAGGACAAAATTGTAATTTTTGAAGTTTCAGTTTTTTTCAGTTTTCAATGCATTTTATTTTCTTACTAATTAACTCTTACATACTAACAAAAAATGCTTAAATGCTAGCTTACAATTACTTAACAGTCTTATACTAATTTTTGAAGTTTAGTGTCAGATGCTCGTCTGCCTATAAGCAGTAGAATGCTGAAGGATTTTTTTATGAACTGCTCAGCAAGAGTTAAACGCTATCCTAAATACGAAGTTATTGTAAAAATGTTATAGGTAATTGTGAAGAAGAAAATCAAAAGGTGTATATCTTTGATAAGGTACAACAATAGGAAATCAAAATACACGAAACATTTCAACGAACTTAGACGAACTTATAGTAGAACAAGTACAAAATTTCAGCACTTCAAGATCGGCAATAAAACATAGCGACCTCCACATCATTTGAGGAGTTAAGTAGATGGTTGACTTTTTGAGTTTTTTCCAAGGTCTGCCGGAGTGTGGATCGATCGATTGTGGAGTTTCCTGGTCTGAAACCATATTGATAGGGGCCAAGCAAGTTGTTGACGAAGGACTTCAGACGCTCATACAATATTGCAGACTTTGTACGCAATGATGAGGAAACTCATACTTCTATAACTAGCGTAGTTAAGGGGGCTTAATATTTTGTGGATCGGCCAAACGGCGCTGAGATGCCTTTCATCAGGTATACACCCTTCTCTTTTTCTTAGAAATGAGTTGGTCAATTTTCTTCACCTCAGCCGGTAAGCCGACAGGACCAGCAGCTTTATTAGATTTACCCTTAGATATTACTTATTTACTTCATTCCGGTCAGTTGAACGGAAGATTTGGCTATCATCATCTAAGTTGAATGGTTTTTAATGGTGTGGTGTTGGGCTTCAGTTGGCGTTCCAAGTCAACGTTGACTGCCCGGGCGGTTCAGACGTCCAGAATACTGGAAGCATACCTTGCATCGATCTCAAAATAATCAATTTGGTTTATTCTTTCATAATCCAGAGAGGACCACGTCCCCTTTGTATATTGAGATGAGGAACCCATGTGTTTATAGTGGTATTTTGTCCCGCCACAAAGTCGGTGTTACTTTATTTTTCATATGGCTCGTCTTGGAGCTCATAGCAACATTCTTTGGTGGCGTCGTCTTTGTCTTTCGTAGGCCCATGGACGCATATTATGGGGATTGTCACAAGACGTTTGCTCACGTGTCGCAAGCTGAAAACTTCTTGCCTAAGTCTACTGAATATCAAAAATCCGGTTCCGAATAAGCTCTGTTTGTGTCCCCTATAATAATCACCATAGTAGATATCTAAGTTTTTCATTCTCCGTTCTACAGGACAGGCAGTCTTAGGAGAGGGTTGTATTTTATCACCAATATTGTTGTTATTAGGGATCAGTGGTGTGATTTGTGCTACTTTGTTGGCAGGAAAGCGAACGCAAGCATGTTGAATATACTGACGATGTCTACATTATGCTCCCCTACATAACAATAGTCTCCCAATAAATGACATCAAGTATAAAGAGAAAAGCAAAAACTTTCTGACTGAAAATTAATAGAGCAAGGATTAGCATCGGTTTAAGCGCATCGAATCAAATATGCAGCACTGGATAAGCCGATAGAGTGAAAAAATAACTTGGAGAATCCTGTGAGTATTCTATATTATTATTATTATTATTATTATTATTATTATTATTATTATTATTATTATTATTATTATTATTATTATTATTATTATTATTATTATTATTATTATTATTATTATTATTATTATTATTATTATTATTATTATTATTATTATTATTATTATTATTATTATTGATATTGGTTCAAAGTGACAGTAATTGGTGCGGTGAGTTCGCATCAGGAGCCATTTTTCATCAAATAAAATGGTCAAAAATAAGTGCACCTATTGAATTACTCATAAAATTTCTTATATATGTTTATGTGGTACTGAGAAGTATCTTTTTGAAACAGTTTATGGAATGCTAATAGCAATTGTTCGAAATGCCTTCCTTCCATTTGAATACACTTTGATGTCAAATTAACGGTCATCAAAATTCTTTTCATCTCTTCTGAAGCGGCAATATTTTCTTGGATATATATCTCTGGGTGGCCAAGGGTTGGGGCCGAATCGACCAATCCACCGTTCGCTAAAAGTATGGTTGAGGAATGAAGTTACACCGTTGCTACTATGCCAAGGTGCTCTATCTTGTTGAAAGAACATCGCCCTTCTCTGAACAAGAGGAGCATTTTCAAGGAGTTCCGGCAGTCGTGTTCTAAGAAATTCCAGGTAGTTTGTGGAAGAACGTGCGGGCCTACTAAAGTGTTTCCTATTAATCCAGCCCAAACATTTACACTAAACCTCCTTTAAAATAAACAACACATTTTAAAAAAGTTGTTTACAATAATTAAATTATTACCTTTGAAAGGATGTTGTGCGTATTAAATGGGGATTGGAGTTCGACCAATGGTGCAAATTATGGTGGTTTATAACCCCATCTGTGAATTCTGGTTCTGCGAAGTTCCAACTGCACAAATAGTCTGCCGACGCTGGCTGAAGGCTAAACTTCCACAGCACGCAAAATCCCATCCTCAACTTCTGCAGCGGTAGCCTGAACGTCCTTTTCTCTTTTTTTTGGTACAGTTGACCTGGTATCAACGACGCGCTGATACGTATCGGCGAATAGCCGGATGCACGGTGTTCTACGATTTGGGTATAGTCGTTCGTACTCCAATCTTGCCAACGAAGAGTTTCCATTGCAGAACCCATATACAAACACTATTTCCGCGAATTCATGTTATGAATACATTTTGTAGAGATCAACTTAATAATCGGCTGTTCACTTACAGAGCAAAATGTCGATTGTAGATCAGTTGAAACAAAATTGCTAATTATTGCCACTGCTTTGCAAATGTACCACAATGCCAAATTGAAATAAAAGAGTAACAAAGAATTATTATTCTTTGTTATGACTTTTTTCCTATTCAACAATTAACTGTTAACTGCATTGCTCATATGTACGCTAGTTTATTATTCTCACTTAATTTTGTTTGATCATTTTTGTTTGACGAAATATGGCTTTTACTACAAAATCTGTTGATCGTACGTAAAAAAGTTTCTAAAAATATCTTTTAGGAAATTTTACAAGGATAAAAATTTCATAAAATTTCAGAAAATTTTTTAAATGAAAATTTTAAGAAAAATGCATTTTTAGTAAAAAACAGAAAATATTTAATAATTTTGAGTTTAACTAGCCATAACTTTTTTGTTGCTGGACAAATGTACCCAAAGACTTGTATGCACTACTAAATTACCTTTCCAAAATGTCCAAAACTATTTTTGTACCTGTACTAATTTAGAAATTATAGTGTTTAAAGTGGTTACACCTCAAAATTAGATGTCATCCACATTGATGGATCATCCAAAGTACTCGTATTTCTAAATCTTTTTTTTTTGAACCTTTTATCTTTGAATCTTGTAAGTCCACTTCTTTGTTATCAAAAATTCAGAACTATTAATACTAAATATGTTTTTCGAATAACAGTGAATTGTTATACCTCTTCTTCACAACCATCTCATAAACCACAATCAACAACAAATTTTTAACCATCTGCAGATAAGCAGTGGCTTTGTGGATAACATAAACAAATTGTATTAAACTAAATGTTAAATATGTTAAATAAATGTTAACTATATGAAAAAATAGTCGATGTTTCCAGTCAATAACTGGTGGATAAAAAAAACATCAGCGACGGTTTTTTAGTGTATGTATGCTAATTAGTTTTAGCTTATTTTCATAGGGAGGTAATAAATATGAATCGCTCCAAGGTAGACGAAACGAATAAACCTACATTGGACGGCTTCGATTCTTTGAATGTGGATTTGTTTATAAGGTGACCAAACTTGGCTGGAGTATTCAAGGACAGGCATTACAAAAGTGATGTACAGGGATATTGTAACATAAGAGTTTGAATATTCTTTTGACCAGCGTTTGATGAAGCCATGTGCTGAGTTAGCTTTATTAATAATGCAGTCGAAAGTAAATTCTCAGTCACAAATTATTCCTAGATCCCATACTTCGGTAGTGGAAGGAATAGGCTCATCACAGATGAAGTAGTTTCTTGGAAGGGATGGTAGACGGTTGGAGGAATCGGTTATCGCTTGGGATTTATTGGCATTAAGTTCCAAAAAGTTTTTCTTCTACCATATTAAAAAGTTATTTAAGTTGCTTTGCAAGCAACAAGAGTCAGAAGAGAATGAAATGACTTTGAAAATTCTGCTGTCACTAGCGAAAATAAAAATTAGAATTAGAATTCACTAAAACGAAATTTATATTGTTATCGGCAATATAAAGATTATTGGTCCAAGATGACTACCCTGAGGGACACCAGATTTTGTTTTGATAAGGATCTGAAAATGACTCCGTATTCTCGCTCTTTTAAATAGGATTTAACCATGCCACAAATTTTGGATAAAAACCAAGTTTTTTTAGTTTAGAAACGATAAGTTGATGAGAAATTTTATCGAATGCCCTACTAAAATCTGAGGAAATTGCATCGACTTCATTACCGTATTCTAAAACACAACGTGTCCTAGAGACGAACTGAATTAGGTTTGTGGTGGTTCATTTACCTTTCATAAAACCGTGCTGATTTGTGTAGATACTTGATCTACAGAACGGAAGCAGTCCTTGATAGACTATGCTTTCAAAAATTTGGGTTGGTTTTGCTATGGGAATGTAAATATCAACCTCGGTCTTACTTCCTTTTTTATGAAGAGGGATGATATAAGATTCCTTCCATAGGAAAGGAAAGAGACGGGTTAAATAGCCCAGAGAGGGGAGGACTGAGGTGGTTTACACCATATTTTATTACAAAAGCCGGAAGGTCATCAGGGCGGAAGAAAAATCACCTTTAAGTTTGGTACTGTTTTCTTATACAATTCGCCTCGTTAAAGATAACGACGTCTCTGGACAGTTTTCCATATATTGTAGCCATGGTAACTAGGATTGGGTTCAGGGGTTTGCTTATAAAAAAATTTGTGAAAATGAAAAGCAAAGAAATTTCCAATGGTATTTGGGTCAGCGGAGAAATTTAAGAGTTTAAGGGTAGCCGTCTGATTTTCTTTTGGTATTAACAAATTGGTAGACAATTTTAGGGCCCGAGATTAAGATAAATTACAAGCGGTAGAGGTACTCAAAAAGTTCAGAAAAAACGATTGTTTACAAGTCGATTGTTACTGTAGACGTTATCGAATCGATTTATTGAGAATTCGTGATACAATTTATTTCTGCTTTTACAAAGAAAGCGCAATTTCTCGTTGTACCAGGGAGGAGACGAAGAGCAGTCCTTTTGGAAAGAATATGGAGCAGCAAAAATTTAACGAATAAAGTTGATAGAGGCAAGATTAATGTTTGTTGTCTCAGCAATAAAGTCAAAGTTAATGTTGCCCATGAGGCATTTAAGTTTACTGAATTTGGCTCGAATTGGTGATGACGGCCAAAATTTCGATGTTAAGCTGTAGTTAAAATTCAATTTAGACTACGGTATCCAAATCTATAATATCTAAGTGATTTGTTATTGAGTATTGCACGATTAGCGCGCGCGCTGTGCAGCTCCAACCTGCTGAGGCGATGTTCTGTAAATATGACAATACATCAATTGCGTGAGTATTAAGCAGGAAGAAAATGGAATCACCGACTTTAAAAAGGTGAACGTTCAACAAATAAATTCCACTGTTTGATTGACTTCAACGTACATGAGCAAAGGATTTATTATTACCTGCCAGGGTGCCGAAATATAAATAGTAAAGCACAATCCCCAAATAGGTCAGCAACAGATCTGATATGCTCGAAGTGGCCCCAAGAATATCCGATTTCTTAAGGAGGTACCCATACGACCATATTAGAACCTCACTCCTCTGAAGTAATCAAGAACTTCAATTAACTGTTAACGACCCTGGAAAAAGAAAAACATAGAATGTTCGCACCCCAAGCTGGCCGGCTATAGCCACACAATTAATGAAGTAATGAATGAAAAACTGTAACGGCTACTGACAACAGTATAAATTTTATTGAGAGTCAAGAACAATAAGTAATAAGACTTGCTTCACCAACGTGGCCCTGAAATAGGCAATTCTACCTGAGAATGTTTTAAAGGGGTCCACAACGAATACACACTACCTGCTTATCGATTTCAAGGCCCCATATAGCAGCATCTATAGAGACAAACTATGTTCAGTTTTGACATTCTTGACATACTCGTCTATTTGTGTAGAATAAAGACGGTCAGATAGCTAGTTTGGAAAGGTCGAAAGCAGTCCCACAGAGACATTTGGTGTCAAAGGATTGTTTTGACAAGGTGAGGTGATTTTGTGAAGTGATGATGGGATTTTTTGAACACACCACAGAGGCAGTGTCCCAAGAGTCTGTCCAAGTATGGTACTAGCATACCCTGATGTCATTAATATCATTATCGGAACAAAGGACCGAATTATAGACAGCTCAATCTTTGAGGTAGTTAGGGATTTTGTCAACCTAAGCTCTGATATCAAATCCTCTTCAAAAATCAAACGAAGAGCTACAAGTGCAGCTCGCTATTTTTTTTATTTTTTTTTTTTTGATTAAAGAAGGAAATTTAGGCCTTCGAATAAGGGCTCGTCGAGAAGCTATAAGAATACTTAGTACAAGACCATCATCATGCTGGTCCTGATCTACAGAAGCATATATGTAAGCGAAGGCAGTTGAAGAAGACCATTGGTCGTCTTGAATGGAAGATACATCGGCCAATTTTTAGTCCCCATTGCGGATAGGCACCGGACCCTACAAACTATGCGACGACACAAACCTGGTTAAAAAAATATTTTGTTGTCGCCTAAGAAAGTACGGTCATGTAGATCGAATGGATAAAACTTTGATTTCTATCCTATCCTTTTTTAGGAGGGAACCTCAAACATATTGCAGTGCACAGCTGGGAACAGTTTTCTAATTTAGCAGTAATTGCCGAGGCTTACTAGTTGAAGGCAACATCTAACCTGGACTGTACAGTCATATTAATGAGTAAGTAAGCCAAAATTACGTTCGTGTAGCCATAAGCGAGCAGTAATGAACAAGTCCAAAGGTTCATACGGTTATGCAGCTGATCTACATACTAAATATAAGCATCTAGAGATTAGGCGCTTGGAAAATTCCTTAAAGGTGAAATCATTACTCGCCATCTCTTCGTAAGTGAAGAGGCTTGTTCCACTGAGTACAGAATCACCTTTCATTTGCTAATTTTAACGTCGCTTCACCCAAAGACTTCTATTCGAGTTTTCTTTCCTTGGCATTTCTTTTCCGCTATAAAAGAACCCTCTATGGGCTCAAATACAATATACAGATATAGCTGGTGTACTTCTAAATAGAACTTGATTCTCCAAATTCTATTAGGAGCCTATTTCACGTATATCGAGGCAAAAAGCCAAATAACTCCTTTCATAGAATATTATCTATACTTGCTTATCATTCATTCTTTCCCCAACACTTGTTTGTTGTGCCTTACAACCACCACCACACCAAGGCACTACCCTTTTCAACCAAGTCAACTCACCTGTTTCGCTGCGGATGAACGTTAAATAATTAATTTTTTTTAACGTCACTTCTATAAATAAGGTCGTAATCCGTATTACATTCCATCGTTATGTGATCATGTCCTTACATATGCGTACATAGATGAAATCACGCACGCCATTCTCCCCATGTCACTGCGTGCGGATACTAGTACATTCCACAGGTTCAACGTTTCGTAATAGCATCATAGAACTCGTTCTTCCGGAAGAATCAACATCGGCTATATATGGCTTGTATCTACGAGTATGTGCTGGCAACAAATGTAACCACCACAATTATATTCAGGTTACAGGTAAACCTGTTACTGGCTATCCAGGTCAAAGTATCTAAAGGACATACAGCGTACATATGAGGCTTTCCATGCGTGCTCTATCCATGTACTGGTATGCAACTCAAAACTTAGCAATTAAAAATAGATGTCCGGAAACGTGTTCCGTGATAGATTATGATTTAATTACAGAGGGGGGGAAAAAGCCATTGTGTAAACTGTAAAATGAACAAATAACGAGCTAATGAATGGAACTACTGAAGTTGTGGAGGAATCATGAGTGACCATTTTTAAAACGTGATTCCTGCCACTTACATTACTGTAGCAAGGCTTTCACTTTTTTCTGTCATTTCGCACAGCTGCTTTGGCGTTTGCGTTAATCAATTATGACAGCTAAAGTGCTGCTATATTTAACGGTCTCTTATGGTTCTAAATGGTTCAAAAATATAAAAACACTCATAGGCTTGGAATAAGACCTTGGCTGGGGTTTGTATGTTCCTTCAGGTATCCATCACCTCTTTTAAACACGTCGCTTAATAAGCTCTATGCCCTAAAGAATGTCTTAGACTACAATTCATCGCCTAACATCCATTAGTAAGAATTAAATCCATTTTCATGTCATTAATCATTTCAATCAATCCACTTGGAAATTTCTATTGATTCGTGCTCTTACATGGCAATGTTGTGAAATGATTATTCCTCGTGGTTATTTGATGTAAATCATACAAGTAAGCACGACTAATTGGCCGCTTTACAACTCTAAATAGCTAAAGTTCTCTAATAGTGAACATCCATGGAAGTTGTAGTCGTTAAAAATAGTTACAATGCATTTGCAATGTTCATAATTAAATTCGAGTCGTAAGAATGCCCGCTCGACGAATCCGTGAATCTATGAGTCATTTATATACTAACGTTAGTCTTACCTTCCATTTTAATTATGCATTATGCAATGCTATTCGGAATTGCAATAGACGGATTCATAAACCTAACTCGGATACTTCATTGTGCGCGTTCACGTCTGAGGAATCTTGAAATTACCATAACAATTGACGAATGCTTGTTGGTCGGTTGTAGCCGAAATCCATGTTTGAATGTCGAATTGCTTTTGTCATTTAGATGAATTGACTTGTTTGGTAGATTTATGAGCACGAGCATGCAATTAGTTTTGGAAATTAAAGTTTTACGAACCGTATTGTCCGAATCACAAGTACGTCGTTCGTTTGTTCGCTAATAATAATAACACGAATTGACAAACTTGAGTTCGTAGGATAAATTTTGGAACTACTGATGAAGGTATGAAAAACACAGAAAAGGTTTTGTAAATATGTAATGTTGAAATATTTGTAAAGAGCGATGATGGTTGAATATGCATAGTTTGAAGGCAACAGCTTCTCAAAATGTTCTCCTCCTTAAAATGAAGTTCCTATACAGGATGTTCCAGAAAATGTGTCGAAAACTTTAAGGGGAGATTCTTTGACGTATTTTGAGAAAAAAAATTGTATGAGTAGAGGAGTTCGAAAATGCCACCAATCCGAGATACAGAAGTTATAAGTAAAGCCCTACGCTGCCAAGTTTTGACATCTATTGAAAATAACATCTTAAAAAATTTATGCAGGTATAGTAACAAATGCGATGTCGTTGAACTTGTAATTAAGAGTATTTTAATTGTTTCAAAGTAAATGTTGTCCTGTCAAAAGTTATCGAAGATCAAAAGTGATTTTTTTTAAACTTAATACTTTGGCTTTGTCATTTGTTTTAGGAAAAATATCTATGATAATAACTTCCACTTTTTGCAACTTTGAAACGTGGAACTGGTTTCCATTAATGAAATTGTCTAATGAAAAGCGAGGGTTTTCGTCTCTTTTTTCATAATTAGCGGGAGCTCAACGGGATATTATACCCTCAAAATATTTGCACATAGCGCAGACGAAAGAAACTTGGGGAAGAGGAAAAGCTGGGCACCGATGTATAGGGTGACCAAATAGGAATGATAGTCTCTCCAATTGTTATGTTTCAGCAGCTGTCAAGCTACTATAACAACCAACTGTCAAAATATTCAGTAAGGTTTGCCATTTCATCATACATCGTTTTACGCTTCCCGAACGTGCGGAAATTATTATCGAAATTCTAGCTCAGTTCTAAATAGGCAACATGAATTTCGTCGTGAAGTCGGTCGTCATCATGGCTTCAGTATGCAGACAATTCGTCGCACCGTGGAAAAGTTGAATCGTAAGTACACTCTTTTGGGTCATAAGCCACCAACCAGGCAGAGATTAGTGCAAAATGGAGAAAATAAAGCCGCCGTGCCGTAGCGGCCAGTTCGAAGAAGACCCAGAAATGTCAACTCGGCGCCGATCAGCTGAATTGAGCATCGCCAGAGAGTCAACCCGGTTTATTGTGCGGTTTAATTTCTGCCCACATCCGTAAACGATTGTACTGACGCAAGAATTGAAGCCGAAAAACCATAGACAACGCCTTGAGTTCAATAACGATGCTAACCGACCTTATGTAGTCAGAGCTCAACAATATCGATATATCCGAGCTGTGCTTCCGACAAAACATCGCTACATACCATACAAGCGACGCAACGCTCGAAGTTATGAAGGAGAAATTTGACCGCTGGGTCATCTCACGCGATCATGCGATTTGACCCAACTCGATTATTTTCTCTATGTCTTTGGACTAGCTCGAAGCCAACATCCGACACTCTATTGCCGGAATAACGCCGCACATATTGGACCGATTCATCAAACATTGGACAGAGCGCTTGAAGCACTGCCAGCGAAGCCTAGGCGACTATTTGAATGATGTGCTATCCTACACATAATGGCATGAACGTAGCTTCAAAATAAAGCCAGTATCAATTTTATATCTCACACCTATCAGTTTTATCGCACTGTTTTGAATCCTATCTAGCCGGTGCAGAGATGTTTTGGAGTACTTGATCAGATTTGGGCATTTTACTCCAATTTTGGGCGGATGATTGCCGTATACCGTGAATCCAGATCAGAGGGCTAAAAGTATTTCTTACATCCTTTAAGGAAACCTATACATTTCGCAGCATTTTTGGGAACATCAAATATGTGGTTATTCCGGCGTAGGTTGCCATTGACACAAGCACAGAGAGTGGAAAGTTTTTAGTTTCAACGATGCAAGTATCATTCATGTACAATGGCTGAGTGTTTTGATTTCGCTTTAAGGACAGCATTGTGTTTTGGAAGCATTAAATTCCACTTTGGTGATAGTTCCCCAATCGGTTATGCTGTTAATACCGGAATTTACTGAGCCTAACAAGCGCTGCCGTTTCCGTTCCACAGCCGAGTACTCATTGATGAAGATTAAATAGAGTGTCGGAGACAGAACAGAGCCCTGGGCACATAAGCATTAATTTTGTGAATATTAGACTTAGAACCATCCAAAACAGCTTGAATTGAGCCTTCCGTAAGGTAATTTCTAATTCATTGAAGAAGAGAATCGTCGATCCCAAATGCACGCATTTTCGACAAACGAGCCTGATGCCAAACTCTGTCAAATGCCTTAGAAATATTAAGTGCCACTTTGGTTCCACTTTTCGGTGAGACATGCCATCAAATCACCAGTTTACCTGTTGCTACGAAAACTGTACTGCTTTCTTCCGATTTTCAGAACTTAACGCCGCTGAAGGTTGCTACGATTTGACCAGTTACAAGCCGCCGGTCGTAAGGTCCTGTTGGGTGGCAGGACTGTCGATAGTCCCTGCCAGCACTTAAAGCTTGGTGCCATTGGAGTCAGGTCCCCCAGACTTTGGTCCGAACCTGTTTTGAAAGTGGTAGGCCCTGTAGTGGGTCCATCATGGTGGCTATGATTTAAACATAAAGTCGCAGGAAGGGTCTTCAGCTTGTGTTTGACCCAGTGTAGAGTTAGAATAAATACTGGGTGCCGTGATCGTAAGAATGGTAGGTCGGCCTGAACCCATACCAAGGATGGAATTTTGCCTCCAATACGAGTTCCATTTTGGTATCAGAGCATTGGCGGTGAACGATGGTAAGGCGTATCCTTTCTGGGCCCCCGTCCAATTATCAAGGCTTCGCCATCAATGACGTTGTCTAATAATAAACGGCGGCAGAGCAAAGTACTGGTCTTATCGTAAGCATCTTTTAATGACGCTACCGAAGGTTGCTACGATTTGATCAGTCACAAGTTGCCGGTCATAGGTGTTGTTGGCGGCTGGACCGCTGGTAATCTATACCAGAACTTAAATCACGGTACCATGGGAGCCAGGAGCCCCCGGATCTCGGTCCGGGCCTGATTTTATTCATTTACTGATTTAAATTTATCATTAGGGAAATAAAGTTCAGAGTAAGTATAACCTTAGAATAATTACTGGGCCATTTTTCTTTGAAGACGTTCCCGTTAAAACTGCAAATCTAAAAGATTATTAAAAGCAATGATTTAAGTTCTTTTTAAGATTTAAAAGAAGTGGATTCAATAAAATAGATCTACTACGCACACCACTCGTACTACAAGGACATTTTTGACCACTGAATAATTTCCCTAAATTCAGGGTACGAAAGTGCACGAAAATCGTTGGAGAAAAAACGTATTGGCGGAAGTGATAATTACCAAAACCGACCAAGTTGAAATTACAATGCATTTTGTACTTCCATCTCGAACAGTGCCAGGAGGAAAGAAGCTTCTGACACTCACTCTATATTACCAGTACTCAACAAGATAATAGAAGAAATGATGGCGAGAAGATTGCAGAATTATCTCGACAGATATAAAATGTTAATAGGAACCAATATGGGTTCCTGAGAAACAAAAATGTTAATCATGTACAAATACTGATATAATGTATAGAATGTACAAATATTATAAATACTAATATGAATAAGAACTATCACTCGCTGGTGATTTCGATTTATTGCTTTCAAAAAAGCATTTGACACTCTTTGTCACAACAAAATTATCCATATGCTTGAAAAAATAGGCATTCGAAGTCCAATACTTGATTGGTTTCCAAGATATATTTGTGAAAGAAGTTTCAAGGTAAAGATATCGAACTGTTGCAGTAATCTGCAAGATCCTGAGATGGGTGTACCACAAGGTATTGTATACGTTAACGATATACTTTCAGTACTACGAAATGGTATCGGACTCCAATATGCTGATGACACTGCTATAATTAGTCGTAGACTAAGGTAATGCATATCCGACCTCCCCATATAATAAGAACACCTATCAGAATACGGTTTCAAAATTTTGAGTACCTGCAAAAAACTTGTCACAGCAAAACCTCTAGCAATTCTACGGATGATTGAGTCTATACCTCAGTATGGAATAACAGCCTGGGGAAATACAGCGTAGTATAGATTAATGGACCTTCAAAGTGAGCACAACAGAATATTCAAAATTCTATTATGGTAACAGGTACGTTGAAAATTACAATAATCCAAGTGAAGATTTGAATCTGCTAACTGTCCCCAAACTTTTTTCTTTTAATTTAATAAATGATATGTATTATGACCCACAGTTTAAACATTCAATCGATCGCAACGTCAACATAAGAGAAAGAGTGGAAAGTCGTCTTAAGATACCGAGGATTCATAACTCATATGGAAAACAATAACTATTCTATGTGGTTCCAATTATCTTCAACCATCTGCCACGTTCTCTATGGAATATTCAGCTGGTACACATAAGAAAAAGAAGCTTAAAGAGATATGGTATGTCTTGTTAAAAGTTTTAACTTGCAATAAATGTATAAATTGATCTAAATCTATGTCCTCATGTAAAAACAACTTTTAAGATTTAATCTGTAAATACAACACGTAAAATATTCTTAAACAATCTTCCGCAGAAAAGCTTTCGCATATCCTTATTGTATAAAATTAGTTTCTGTCGTATTAACTTGTAATTGTTTAAAAAAATATATGCATATGGGAAAGCTGACTGACATTTTACATGGACTCTCCTCTACGGTTTCAAGGTTCTATCCAGCTTTGAGGGGATATGAAATGAAAATGTTTAAGTCTAATTTCATTTTTATGTCTTCTGTAAAATTTAATATGGAACACCTTGTCCATGGAACGAGGCGATCGGACGTATTGACAAAAACAAAATCAGAGATGATACTACCCGACACTTTGTCCAGATAAAATAGGCGCTGCAATAAGCAATGATTTGTTTCTGGTCTACTGTCAGATGATGATACCAGGACACTTCTTGTTGAAAGTACAACAACTATTTCTATTGACCCATGAATGGTTTCGGTGAGAATTTAAATCAGGAAACGAATAAAATCAAGTCCTCAAAGCTGACTCCCAAATTGATCTGGGATGCCATTTTGTTCTGTTTTTGGAGGACCACAATGTTAGATTGGACCGCCCGCAGTAAAACTTGTGTCTATCTTCCAAATCTGCCTTGCAATCGTGATGCAATGAATTATATTGTGAAGAATCAATGATCAAAGCATCTGCACCTGTAACACCAACTAGGCTGCGCTTAAAACCATACTATTGTAGCCCTTCTTACAACTGCCAAGCTAGTTCCAGAAGGCAAAATATCGCTGAGTATTATTTGAAACCCCGGTCACAAGGCTATCGCAAAAAATGAGATTCCCAATGAATTCACTAGCCAACAAAAGTCCGTATGAATATCTGGATTATCTTGATGAAGAGCATCTAGCATTTCAGGGGAAAGAACTACCGGCACCATTAAGGACCATTTCACAATTCCGGCAAGTTTTAACGCCTAAAGAAGTCAAAATAGTTCGACCATTGACCTTCAAAAGGAAGTACTCCTAGGAGTACCCGGATTTTAAACCTGTTTTCTGAAATCTCCATAAACATGCACCACTGCTTGAAGCATCTCTTCAAAGGTAACTTTTTTTCGCAATTTCTCTCCTCCACTGGTATTCAACTATCCAATCAGCGAAATTATCATTTTCATAGTTGAATAAGTGTATACCAAAACCTGTCAGGCAGGCGCTTGTAAGAAAGTCTGGTGTATTTAAAGTATGGGATGGGTGGCTCGCTTCGCTCGCTAAAAGGATTTTAACCTTTTTTTCCGCAGGGTTTAGCCGTGGAACGCGACTTCGTCGCTCCGCTAAGGGTATGTCAACATCTGTCAGGCAGGTGCCTGGAGCTGAAGTTCAATTATATTTACTCGGGGGTATTTAGCAGTATACTCGCAATATTTTCAATCAATAAAAAAAAAGAAAATATCAAAAAAGACAAAATTAACTTCAAATTATTTTAACTTTGGGACATATGGCAATACTCATAATATTTTTCAACACTCACTGCACGCACCACCCCACCCATCCCCCTCTTCAACAACAGAAATCACTTAGCACAAGTGTCTATTTGTGCAGTGTACAGTACAGTACAGTGAGTACTTAGAAATTTATGGACTTTTCTTGTGAAAATTAAGAACTTTAAAAATAAAAAGAAAATAGAAAGAAAAGTTTTCTCACCAAAATTCTTTTACAGAACATCTTAGAATAATCCATATTAAATAAAAAAAAATAAACATTGCTGGAAACCTGAGCCGAATATTTTCATTTTCCCACTTCTTGGCATGGCACCACCAAGTGTTTCTTCAGGAATATCGGAAAGAAACCGATTGCTTAACCATTCCATATTACGAAACTCGAATCTATACAGGTCCTTGAAATTATCCCCTGTGTCCCCGAAACGTCGTGAGTTATATATCTTTTTTTTCGCGTTTGTATGTTTGAAAACATTTCTGAAAATGAATATTCCCTGTGTTGTTGATTATCTTAAAAAAACTTTGACAAATAAATTTGACAGCTCTCTGCTCCAGTTTTCAAACTTCAACTTGAGGGGAAGGACCTACTTTGAGCAAATTTTTTATTTACTCCAAACGCACTTTACTCGTGAGTGTTAACTCGAAGTGTTCCCTCAGTTGTTATTCACACCACCCATTATTATACGCACAACACTTTTCAGCTGTCGGTAACCGACGCACGGAGAAAAAGAAACTTAATTAAAGGATCATTTTGAGAAGGACTACGTTTGATAACAATCGCAATTTTTCAATTCTTCATTCATACCTTTGGGCAAACCTCTTCAGGATATAGCTATAATAACGAAAACCTCTTAACAAACTTTCCACAACATTGCTCAAGAAAAAAAAATGAAAACCATCTGACCATTCATAAGGAGAAAAGGAAGAACAGAAAAAATTCAGAAGAAAAAAACAGAAATAGAAATGTTTTCCTTGTTTGTTTTCATGGTTTCATAGATGCCAGTCGAGTTAGGATTAAAGCGCCAAAGTGAGTTTTCATTGTTTCCATTATTTACCAAGCCCAAGTCAAACAGTCCTTGAGCACACGACCAACCAACCGACCGATGAGTGGACAAGTATTTGCCCATTTCCATAAAAGATTCTGGTTTCAGTTTGCTTTTGAAAATTGGAAGAAGGAAACCAAAACAAACGATTTGTTGTTTATTTTTTGTAAAAAGAAAGTACACATTGCCCTTTACAACCCCAGCTGTGAGCGAGAATTTCAGATTAGTTGTTCGAGATTTATCGTGGACGCGATAACCTAAAGTTCAACTTCTATGTGGGATGGCTTGAAAAGATTAGATAAGGAAAGTGTGTGTCTTTTTTGTTGACGTAATTAGTGCAAGTAACCAGTGAGGTAAATACTTTTTTTTCATTTTTGTGGCTCATCAAGTTTTTGGGCAAGAAAACTGTTATTATTTGTTGGAAAATGCTTTAAATGCACCCCTAACAACAGCAACTAATAAAGAATCACCTCAAGGCCGCATAGATTATGTTCGAAACAGAGGAGAGATGAAAATTATGATCGTATAAGGAAGAAAAGAAGGCGCCATCTTGGTAAGGATTATGTTACCATACAAAAAAGAAAATCTGTCCCATCACGCAAGTAGGGCCCGCAATACAGTTACAGGAGAAAATTGCAGGGAGAAGCTTAATGATACTCACAAGGTAATTTTTAACAATTTCGGGATACAGTATCCTACTATCTACAGAAAAGTTACCTGTTTGGCTGTTTGGCTGTGTTCATGTAGAGAGAAAGAAAAGATGTTACCATAAAAAACAGAAACGATAAGAGTCCATAGGAAATTTCTCGGCTCTTTATACTGTTAATGTAGATGGTGTGTATGTGCAAGTTTGTAAAGTTGAGTTTCCAGAGCAAGAGTTAATCAAAAAGAAAAGAAGCGGAGTAATTGCTTCTACAAAGGATGGTTGAGGTAGACATGCAAACCAACCAAATTAGTGCTGAAAGGAAGGAATCGGTTGAAAAGCAAGTAAACATGTTACCAAAGTATCAAAAACGTTCCTAAATACACAGAGAGTACTATGTACCTTGGTGCGATGAATAAGGCATTGATCCTGTAAACGAAAGCGGATATCGGAAAATATTTTGCAAAACTTGTTATGAGAAAACTATAAAGCTCGATACTGCAAAACTTAATAGATATGATCAAGAGCTACAAAGGTCAACATCGATTTTAGATCAATATAAGGATACAGCTAAGGCAATGCAGGATTTGCTCAAATCTGAGACTGAATATTCAAAATCTAACGGAGCGAAAAAATGTGTCATATCCTTTGATTTGTAACAAGCTATGACTATCCCGAAACTAAATGCTGGTCCTGCTTTTTATTGCTATATGGGCTATATGTATACATAGACAGAAAATCAAGCCAAACGCGGATCACAAGTAGTTGCGTCTGTGATACTTAAATTTCTCAACAATATTACTGACGTTGAAGATCTGGTTATTTTTACCGAGAACTGCCCAGGGCAAAACAAAGATTGGCTCTTGATGTATTTTTGGTTGCAACTTGGAAAAGAGAAATAAACCGCCATCCGACAGAGGCGTGCGTTGCTTTTATAGAGAAGAGGCAGAAAAGATATACTCTAGAAATGTAATCCTCAGAAGGTTGGTTTTCATTGAAACTCCCTCTATCAACCCTAGCTGAATAGTGAGCAAAACAATCTAATAAATGACCCCAAGTCCTTTTTTTCAGTTTATTAATTGCAAAAGTAAGACCAACGGTTATCTTTCCTCCCTCGCTTTCGAAACCAAATCTTCAAGTGATCCTCCTACCATCGCCGTCTTTTTTGCTACATTTTTCAAACAATCATTTGCCAACAACCAGATCCCTCTTAATTCAATGACCTGCCAAATTTTTCCGTTGGTTCCTATTGAAGAAAAGTTACTAAATCGTAGAAATGATTTTCTACCTGGCCCAGATGGACTCCCCGCTATTTTTCTTAAAAAATGCTCTTCCAACCTGTCTCTACCCCTTTCCCACCTATTTCGTCTATCCCCTATTCAGGTAGAATTTCCCCAGATTTGGAAGACCTCTTTTATTATCCCCGTATACAAAAAGGGATTTGAGCATGAAGTTACCAATTATCGTCACATTGCTAAATTCTCTCATATACCCAAACTCTTTCAAGGCATTTTATACGAAGCCTTAAGCTTCAAATGCAAGCCTTTTATTTCGCCCCGACAACATGATTTTCTAAAAGGCAGATCAACTACCACAAACTTTGTTAAATTCGTGTCTTTTGATTTTGCAGCCTTAGAAAATGGAAAAGAAATCGTTGTTATCGTAACTCATTTCACTAAAGCGTTTGATAAGATATCTCATCAACTGATCCTCTTCAAATTGTCTGGCTCTCGGCTTTGAGACTCTTTCATTAAAATGGATTTCTTCTTACCTGATAAAACGCTATTATAGTGTTCGGTTTAGATCCGCCTTTTCTGTTCCATTCCTTGCCTCATCTGGAGTTCCACAAGGCAGTCATCTTGGTCCTCTTCTCTTCATTCTTACTATTAACGATCTTGAGAGGGTCATTAAACACTCCTTCCTCTCCCTTTACTCTGACGACACAACATTTTTTTAAAACTATCTTCTCCCATGACTTTGCCCTTCTCCAAGAAGACCTTGATCGGTTTTCGATCTGGTGCTCAAAAACTGCCTAGAACTTAATATAGCCACATTTCAATCTATAAACATCTCACATAAATGTAACCCGTCTCCCCCCGATTTAATTTTCTCTACCAATTCCCCTGGTTCAGTCTTTTCAAAACCTTGACATATTATTCGACTGCGAACTTAATTTTCGTTCGCTTATCGATAAGATGATCCTCAAAGTGAACTCATCATTTTCCAACCCGCATGTAACCAGATCCTTTGTACGCCCTCTGCTTGAGTACGCCAGTCAAGCTTGGTCCCCCTTTGAAAGAGTTCATTTGCTCTCCGCGGTCTACCCTGGAACGACCCTTTACATCCCTATCAGGACCGCCTCAGACTTCTCAATATGAATTCGTTAGAAAAACGCAGAAATATCGCTGATATTCTTTTTCATTCATCGACTGCTCTCAGGTTCCATCGACAGCGCATCACTTTTTAACTCTATTTCCTTCAACACCAGCCCGTGCAATCTACGTTGTGCTCGTCTTTTCAATGTATCTTCCGATCCACCTCACCTTTTATAACTCCAATCACCCGTATGCTCCGAAAGGTCAACTCAAACCTCTCTGTTTTTGATCTCATCCTGAGCACTCCTAGCCTCAAACGAGATCTCCCTTGATTCCTAGCTCTTAAGTCTTTCTGTTAGTTTTTAGTCCTATTATAGTTTTCAAGTTATATTAAGGTTGAATTAAATGGGGGCCTTAGCTCCCACCAAAATGAAATATGTATTTACAAAACTTAAAAGGGACTACTGCAATTTACGAGTATGTTCGCGATATTTTTCTATAATTCCACTTAGCTCCATTGACGCCAACATTAAGCGATAAAAATCAGCAGTCACGCTGTCAAAAAAGCTAGTAGAAACACCTACCCGTGCACAATATAACAATATAAATATCGTCGAATTATGTGAACAGCACGATGCTTTAAAATAGAGGTTATAAGCTACCGTTTAGAAGACAGTCACGGATTGTTTTCTCCAAGTTAAATAACTCTATTAGGAAATCACCTTGTCTGAAACCGGACCTTGCTTTAAATGGTATGGAAGATTCCTACGAAGTCTTACTTGACTGACAGGTTTCTTTTCTGTCGCAACAGAGCCGTCAGAATAAGAACTAATCTATTATATTTCATATATGCAGGACGTTGTGTCACATAAGCCCTTAAGTACTTAGAATAGCGTAGTGCCTAGTTATGAAGCCAGTAAGGAGCAATCGCTGACATCGGGAAGCATTCATTTGATCCGCCGGTAACCTGGAGAGTGGTGCCATCTACTGTTCATATGACAACCAACCGAGGACGCAGGATTCAAACGCTTGTAAGTGTCATGTAGAACTCTCTTTTGAGCCTTATTTACCTGCGAGTTCATTTCTTGTGATCCCGTTGTGGCCTGGGACTCAAAAAAGAATTCAGCCTTCCGACTGCGTTCAAATCAGTTGGAGCGACCCGATAACATTCATTATTCTCCTTCTCGTAAAAAGAACAGCACTAGATGTGAGAGTTTGACTGAAAGCCCGCTTCTAGTGTACTAATCGTCGACCACGTCTAAGGTTGCCTGCGCTTCAGAACAGGTCCAACAGAGAGTACAGCTACATTATGTGCATATGCCTTAACAAAGACGCCAGAACTATTGTGAGTGGTAAGCAGTGAGTGAAGACAGGATGCCACGGGCAACCGCTGTATTACCTGCCATCATATATTGGCCACAGTCCACATCTGCGATCAACTAGTTGTTCATCTACGCCAAGTTATCTGGCCGAGTTGCACATGCCGTCAAAAATTGCATTATCGAAGGCATCCTTAATATCGATGAAAATCCCCAGCGATTATTGCTTTCTTCAATTCTACCAACCAGATTTTGAAGCCCACTCTAAGAGGATCTTCGCGTTGGTAAGTATGTTGTATCTTAGACAAAGAATGCGTTTGCAAAAGAGTTCTCGCGTACGTGTGGCTGACCATTCTCTCCATGCACTTTGAAGTGAAGGAATTGAGGCTTATAGATCTGAAGCCTTTGTTCGCCAGGGTTTCGGTGTATATGCCAGTGCCTCTTCTGAGTTACCTGCAGCTGGTCTATACCTTTTTGTAGCATAGCTCGATATATGACATCAGTGCCAGGTGGCTTGAATCTTTCAAAGGAAGCAACAGGGTATTTGATGGCCTCATCCGTCTTTGTACATTTTTTGTTACGCGCATAACAAAAAAGATACCTGATGAGGCATTTGAAGGTGTTACAATGCAATCTGCAAACTTTAAGGCTAAGAAATAATTAAACGATTGCAAAATACAATAGTTCGCCCATTAATCCGGCAGCACGAATGGCATTTATTTCTTGTAGAAAGTTTTAGCAGATTTGTTACAGTATGAGTGCATCTAAGGAGTCCTAGAAACTGATCGACAAGACATGTAATAGTTATGTTTCTAAGTTGGGCGGATCTAAGTCAGGATAGGAAACCTCCAGCCTAACGAGATAAATGATAGGCTGGCAAGCCGACGGGATTGCATTAAGCTAACCCTTATGTGCGATCTAATCAACTTGGTTAGTTGGTCATCTGCTGGTTACAGTTTATAAGTTTATCAGTCATCTAGATTGTTTAGTTCCTCCAGCTGAAGTGTTCCAAGCAACACATTCTACTCTGACTTACACCAAATCTTCCAAAAATATATACAGCGAACAAGTCTCCCTAAAAAAAATAAGCGTTGGCATCAGAGCAGGACCATTTTCCTAGATGAAGCTCTCAGATTTACTCTAATCACATTCTGAAGAACTTTCTTTGCTACTCTGTTTGGAAATTTTCCCCTGATGGCTTGATGTCGAGAAGGCGTTCCAGAAAAGCTCGTATAACGAGGGGCAAAATGGATTACATCAGCCCTGTACCATTCTCTGTGGTTATTACGCATAATTTGTATTCGTCTGATGTGCACATAAATGCATTGTACTTCACCTGTGAAACGGGGGACCAAAAGCGATTCAGAATTTTAAATTTGCTAGTACTATCCATACCTTAAACTAGCCAGACCCAACCCTGTTTTGTATGGAATTTCCAAACAAAACTAAGGACAACATGACGTAAAATACAAAACAAAAAGACCAACATAGAAAACACCTTAAAGTAAATAAAAACAATTTTTGTAGATATGCAATACAAAGCAAAAAATAAGAAATAAAAAATTCAATTCAAATGAAATTTTAGGAAACACCTGTCACACAAAGTTTTCCTTACAAATCGAACAATAAAACGTCGACATTGATGAACATCCTGTTCATTGGCAGACTTCTCAGTTCTTCCCTCCTTTGACAACGCTCACACAAACCCTGTTTCCCGGTTTCGGCACAGACTTTTATGGAACTTGTTTGTGTAGTTATTGTGAAGTTGTGAATATGTACATACATATATTGAACACCATAGAGAGTCTGATGAGGAAAACTTTGGTGAGAAGTAATTGAAAAAAAAAAAAACGGAAAAACCTTTCATTTTTCCCTCTATTTGGAGATTAGGTATAGAGAGTCCTTGTCACGGGACACTACGTCACATTACAGTAAATGACATTGGCAATTGGTTCTGTACTAAGCATATTCTATTCGTTGATGCCTGTTGTCAAAAGTGAAGACACTTTTTATGGATGGTGATAGTTGATACTTCAAACATGCAGTCATGGTACAAATTGACAATGTGTGATGTGTCATTCAATTTCAAGGACCGCGCTGAAGTTTTCTGTGGGATTTTGCTGATATTGTTATGACAAATGTCACATGATAATAAGATTAATTTATGACAATCGCATTCATGAGAAATGCTATATCATTCGTGAGAAATTTACTAGACCATCGATCCAGTTAGACCTTCTTTGAACGTCTTATTAAGTCCAATTGTGTATAATAGTATGAAATTAGATCAAGAGATACAAAATAAGGAAACATAAATAGTGAAAAGTTATTTTCGGTTTTCGTTAACATCTTTCAATGGTGAGTTGAAATCTTAAACAAATGTCAGTCATACCGAAATAATAATGACAAGCGACAGATGATGCAGAGAAGGGTTTGATTGAAAGATGAATTTAAAGAACTGAATATAAAGTGTATATGTAGGTAGACTTGATATTGACAAAAAGGGATTTTCCGGCTAACTGACATTATGGAAATTTTTGTGATAGACACTCGGGTTATGGAAGTTTCATAGAGTGAAAGACGAAAGGCACTCACAATAGAAGGGCTTAACGAAATACCCCGTATGCTATTGTTGGAGGCTTGAGAAAACAGAGCCCAGGGATAAATTCTACTGCAGAATTCGGGCACGTGATCTTAGTCTTGCAATTTGTTGATTGCCTAAGAAAAAGCCATGAAGGACTAAGCAGTTTCAGAAACATACCAAGTATAGTGGAGTTGTTCGAATGATGCAAATACCATTCAGTATCGATTTTTTCCATGAAGCATTGTGGCAATATTTCATTGGCGTTAGTGAATGTTTATATGATCTAGATGTGGGTTGTTTTAAGACCTTCGTTTCCTTATCGACAGTTTTTTTTACAATACAATAAAGCTGCTGTACCTTTCCTTGTTATTTCATATACAATATATTAGGTTTCCAGTCAGAAATAAAACCTAGATATTTCGCTGAAATGACTAAACTGGTACCATTGATTGATGGGAATTTTATATTTCCTGGAAAAGAGTATAAGATCAATTTTAAAGGGGTTTACCCCAATCCACAGCGATCCGCCCAACGGGTTAAACTGTTGAGATTTTGCTGTAAGAGTTCTTCAATGGTGTTGAGAGGCTTACTTGACAGGTCTATAGGAAACTACAAACTACCCTGCTACTACCTGCTTCCAGGTATATCAGCAGTTCATTGACTATTAAGTTATAGAAGTGAAAGGACACCGCGTTGTTACGCATCGCTGCTGACACATCTTTTATCAAAAACTACACCCAATTTGGAGTTGACTATCCTCCTACGAGTATTTACTATTTAGCAGAAGATTAACTCCCCAAGTGAGTCATCTACCTTCAGAGTTGACAGCGCTGACATTGTTAAATGTACCTTCTATGTCCAGAAAGGCGACCTTTGTGTACTCTCTATAATGTAGGGATTATTCGATGTGGCTAGTCAGCGAATGTAGAGCCGCTTCCACTGACTACAAAGTATTGTATTGTAATATAGAAGATGGACTCTCGCTGATAAATAGGCTATTAGTAATAGAATAAGTGCAACATCGAGGCACTGGCGAATGAGCTGGTATGCTAAAGATTTCGACACAAGGAAGGAAAAACTTGCAATAGATTCAATTGCATTGAAATATTTATTATACAAGGTGGCGCAAAATTAATCACCCTATCGGAAGATGGTATAATTTTTGCAAATGGTGTCGTACGTCCATCATATTTGCCATTTGTGAACTAGACAGCTGCAATATACAAACAGACAAGCAATAGAGCGCTATACTCCCCAAGAGAGTATAGCGATTTAACTATCCCAGGCTTCTTTCTTTGGGGCTATTTGAAGTCGCGGGTTTATGCCAACAAGCCTCAGACAATCGCAGCCTTCAAGGAGAATATTCGACAGGAATGCGAACAGTTATCACCGGAAATGCGATAAAACGGGCACAAATACTGGCGACAGCCACTTGGCGGATATCAACCTTTCAACTTAACACAAACAATTGAAAAGACCCAAATAAAGATCTCCATCACTCAAAATAATTTTTTTCTATTTAGTAAAAAAGTAATTCAAAAACAAAATTGGATGATTAATTTTGCCACCTGTTATATTGAAGGTTAGCAGGAAGACCTGCCCATGGGAAAAACTAGATTAGCAACAGCACCATTCCTTAAGTCTTCGTGCACGAAGAGCAAACGGTAGATTAAATGGAAGGGTCACGCTGATGCTAACACCTTCTTGGTAGATTTTTGAACCGTAACTCGCTTCGGAACCGAAGTTCCGGTTTTACACTACTCCGTAACCTCTTGTTTTGATTCAGGATCATGGTGTAGACCCAAGACTCTTCCATAGTGAAGAAATGGTGCACAAAACCTTTATAAAATGCTTAAAATTTAACTGAGAAAGTTACATTCAAATGTGTTTTTGTTCCATTGTTAGCGAATGCGGCATCCATTGTGCACACAGCCTTCTGAAACCCAAAACGCAAAAATATTGCTCACACTGTCTAGATCTTCTTCTAAATCTCTCTCGATTAATCGACGATCTTCCAAAACCTTTGGACGCCGTTCACGTGGATAGTCTTCAAGACGTACGACCACGTTTAATTTCAACGACGAATCTAATAGCGCCATCTCTTATCGAACGACAAGACCTATTGAACAATCTAGTATAAAGGCAAATTTGAGACGAGAAGTTGTAAAAACTACAGATTGGTGAAACTAATATCCCATAGTTAATGTAAAGTGTTATTTTATTTGTTAAATGCATGTTTTTGACAAATTAATTTACAAAAAATTGAAAAGCATGGCACTGCCGCCTGCCAGAGTGACAACTACCATAAGAGGACTTCACTTATATACTCGTATGTAGTATGTATAATTATATATATGCGATTATTAGTTTCAGGTTTAAGAGCTTAGAAATTTCCATTTGTAATCCTTTCTCGATAAGCTAAAGTTATTTTGCAGTACTGGAATAAGGGCGGTATTTCCAGTTCATTTAATTTTACTATGCATTGGTCGTCCGTTAAATAATCGCTGCCGGAGATGAATCGTCTTGTCTCTTTCATAATTGGGCTCTTGCATAAAAAATGCAGAGTATCCTCACTTTCCGGCATGTTGCATGGCCAACAAAGAATAGGTAATGCACTCCTATCAGGAATGTAGCGTAGGGGAGAAGTTCTGTGCGTAATCTAAGCATTGTTGACATTTCGTCTACAGTATGCTCGTCACGAAAGTAGTTTTTATGCTGTAGATCATGACATAATCAACTATATGTTACATTTTCTTGCGCAATAAATAACGATGCCTACTGTAGAAAACGCTCTCTATATTGTGTATCAACAGTTCTTATAAGCTGCTAAAGAATTGTTTTCCAGTTATTTCGGTGTCAAAATTCAGTTAATTTCCACAACCGCGCGCTGTTTCCACTCACTCAGCATACCAGCTAGTCCTGCTACATATTTACTGCTTCAAGAGCGACATTTTTTGGAATCCTATTATTATCAATATTAACGCCTTTTAAGATATAATCCGCTTACAATTTTAATGTTGTTATGAAGAGTGGAGGAAGGCCCGTTTCCAATATTATCATATAGTTCGGCGTGCTTGAAAGACTGGCGGAATATTCCTTTAATGAAATACCTTAACAATTCTTCGACTATTTAATACCCTACACTTGTGCCGCATAAAACAAAATACTTTCCGAAAATGCATTGAAAACTTGGTATTTACTGCTGTGTGCAATATTTTTGTTGGCAAAGTATTTTTTCTATGTTGCTCTCATTGCGTGCATTGTACAAGTTACTACAATTGTCCCGAAGTACGCGCACCCGCTCTATATTAAATAATCGATAGTAGAGATATTTCAGGCTGAGCAAATTAGCTGGTTTTGCTATGTTATACGTCGGAAAATACGCTCCAAAGAGCAATAGAAGATCAAATTTCAGACAAGGTTTAGAGAAGGGACAGCAAGTAAAATAATTGAGTTTTGCAATTGGAAAAACGTAAGCCTCGGCTTCTTTGCCGAGACAGTTCAATATAACGTTGCCTGTATAATGGTTCGGAGTTTTATAAACTTAACAAACATCACAAACGGCGCAGTGGCTATTTAAGAAAAATATGTATCATGTAATTATACGCCTAATATACATATTTCAAATCTTAATGAAATAAGAAGGATGCACTGCTACTAGCTATCAGTTATGCATCACTAAGTCGAGATATTGTCATCCCGGTAGAAAGTAATAAAGGGTCTAAAATCTCGAATTTCAGTAACCCCAAACTGTTAAGAGAAACGAACTCGCGCCAATTTACCTACTAAAAGCGAGAAAGTATGTAATATATATGATTCATATATATTATATCCGTATATTAGTGAAATAAGATGTGAGCAACTACTATAACAACAGTTCTCACCCGAAAACAAAGGGTTTTCCAATAAGTACATAACAATTTTGTATTTTAATACAAACTCATCCTTAAACTTTTTTATGACCTGTCAATGTCAAAAAGTCAGCTAAGGTTTACATTTTTATCATAGTGAAGTTCACGAAAGAGCAATGTTTAGAAATTACGAAAAACTACTACCAAAATTCTGAGTCGGTGGTCGCAAGAGCGCTTACTCCAATTTTCGGTCGTAATAATCATCCCGCCAGATGGGGTGTGAGTACTATAGTGGATTTTTTTTTTTTTTTTTTATAATTTACGCGCGCCTAAGGGGTTAGATACCCTTTTTCTATTGCCAGGGCGCGGGCGGAAAGATAGAAGGAGGAGAAAGGAAAATTGTTTTTGTAGTGGTTCGAAACTCAGGTGTGTTTGGTTTCTATGTTTGCTCTCCAGGGGTTGGAGTCCGAATAGGACGGAGAGTTTTCTTCACTCAGAGTGATTCGAGATATAATTCCCAGTATTTTTTTTTTCATTGCTTGAAACTCTTATAACAGGCAAATCTACGTGTCAGTGTTATGCCTTCACACACAGAATTTTTTTGTCTGAGTTCCAATTACACAATGAAAAACTGATTTGATATGGGCAGGATTGGAACCTGGACCCTCCGAGTGAGAAGCGTTTACTACTACCACTACACCACGGTCACCCCCTAATTCGAGTCAACATATTCACTGTTGAATGTTCCTATTCCAATGAGACAACGCACTGGTCAAAATACCGAAAATATTACAGCCATAAGTGCTTCAGTTCAAAATGAGCCAAATCAGCCGTTCACAGGAATCCGTTGAAAATCTCTCAGTTCGCATTATGGGGAACTTTGCTTAAAGATCTTACTCTAGACCCTTACAGGATCAAATTAACTCAAGAACTGAAGTCTCTTGTTCATTTAAAGTGACGTAACTTCTCCGATTGGCATCTGCAAAAGTTTGAAGAAAATCCTGACTTTCATCGAAAAATCATTTTTGATATCGAACGATGATTACACGAAAGCGGTGGTCATGTGAACGAGATTGCATTCCACACTTAAATTTAAAATGATGAGATATCAGCCAGATATCTCAATTATTCTTTATTTAAATACAAAATTGTTTTGTCCTTAGTGAAAAAACCGGTAGTACAACCATATATCGAAATTTCGGCAGCGGACAAAACCTCATTATCATAACCATGAGTGTATGCTTGGACGTGCAGCGGAGCACGCAGCAGCGGGTAGCCAGCATTGACTTGGATCACCACTTTGTTGCAGCCAAGGTGCGAATGCGGATTTCCCAATTGACATGACTAAGAAGTAGGAAAGCGCCAGAATATTCACCGAATGCATATCTCTAAACCTCTCAACAACTCCTATGCCCACGGCATCAAGTACTGAAGACCAGTGGCAACGCTGCCAACGTGCCATTAGAGTCGACCATCACCAAGAAGCCGGCAAGCACATACAGCTAAGTAAAAAGCGGCGCTGCAACGAAGGACGAGAATCGCTCGTGAGATCTGCGAGCAGAAGAGATCCATCAGGTGGCTTAGCTCATTCAACGTAGACGGCGATAGAAAAAATATTCGTCCACCTGACCAAAATGAATTAAGGATAGCAATATCTAAGCTTAAATCCAACAAAGCAGCTGGACCTGACGGATTACCGGCTGAGGTCTTCAAAACTGCTGGGGATGACTTTGAGGAGAGCATGCAGCAACTCATTTCTCAGATCTGGTCAAAAGAGTATATGCCTGATGAATAGAATCTCAGCACCGTTTGTCCGATCCACAAAAAGGAGACCCCCTCAACTGCGCCAACTATAGAGGCACAAATCTCGTCAACATCGTATACAAGATCTTATCTGCCACGTTAGCAAACCATCGTCAATAACCTCATTGGTCCCTATCAGTGCGGTTTCAGACCAGGAAAGTCCACAATCGACCAAATATTCACACTCCGGCATGTCCTGGAAAAAAAATTCAAGAGATCCAAACCTATACCCACCGTCTTTTCACCGATTTTAAGGCCGCATATAACAGCATTTATAGAAACGAGATATTTAAAGCCAAATCTAGTTTTGGCACACATGCCAAGCCCATCCGGCTGCTCTGTCAAGATCTTCAACGACTTAACCGACATCTTTAATATGAAAAAGAGTTTAGATAAGGTGACGCTCTGTCTTGTGACTTCTTTAACATCATACTTGAAAGAATTGTGCGGAACTCACAAGTTAAAACTGGAGGCATAATCTTTAAAAATTCTATGCAACTACTATCGTAAGCCGATGATATTGAACTCATCGTTGGCTAGTATTGAAACGGAAGCTGCCAAAATTGGTTTAGTGGTAAATGAGGGCAAACCCAAGTATATACTGTCAATAAGAAGGGACACACAACATCGACGAATTGGACAGAATGTCACAGTCAACAGCTATATATTCGAGGTAGTGAATGACTTTGTCTACCTTGGCTCTGCTATGGATTCTGCCAATAACATCTCAGCAGAAATAAAACGAAATATCCCATCCCGAAAAAACTAAGGAAACTCTAAGGACTCCGTCGAAAGCGGATGGAGGTATCCTCAGTCGTTTCGAGAAAAAATGCTTCGAAAAATATTCAGTCCCGTTGGTGTTGATGGACTTTGGAAGAGAAGGTGCAATGACAAACTATATGAGCTATACAGCGACATCGATTTAGTCAGAAAACTTAAGAGTCGCCTGAGAGAGCTAGGACATGTAGAGCGAATGGATACCAATTCTCCAGCCTGCAGAGTCTTTGAATTTAATCCGGGGGGACGCAGAAGAGGAAGACCTCGCCTTAGTTGGAGCGGACAAATAAAAGCAGACCTCAGCTGACTCAGCTAACTAGTGACCTAGCTAAGTGAAAAGGTTTGTTAATTAAGACCCAGGTGAACTCTGGCCCTCCGAAGTAAATTAGTATCTGTCTCAATCAAAAGTTTCCCCAATAGTTACACAGAATAAGTCGCCACAACATTTTTAGAATTCCTCATTTTATGACGAGAATCCTTTCTTCTTATGAGAAATCAGAAAAGTTCAGCCCTTCAAGGCCTCACCTGCTTGACCGATGAAAGCATGCAAGTAATCCTTGAGGGAAAATCTCTTTCAATATACGTATTTGTACATATGTTATACACAAACATAAAGCTATTCATTTACTGCGCAAAAGGGACTGCACTTAAACTTTATGTAGTCCCTGACAAGATACATGCCCCACCCAGTTGCAGTGTCTCTCCGACACGTTTTAAAGGTCATTCTACGCGTATGTATTCCACAAATGTGTCATAAAACATTTTTAATTAAAAGTGATTACTTAGATCGTTGCCTGCCACCTAACAGGTAACCACTTCACTGTTACTAATGGTTATTCCGTTTTCTGGTTATTTCTCACATCACTATCGCTCAAATCAAAGTTTGTTATTGCGAAAACTTTCTGAAACTCTCACAATAATTGGAGTTTTCTACCTCAGTAACCAATATTTACGCTTTCATTACCGTCTGCCTTATGGTTGATTACCTCCGTAACACTGCTGAAATCCCTGAGCAATTTCATTCCCATTCTCATTTTCACCCCCTAAATTGCTGGCCAGCCCTCCTACTATTTCCAATTAAATGCTTTTCTTTTCAATTGCAATTACCCAAGACCAAAGTAATAAATCGTCCTCTGAATTGTAACACCCTTTAATTATGACGAACGGGGACTGGCACATAACAAACGCGCAAGCCATCATCACTAATTAGTACCATAACTCTGTCGCTTATCGAAGCTTAGAAAATCAATAAAACTTGAATCTACAATAGCCAGACGACGAGTGAGTGAGTCGTAGATACAAATACAATATTAGATGACTTTCAATGGATCTGTTCGATAGGTATTGTATCTATCCATTCATTGGCATGTCATATCGATATTCAATTACTGATACGGATAGTGATAAATGTTCATATCCCCCAAGTACTATGTACTCGTACTTGATCCATAAAATAACGAAAATAAATTACACTTTGTATCTTAGAAGTATTTGCAATTTAATAAAAGTGAGAAAAACTGGTAAACTGGTGTACTGCGGTTAACCGAAATTAACTTCCACCAGCTCACCTTGAGATTTCGACTGAATTTTGTTTGGGAACTACTATATAAAATCTCAACAGAATCTCTGTACTTCACTGTCGTAGATACTTACGGATGAATTTTCGTCGCAATTGAGCATTGCATAGAACTCCTCGTCTGGATTGCGCTTGTAATTGATGATGCCCTCGACACCGCCGCTACTCATCTTGATCTTGGTTTGCCACGAAACTTTTTTTTTTCAAACAGAAAACCTTATTTAACACAAACTCACAAATGTGAATATTCTACAAATCACTCGAAGACTACGATCGTAAGACTAAATATTTCGGTGCAGCTTGAGTTGTATCTCAAACTTGAGCTCAATCGCGTGCACGAGTTGTACTAATTGTGTTGCTAGTTATTTGTAATCCGTAACACTTTCACTTTATTTGGCAGATACCACAAGTACCGGATAGTACGACGTACTCTGTTACTCTGAGTAAGCCGCGTCGATAAGATGTTCGATTGTGGAGTGGAGTGCGGAGGAATTTCTTTCGAATTTCCAAAAAACCGAAAGAAAACTCAAGAGGAACAGAAAAAAAACTCAAATTTCACTTAGAATCCACTGTGTGTTATGTTGCCTCAGAGATCTAGACTGTCGAGCGGTTCGTCAGTGACTAAACGCGACTGGGTACAGGTTTGTCAGATGATTTCGCGAAATCCAGCAACGATAACAAGAACAACAGCACGACCAGAAAAAAAAATTTCTATTCCAATTTGATTGGGGAAATTTACGTGTTTTGATTTTGATCGAGAGCGAGAGCGCCGCGTCGATTATTCGTTCGAGCAAAAGACGACGATGACAATGACGATGGTGTGAAGTGACTGGAACACGGTCTGCATCTGGTACTCTGGTGAGGTTTCGTCGAGAGTAGGATTCCGAAGTTTGCGGTTGTGCTTTCAGCAGACACACTCATTGCTGTTGGGCTTTTTTGGAGGGTTTTTCCGAATGCAGTTACGAGTACATGGTCAGCGACATCCAGTTGGCGGGGGTCTACCACTTTTTGCAATTCTCGGGGGTTTGTGGAGCTTTAAGTGGGATTAGGCAGTCTGGCTGAGGCTGGCTGGTGCTTTTGGCCAGAAAATAGGTTAAACTTTGAAACTTTTGAGGCTTTCAAGAGAGAGACAGATGTGTATAGGTAGGTACTCTCATGACGACGGCGCTTTTTGGTGGATGCTGAATGTTGAAAGAACGAGCTTTTGCTGGATGTTGAATGTTGCCGCTGCTGAATGTTGATGTCAACTTCATGGGGGGTTTTCTCGGTCGAGATGAGTGTGTGATTTGTATGTTTATGTCGTAGGAGAGTGACACCTGTTAAACTTACTGCTGACTCAGAAAAGGGGGTGAGCTGGGATTTTCGGCTTATTTTTTATTGTTTACTCAAAAACGGATAACTCTTTGGGGTAATCGATTTAATAGGTGGTGCACTAAAGGGTTTTGGGAGTTTAAGGAACATCCATCGCATGAAATTGAGAGAAGTTTTCAAATTAAAGTTTACATGAGGTGTTACGATGTATGGGGATTCTTGGCATTTTAATTTGTATTTGATTTTTGATGTCTTGTAGTGAAGTTCGCAGCTGTGTTCCTAAATCAAACACACAAATGAAAAAGCAATGAGTCAAGTGCATAGCTTTCAGTGAGATACATTTCTTTGAGTTCGTGGGCTTACCCAGAGGTGGCGCTTTTCAATAAAGTCTTAGAAGATTCTCGATGCATATAGTGCAAGTATGAGGTAGATTGCAAGCACTACTTTCTGCGTTTGTTTGGATGTTTCTTTGTTAACATAAGAAGGTTGAGGATGACTTTTCTTACCATAAGCCCAAATATCTGATTGATATAATGGTTTTGTTTTTTCCACCCTTGTTTGTTAATTTATTTTCGGGAACCTTAAGTACACTCTGCGAGAGACACAGTAACCAGTAAGCGAAGTGTGGTGTCAATTTGGTAAGTGTGTTATCACGTTGGTTGGTCTACTTTCCCTGGCGATATTACATCTATGGCCTGGGATTCATGATGTAAGTTTGACTTCTATAGTTTACCATGTTCATATTTTTTTGTGAGATACACTTCTACCCAAGACCAAACAATGAACTACTCGAAAAGCGTAGAAAAAGATGTGCCACTAGGATGAGGCCACATGCAAAATCTTCAAAAGAAAGGAAAAAATTAATAAAGTGTTTACATTTTATGGTTTAAAACATTTATTTATTACGTTTTTCTACATTAATAATGAGTATGCCCGCCATTTTTCAATATGACCTCTATAAGACGGTTTGGAATAGAATCATACAGTTTTTTTTAAACAATCAAGATAAATTTGGGTCCAGTCATAACGAATAGCTTCGATTAAAGTGTCCTTGTCTTCAAATTGTCTGCCGTCTTCCATTCCCAAACAGTTCGATTATGTTTAGGTCCGGTGAATAGATGGCAAAAGTTCCACGTCTTCTGATTGAATCCAACTTCTAACAACCCTGGAAGTGTGGATGGGGGCATTGTCTTGTTAGAAAATCAACGGCAGGGGTCCGAAATGTTTTTCACTTTTGTAAATGAGCGTTCCAACAAACATTTGCAGTTGTTTCCGTTCGTTGTTGTGGACAAAATCTCCAACTCGATTGTGCCATAGTAGGTAATAGCTCCCCACACCATTACACCTGATGTACGGCTGTGATGTCTTGTCAAAATAAACTCTTCCTTTCCTAGATCATGGAAATAAAAGTTGTAACCATCAGGGCCGTCAAGGTTAAACTTTTTTTCATCCGAAAAGACAACGCGTTTCCATTCACTACTGCAAGCGACATGTTCTCATGCAAAATTCATTCGATGCTCCTTTTAAACTTGCCTCAAAACAGGTTTCTTTTTAAGTTTACTCCTCTGTATAGTACCACTTTTTCGGAATATCCTTCGGACCGTTGCTATACTGGATGGATACTCCGCTCTTGGACCTTACTTTAGTCGCTTGTAGACTAGAATTTGAGGCACGCCGTAGAATTAACCGCTTTTCTCGCAGTGTAGTTGCTTCTATAGTGCGTCCTTTTTGATTTTTCCCGTAGTGTTGTGGATCCGCAAGATAACTGTTTACAACTGTCTTACTTCTATTAAGCCTCCTTGCAGTTTGGCCTGAGAGTACTAACTCAATGAAAGCATTTATTTTTTCGGGAGTCTTTAGTCTTTCGGGAACCCGTTTTTATTAAACTAATTACAAACAGTTCTTTTCAATGCTTTTTTAAATATTCTTAACAAAACTTTGAAAAAAATCGCTGATGTGAACTCCTATTCGAATTATAGAACGAAATATTCGCAATGGCCTCATCTTAGTGGCGCATATTTTTCTACGCTTTTGGAATAGTTCATTGTTTGGTCTTGGGAAATTCCAACGGTCGTTTCTTATTTACCCTTTAATTTTATGGCTTCCTGTTGAGTAAATATGTACCTGTTCACAGGTAGTAAGAGTTTCCGGGTACAAAATTTCCAACAGGTATAAAGAGTGATAATCGATTGCAAAATGTATGGCCTCATCCTAGTGCTCGGCAGTATAATTGCCAAGAGTTAGCCTCACTATGAATACCTATTTTTAAAAAGGACTAAGCCTCATGTTATGACAAAAACTCCTTTACACTGGCAGAAAATACAAGCTTTGTTCAAAGAAGCCTGCTACCTCAGTTACTTAGCCTCGTTGGAGAAATGAATGGCGTTCTTTTTCAGCAATAGTTTAATCCGAGGAGAACAACCTGAGTTTTGAGAAGATTGACCGATAGCCCATTTCTAGCCTACCAATCGTCGACTACATCTAAGGCTGCCCTAGCCTTAGGGCAAACAGTCGCAAGCCTTACTCTGACAATCGGTTCACCTAAGTCATCTGCAAAAATCCGAACTTACAAGTCATGAGGGCATAAAGCTGCGAGTCAAACAGAAAACTCTAGTTTATCCTCCCATTACATATTGACTATATTAATGGCCTGAGAGATAGATAGATATAAATGATATCAGAAGTCCTATCTTCTCCGGTCACTGAAATAATGTGTTTTACGAAGACACAAGCTTTGACACTTAAGTTTTTTCCTCTCAATTCATACTCTCACCTTCATGCAGTGAAGCTTGGAAACCTAGTACCTTTGACTGAACGTAGGATACTGAACACCTGCGAGATGTTGTGGCTGCCAACGAGAGATGGGACATTTCTTCTTCATGGAGTAGAGATGATGGCTCAAGAAGTCTCTTTAGGTAGACAGCGGATCTAATAACTTCAGCGTTTCCACTGGCCTCAGAGCGATTATATAGACCCTTTGTCCGGGGAGAAGAGGCCACATAGCCAGAAACTGCTGCAAAGAACCACTTTCCTTCTTCTGCAATAGAGATAACTAAGAGAGTACCGGGCATGTTGCAGGTGACAACAAATAAGCAGTGTTTGAAAAGGCTATGACTAGTATAAAACCATAAAGATTGCTCAGATCAACCTTAATCACTCCGAAGCACCACAAGACCTGTTAACCCCAATGACCAAAGAAAAGCACATTGATGTGGTCCTGATAAGCGAACCACATAGATCTTTAAACAAATATATCTAGGTAAGAGGAAAGAAAACAAAATAAGAAATATGGACATGTGGACATGTGGAAACAGAGCCTTTCAGAAAACAAATTAATCGGTGGAAGGCTTTGCCAGCACCAAGATCAATGGTATCCAGTGCTACGCGTCGCCAAGCCTGTCTTGAAAACAATATCAGAAATTGCTAGATTATCTTGTAACTGATGCAAGAGGGAGAAACCCAGTAGTAATTGGAAGAGATTTCGATGCGTGGGCCACAGAATGGGGTAGCAGGGCGACAGATGCAAGCGGATGAGCTCTACGCGAGACAATCGTAACACTGGATATATAATAGTTATAGTTAACGATGGCAAGAAAAATCATTTCCGAAAGATGCGGACAGGGTTTAACATAGAAATAACCTTTGTCAACAGCTTTCTACCACGTAACACAGAAGACTGTGGTTTTTGAGCTCCTAAAAGAGAAACGCCGAAACCACCCTAAAATGGCTGGTCCAATGTGAAGATATGCAGCCTTGAATAGGAAAACGTTTGAGGAAGTCACTAGTACTCACCAACTGAGACCCGAAACTACGGAGAAACTGTCAGCACCAGCTGTCGAGTCTAGTAATCTCCACATGTGATGCTTCTATGCCAAGAGAAAACCCAGCCCATTCGGCTCTCTCTGCTACTGGTGAGAAAAAAGATATAAGATCCCTAAGGACAATCTCAGAACTAGAAGCAAGGTCCGAAGCTCAAGGGAAAAACTGGATCGTCATGACAAAGAACAAACAATATAGAGCACCCCAACTAACATGCCCGGCCGTCCTGGAAAATTTTATTGAGACACTATTTCCAGAACAATTACCGAACTGTTTAATCGAGGGCATAGAAATTGCAGATGAAGATATCTCACCTAATACAGAATTGCTGCTGGTGTGCAAAAAAGATTAGTGACAGGAAACACTAGTCCCGGATGAGATACCAAACAGAGCCCTAAAATCATCAATTAAAACTTGTAGAAAACGTCGTTTACAACAGACTGATGATAATAGCACAAGAAAGCACTGCTTTGTGAGAATACCAGTTTAAGTTCCGAACATCCGAACATAGCTACATCAAGAACAGAAAGCTAAACTGTGATACTGACGTTACAGCAGGTGTGCCTTTTTTATCCATCATAAGTCCTTTGCTGCGGAACATTTTGTATGATAGTGTCCTCAGGCTTCCAAGGAACCCAAACGTGAAATTAATAGGCTTTGAGGGCGACATCCATTGCAACAGTGGTCAAGCATATCCACGAAGTAAGACGGAAAGCCAGAATATAGCAGGAAGATGGAAAGCCAGAATATAGCAGGTCTCCGTAGGAGACCAAGTAATAAATTCAAAATGAGCAATAAAGTATTTGCTTAGTGTTATGATTGATAAGTGGCTAAACCGCTGTGATAATACCACCAAAGGAAGATGGAAACAGCACCTTATCCCCAAATTAGAAATTTGGATGAAAAGAAGAGCTAAAGATCTAAACTTCTGCATCACGCAGTTTCTAATCGGCCATCGTATTTAGAAAGTATCAGCGCAAATTCGGACATGACTCCTTCACAATATATCCATCCTGTCCGAACCAGAAGGAGGATGCAGATCATCCACTGCCCGCGCTTCAGAAGACTTGTTGGCAACTTTTCACATACAAACGTGAATATTAGGGACCTTCTCAGAGCAAAAAATGGAGTGGAGTTGGCCGGTTAGTGACGGCCATCGTAATAGAACTTAGAAGACTCGAGCGATATTGCTTGAGACAGCAGATGTCGGCCCTTCTAACTAGCCCAGCCTCGTGAAGTAAGGAAGGTTCGCGGGGAGAGTGGTGTAAATTGAAAATTCCGCAGCAACGTGGGCAAATATACACAGAAACACATACGTAAATATAAGTGGCAGATACGTGCCAATGCACAGATCCACAACCATCCTTTCCCTTTCTCACGACGTACGAGTACATATGCAGACATACTTCACTTCGAATTTTCCCCACACATACCTGTTCTGACACACGAATCCACTCCATTATTTTTAACACACCCACATAGAACAGACACTCAGGAGAACGTCGCCGGCCCAATAAGACAACAACATAACGAAATACGAGAACTTGACTAGTAATAGACTAACAAGCCCATAATTTCTAGCCAAAGTCTAGTCGCCTACCCCATGAAGTTACGCTTTACATGCTTTACGGTTCTTTGCAGAGGTGGCACCTTTACGATGTGCGAACATTTAACTTTATCCTCCGACCAAGAAAAACAAAAAAAGGCCCTTAGTCCAGTGGTTTTCTTCAGGTCCTGGCGCTTCAAGTTGGGGATTGCGCATGTGGGTAACTTCCCCACCGTGAAAAAAACGTAGTTCAGAGACAATACAATAATAATACGGACGGATATAATGTTGACAGTCCCAGCAAACGTTTTAAGGACAAAGAATTTATCGAAGAATGTGATAGTTTCCTCGTTGGGCGAACCATAGATGTCAGAGGTCGAAATCCGGTTATCATAGACGAACATTTCAACATTTCGGCCAAGTAATGGGGCTGTACAAGAACAAAGAGGAGAGGAAACAATCAATTAGAGGCATTCACGATCCTAGACTCAGTATGCTTAAACAGCGGCAATGAACACACATTCATCAGGAATGGAGCAGACTCGATCATCGACCTCACTTTTTTCAGCAATTCACTTGCGGGTAGAACAACATGTACGAGTAAAGTCAGCACTCATTACACTCATAGTGACCACCAGGCAATAGTATGTGAGACAATTGACGAACGCAGCCCACGGCACCAAAATACTATTGCTCAACGAAAAAAGATGGAAAACCAGAACATTAGATGAAGAATATCTTATCCATATACTAGCGAATGTAATGATGACTGGTTTAGTCAATGAAAAGTCTGTTCAATTGACTATCCACATCTCCAGGGAGTGCGATGCATCTGTGCTGAGACGGACGACTCATATTATCAACCCGTTTATTCGTGGAATTAAGAAACCGCGCAGCTACGAGCTGAATGCCACAACGCAAGAGGCAATTTCACTGATCTCCAGCATCGGTATAAGTTAGCACAAAGAGATCTTAAAGTGGCAATACACACCAGAAAACGCCGTAGTTTCAACTAACTGTGCAATAAAGCGGATGAAAACCGTTGGGGGAGGACCTTGCAGAAAATAGTGGAAGGGGTCTTACCAAGGTAAAGCGGAAATTCATTGGAGGAGGAGCTATGGACAGCAGATCAAAAAAATCCTCGAGCTCGCAGATATGGGAACAAAAAAGCCCCGGGGTCAGATGGCATATCAAACATAGCCTTTAAGACTGCGGTCAAAGCCAGAATGGACATGTTTGTGGACATCCATAATGCTTGCGTGAACGAAGGAGTTTTTCCCAATCAATGGAAGACCGAGAAGCGTTCGTATTAATACCAAAGGGAGGCAAACCCGAAGCCTCCCGTCCACAATTTATGCTGGATATGGGCGGGAAAGTATTGGAGCGTATAATCAACTATAATAGAATAGAAGCAGCCATTGAAGAAGCAGGAGAACATCAGCACGGTTTTCGAAAGGCAAACTAAATAATTGATGCTATTAAAGCGGTTGTTGATACAGCAAAAATGGCCATAGAAGGACGACGATGGAGAAGAGCTACAAAACAAGACTGCTGTGTTATAACAGTGGATGTATTCTAGAAGCGCTACGAAACACGAGAGTACCAATTTATATCAGAGAAATTGTGAGAAACTACTTCCAACATAGGAGGAGTACCTCAATGATCCGTCCTGGGGTCGGTAATGTGGAATGCAATGTACGATAGCATTCTTAGTCTTAATGTAAGCTAAAATCGTGGGCTTTGCGGACGATATCGCTCTCGTCGTAACAGCAAAACATTTAGAAGTAGCTGCCCAAATACGCAATGAAACAATTTCAATTTTACGACGGTGGCTGGCATCATTTGGTCTCACACTAGATCAATTCAAAACGGTAGCGGTATTAATTGCAAGTAGAAAACGAAAAGAAACAGTTGTGCTCACAGTAGGTGAACATGAAATAACATCTAAGTCAGCAATAACATACCTTTCATCATGATTAACTCAAGATTGTCTTGAGAATATTTGAGTTGCAAATCTTCGCGGGTATGTGCCTCCATAATGCGTATAATGCCGAATATAGGAGGACTCAGGTGTAGCAGGATACCTCTCATAGCTAGAGTTGTTACGTCAGTAGTGCTTTATGGAACGCCAATCTGGGTCGAAGCTAGGAAAATCAAACCAGTGAATAGGCTTTGTGCAGTCAGAGTAATCAGCGCAATCCGTACAATCTCCGGCGAGGCGGCGTGCGTCATCGCAGGAACGCTTCCAATTGATATACTTGCAGAAAACCTGAAGGGAAGACAAGAGGAGCGGCTGCCGCATAGTGACACCGATGCAACGGAAAGAAAGTTTTTGCACGGGTTTAAGACAGTGGGAACGACGCTGGAGACTTTCGCCCAAAGGACCGATGGACTTTTTGCCTTGTTCCGACTATCGAAACATGGAAAAGTTGATTTCTACATAACACAACTGCTTACGGGACATGGCTGTTTTCGATCATATCTACACAGTTTTAAATACAATGAGTCTCTGTCCATTTTGTAGTGATATTCTTTCACTGTTCAAGATTCCAGCTGCAAAGAGAAACACGCACTAACTCCCGAGAACATAGTACATCACATGTTCGAAACGGAAAATAAGTGGAAAATGTTGAGCCTCTTCGCACGAAATATATGTCAAGAGATAAGGCGCCTAGAGCGAGAAAGGAGAGAAAACGAGGAGAACGTAAGAAATAATGCAGCAAATGCGAGGGGACAACATCCGGCTATCACCCAAAATATGGCAACGCAAGTAAGACGGGCAGACATACGCGAATTTATATGCATACAACAGTACGCAAATGCCTTATGTAAGGTAAGAGCCAAGAAGAACAAACACACTTAGTGACAACCGGAACGTGTTTTAACACAGTAGAACGAAACAAACGTTAACATTTTCTTACAGAACTCCACCAACGCGAACATTCGTATGCATAGCCACATACACTACACACACGTACATAAATACATTACACCCTCAGACACATTCATTTTCAAACAACGCTTTTGGCACAAAATCTCTCGTACTGACAGTTAAACGCCCCTACATATCCTCTATGCTGACAAACACAGAAGACACACATAATCCATTCGTAAACATATGCGTACTCACGCCGCATTCATAATCACCACATACGTACTTCACATCCTAATACCCACCAATCCACAGGCAAACACCCACATCCAAACATACACGTGTCTGTAAAACGAGTGCAGCGACAAGCAGACATACCGATAGTCTTCGATCGACCAAGCCAACAATAGAACAACAAAACGAATACTTCGACAAAGAAGTCCTTGATTTCTAGCTAGAAGTTACTTCCCTACCCCACGATGTTATGCCTAAGTTAGGCTTACTGGGTGAGACTCACACATTGGCACCTGCACAGCGTGCAGTCATAATTTTTCCCCCTCCGAACAAAAAAAAAATTCCCTAGAGCCCTAAAGCGGATGCATATTAGCGCAATCCGAGAAGTGCTCCCATCGCAGGCCGGCCAAAAACGGATGAAAAACTACGATGAGTGCTACAAAGAAGGGAGAGGGCTCTTGTATAAATGTAAATTATTGATAAGAGACTTAGGCAAAAAGTCTTAAGCTTTCGGTGAATCAAAACAGTCAACTTCGAGGCCTAATTCGGAAATATAAGCGATTTATTTTACAGAGGATAAAAATGATATCATCAACTATGAAATCTCTGGCCCCCTATACCGAACATATAATCAGTGCTCTTGCTATTACATACTCATTGTTCTACGAGATCTTAACGCAAGGCTCTGTGCAGAAGACGTCTTTGACCCAGTCATCGAAAAGAGAGACATCCATCAACATCCATTAAAGGTTTTGGCTATCCCCGTGCAATCAACCGCCAAGCAGATTGATCACATTGCGATCAACACCAGACACTCATCCAGCATTCTGGATGTTCTAATCTTTCCTGATCGCGTTTTCATCAAACTCTCTCAAAGTCCTAGCCCCCTTCTAGAATTCATAGAACAGCAATGAGAATGATATCAACGAGCTATCAGAGAAACTGCTTCTAAGAAATTTCTAATTTGACTAGCGATGTAGGTAGGAACATGCAGCCAATCAAGAAGCATTAAAAGCTGCGTTGCATCGAAGGATGCATACTGCTCGTGAGACCTACGAATAGAAAAGTAAAAGAAAGGACACGAGAAGTCTGCGATGAGGGAGATGTTACTACAGGAATGACGTATGAATATCTTTTTCTAAGAATAAAACCAGGGCTACAGAACAAGAATGGAAGTCTACAGAGACGAGCATGGACAGAGTCGCAGTCGATCTTGAGGATATGGATAGACTACTTCTGCAGATTGTGTAACGACCATGATGTCCAAAATACCGCTATCACGCAGAACGAACCATTCACCCCGGACGAAAAGGATAGAGAATTCCGGTCCAGACGGAGTGAATGCAGCAATATCGAAAAGATGGTTAGGAGAAACCATGCCCGAAATATGGAATCTTAGCATCCTTTGTCCTACCCACAAGATAGAGCCGCATTCGCCTTAGCCAATAAGTAACGGGTCTGACAGTAGACAAGAACAAAACAAAGTACATGCTGTTATCTGAAAAGGGCGCACACTACCGACTACTTGGCCAGAACAACACCACTGGCAGTTATAATTTCGATGCTATTAAGTGGCTCTGAAGTTAAAAGCAGCAGCGTTATTTCTATGGGCAGAGGAAGCAATTATGCAGCCCTCTCCCGAAAGACCAACAAGGCTTTTTACAAGACCCTTAACAAAAGCAGTTTTCCGTTTCGAGAGAAAGATACTACGTGCAATGTTCGGTCACGTTTGTATTGACGGAGAATGGGAGAGGACTCGTAGATTTATCCACAAATTGTAAAGGCTGTGCAGCGATATGGATTTGTCAATGATCTACATATACTCGTAAGTCCAATGTCTAAGATGGCAGGCAATGTTAAGCGAGTGTACGTTGTAGCTTCGGCCTAAACTGTCTACGAGTGTTAACACGACAATGCAGCAAAGAAGTCCCGCATCTAAGGTGGAGCAGAAAGCCAACATTTGTTATAAAAGCAAGACAGCAATCAACCGCCTTAATGCTATCCAATATTACCTTCGGGAAAGTAGTATCGGACGCTTCCTTCTTAGATCGGATCGCATCGATCAGATGCGAGAATTCGGTTTTTCTGAAAAGTTCAGAGGAGAATTTTTAAAGACTCGAACCTGCAATAAGAATACCTGCGTTCTCGGTTAGGGTTTCCATTGACTGATGGGTTTCATATGAACGACGGCACTAAGGGGTCAGCGTCTTTCCTGCTGTTCTTCAGTAGGAAAGTTCCCAAATTGCTTACTAACGTCGTGAGAGGGCGTAACGCTTTTACTAAGCACCTAAATGTGCTGGGCATGGGTAACACAAGGTACTGCGAAGATTGCTGTGAGAGTGACATTGACCAACCAGTCAAAGTTAGGAACCCAACGTAAGGATGGCGGTTAAGAATTTTTGAAACTTTTTATTTTCGATTAATTTCACATAATAATTAACTAATAAGGCACGCTTTTTTTATATTTATATTATCACTAAAACTTTATGAAACCTCATACCCGATAATTTTTTTCCACAATTGCACAATGTTTTCTTGCCGTGCGGAGACGATTTTACAGACACTTAAAAATACACGATGGAAGAGGCTATTCCTTATTGGCGGTTATTTTCAATTTTGACAGTTGTACATCTACAATTTTTTTTTGTCATATGTGAATATCCAGGGATGAAATAAGTGGTAAAATTATTTAAATGTCTGGTCACTGTGTGTCGCTAGGAAAGTTTAAATGATTTAATGATTTTTGGTCAATGTTAGCAACCCAAAATTAGGTCATTCTACGGTAGTTGGTATATGAAAACGGTAAAGATGTTTTCAAACCATAAAATAAAGTTTTTACTTCGTCCATCCAATTTGTTTCACACAATCCCCTCTTTATAACGCAGTGAGAAAATACACTTAAGTATCCTCGTCTCAAAAAGTCTTTCAGAACTCACTCAAGTGAATATTAACGAAATATTTTCTGCTTTAAATGATTTCCAGGTATTAAACCTTTAACCAGTAGCAACTGATAAACTCAGACGCCACAAATGTTGTTCATCAAAATTATACGACATCGTAAGATGTAACATTGCCATCAAATAATGTTTATCTCTCGCGTCTTTGATATAATACGATAGCAAAAGTTCGCCTAAATGTATACCCCATTTGCCGTATATTATCCAATTCCAGAACCACAAAAATAATTGTTGTCTATCTACTGCTGAGGAAATGATCAAGACGCTTTCGAATAAAAACGACCATAATCGGAATTGTTCAATGGCCACGTCTTTTATGATAGTGTGCGTATATGCGTGTGCGTCATGTAGTGCGTGTTTCCACCCTACAGAACAATGTTTGTTTGTGTTGAATATATCTTCACAGTTGAACATAGAAAGGGACGTTCTTTCATCTCAGAGCGTCTACTCATAGTTCCTCCTCTTCGAGAGGAAATTTGTATCTATTTCTGGCGTCTGGTTCCGACTTCAAATGGAAAATCCACTATTCAGCCCCCATTGAAAGGTCAACTCAGTGGGGGCGGCTGACAATCGACCGACAATTGAAACAGAGAAACAGAGGTGCTTCCGTTCCTTCAACTGAATGAAATGTTCAACAAGTATTCGTATGTGTAGACTTCAATGTTGGCGTTGTTTTTGTGCTTCGTGTTTCGTGCCTCCTTGTGTTCCGTGTCTTGTTCAAGTTCCTTGATGCATGGGCGATGGCCGGGATGATTACATTTGACAGAACACAAAACCGAAGACGTACGCTGCTCTTTATAGTCGCCTTGAGCCTTGGGAGTTGCAAGTGAAACAACTCGTGCAAAACACAATTCAATTGTGTGCAAGTCTGCCTATTGTTCGGAGAACACTTCGACTTTGTTGTCACATGCGTCACAGGACAAAGATACAAATAAGCTGAATACTATCATTCTCAGTTGTGCGAGGAGAACGTGATAAAATGAAATGTTTTCGCCAAAAGTGTCGTAGAAAATATGGGAGCTGTGGAATACTTCGAGTATGTATGCTTTTATAACGCCTTCGGTCTGGATGGCGCTTTGTTGATAGGAGAATTCACATTAATCACTTTCATTTGCTTAGAAATTGTTTTTCTTTCTTTTTTAATAAAGCAAAATATATGCGCACTTAAGAAAATAAAAGTTATGGTGTGACGGAGGGATTTATAATTTTTGAAAATCTACGACTAAATCCAGTTGTCTCAATCAATAAAATTATGATTGTTTGCGTATGTCCTTTTTGATTTTGACAAGATACTTTTAGCGGTTTTTTGTTTTTAGAAAGACGACGTTTACCGTCAACAATTATGTGCGAAAATATATCTCTTTTTTAAATTTTTATTTTGATGAAACAAATTATATATAGACGCAGCCCAAATATAGTTAAGGAAGCGCAAAAGTACTTTATCAAACTTTAAATATATGATACTAAACTTTATCCATATTATTCAGCGTGGTTCTTAATTGTTGATCTGAACGAAGCCACAAGAGAATGGATAAATAATAAAGAAATGTGTTGTAATTGCCAAAATTGCATTCCAATATTAGAGGTACAGTTGTTGTGCTTGGTAGCTGACAAACTTTTCTCCAAAACATCAGCTGGTACCGTGTCAGAGGGCAAAAATTCAATTTGGATGTCGTCTTTCTCTACGAATTCCCACACAAAATGAAGATGCAGCTGTTCCTTACATTGCCTGATGTTATAAACTAAGAATGCCCTCAGGTAAATACCTTCCCCCGTTGATTTCGAAAGAGCCATGGATTATGTGCTTCACATCGCAATAGTCGGTTTTTTCCAGCTTCCAACTAGAAGGATGTCGATGTACAGCCCGTGCTTAAATCCCCTTCTATTGTACATCCACCGTCAACACAAATGAAATCGAAAATTACGCGAGGTAGCTTTCTCTTCATACGGTCAAGGGTTTCTTCATCTGTTTTTAAGGTCCAAGTCTGTGCGCCATGGAGCAAGACTGGGATGAAAATGGTTTTGTATACACCTAGTTTGGTATAGTAGGAGAGGACTGTTGAGGGCCCGAAGAAGCAGCGATTGGCAAGAGTAAATCTGCTTGTGGTTTACTAAACTACCTCGAAGCTAGCACTTCCAATTAAGACGTTCTGCGCAAACGATCGGTGGTGCGTGTCCTTTTCTGATCACAGCTCATTAAGCTCCAGACCGATTTTTGCCAGTTCAACCTCGATACTTACGAAAGATCCATTGAAGGATGCGGACTTAAAAAACATCGTGCGTCTTTTGTTGGCCAGTTGGTTTTCCCGCATCTTATTAGGGTCACATGAGAGCGCGTTCTTGTCTAAAACGTTTCTTGACATTGAAGGTCTATGGGGGCTGCTTTTTTGGTTTCAGGAGGGATCTTAAGGATCTTGACTGTGAGTTCAAAATCAGCGAGAATATGCCAAGCGTAGAGTTTGACAAAAAAAATGTCTGTAGTCATACTTAAATTTTAACTAGGGGAAGGGACGGTGTTTCACCCTGCTGGAGGAGTCAGAGATGTGTACAACCAGCGTTGCCTGGTTCCATATCAACAATATCAACAATATCTACAATATCCACCGCGTGCTCCTCTCTTTTCTTTACCGTTACTACCGACTGAACATCGGTAATGGATAACCAGAATGGGTTGCACAAGGATGTTTGTGTTTGGCAGCTTTCAAGCTTCTAGGAAGCGTAAATCAGGCATAGCACTAGAAATGGAGCGCCGGCGTCCGACATCAAGAACACATTCAACTGGGCAAGATGGTCCGACATAATTAGAAAGATAATCGATAGCTATCCCCAGGATGGAGTACTCCTGTGTAATACGGCAGAGGTACAGAGAGAGAAGCGGGCGATGTCGGGAGTGCGTTAGCACTCGGCGCTGGGTCCCGATCCCGGGATCTCCTGGAAGACGGAGATGGTTGTCCTTAGCTTCTCTCCGGGCACGTACAGTTCTCTAGCAGCATCCAGATTAGAATATTGCCCTTCGGTTGCTGATACCACCGAGAATACGAAGGCTATGTAATATCGTAACATCGTGTTAAGTTGCGAAGGCGGATGGAGGACTGTGGCTTCATCCGTCCAGTCGGTAGTATAGGAAACGAAAAGAGAGAGAGATAGGTGGCGGTCAGGCCCAGTAAGCGTTGCAGATCCCTGCAGGGTGAAACATCAGCTCTCCGAACGAACACTCACTATGGAAGGTCTGAAGGAATACGACGTCTATTCACACACGGCCCTGAGTCAGCAGAAGAAATTACCCTAGGGCTCTTTTCTGGAGGCTTTTGAATACACAACTCCCCCTGTCTACCCACTTACCGCACCATATTCCAACCCGATGTCTCAGATATTTATCAGACCGTTGTTTGGATCAGCCTGAATTCAATACCAGCATCGGATATTACAATATACTCGTATTGTCCTTAGGTTTTCAAGCAATGATCAGATCCCTAGCTTTGTCAAAAACTTTGCTTCGTTGGTTTTAGGTTTGTGGTTCTTTGTGATTTTAGAATCCGTATTGGTTTTTCGAAAGGACGAACCTTCAAGGAAAATACCTTGAGTCAATTATAATGCTCTCGAAGAGTTTTAGAATGGAGGACAGTTCCGCGATGGCCATATAATTTGGAATTTCATCTTATTGACTTTCTTCCAGCGAAGCATTATGTTTAAGTGTTTCCAAGAACTAGGAAAAGTACCTAATAAAATGGATATAGAAATAAGCTTGAGCTTCTCATAGAGAGAGAGATGAAATTGGTCCCACTAAGGTTGTTTAGTCAACCTACAATACTTATATAAGCAATTTCAAACGACAGAATTTTAAACCATTTTCATACGAAACATCGAGGATAGCTATGGATGATGAAGATCGAGATCAGACAAGAGGTGTTCCCTTGAAGCTGTAATGCTCTTTTTTAAAGCTACTTCAGCACACCCGTAAAATTTAAGAAATAATTTCTACGACGTTTGAGTTGACAGAAATTGTGTACGACTCTAACTTATTATGAGAATGGTGGATTTCATTCGATTTGGTTGCCATATTGGTGGTTTTATAAAAAGAACCAAAAACCGGCATTGCACTACTATTAACTGCTTCGAGCATTTGAACTTACACACGACACACGGCAAAATTGGTGATGATTAAGAGTTAAATCCCTAAAATTGCGTTCGGATTGCCTTGTACGAGTATGTAGCAGCTTTTGAGTGACGAGTGTTTTCAGTTAGAAACGTATCCCTGAGCTCAAACATACAAATTCTTCCGACGGAGACAACTTGAAGTAATCAATTATCCCTTTTGCTACGAATCTAATATGATGTTGGTGAACTTCTTGTTAAGTCCGTAGCAATTTTACTTTTAGTTCAGGGAGAGTTAATTTGTTCATCAAACTACTCTCATTTACATACATTTTACGAAACAATTATTTTACTCGAAAGAAAACCTCACCACAATTTCAAAACCACAATTTTCCCTACAGCATATATTTTTCAATTACCTTCTCAGTTTTACTAAATAGCATAATTTTTCGAATGCAATATTCAAAAGTAAACTTTAACCAAAACTTCAGAAACAGCAACCATTCCCTGGTAACTTTTGTGTGGCGCAGTTGCTGGATGCAATACTGATGCAGTTGCAGTAACCTTCACACAACTGACTTGCAGAATATTTGTAATCTAAAAAGCAAGGACTTTAGTGTGAAATTTCAGTACTCCTTGTGTTCGGCTCCTTACAAATAACACAATTCTGTTATTGTCTTAACTTTCATAAGGAAAACAATAAAGACTGTTTTCAAAAACAAAAGTCTGCCCTAATTGCAGCCATGGTAGGATCGGTCTTAGTCTATTTTTGGCCTCAAGTGCAGATTTTTTTTTGATGAAAGTAAGTATTGTTGTACAAGTACATGCATGGGTGTTTCAATTGTATTATGACGAAGATATATATGTATTCGGATAACACAAAAAGGACGAGAATAAGATGAAAATAAGAAAACGTATTATTTACGAGTAGATAATGCAAAATCGATATCTTCTGTTTGAAGAAACCCGAGCACAACCCAAGACATTTCTTTTTTAATGAAACTAATAATTGGAAATAGAACAGGAAATGTTTTCTGTGTATGTATGCAATAAAGAAATAAATATTGTACCAAAGATTTTCTTTATAGAGGTCCTCAATGAAAGAAAGGCTTTTCAACGGTAGGGGTTGAACCGACTCTGTTGCGATTCAAGATCTTATTGACAAACGAAATTTGCTGTACTATAGGGACAGATACCAATATCCATATATAGGGTTTTCCAATAAGGACTTGATAACTTTTTTTTTAAAATGAAACGCAAACCATTTGAGATATTTTAAAAGCTTTATTATCGGCTTGAAGTACAATCAAAACATTTATGAATGGAACTCGACTTCGTTCATAGGCCACCACGGGCACGTTTGCAGCGGTCGATTCGTTGGACCCAATTTTCAACGACTCGGACACACATTTCGGCCGAAACGGCCGCATTTCGGCCAAAATCGCACCAACGAGGCGGCCAATCGACTGGCCCATGTCTTGAGATAACACGCTCACCATACTTACTCTTCAATAAATCGATTGTAGCGTGTGCTGTGTGGCTTGTGGCATCATCCTGTTGAAACCGCATGTCGTCCAAGTCCATATCTTCGAATTCGGGCCAAAAATAATCGGTTATCATGGCGCGATAACGCTGACCATTCACGTGACGATCGTTATCGTCGACGAAAAAATATGGCCCAATAACGCCGCCGGCACGCAAACCGCACCAAACAGTTATTTTTTTCATATGAAGTGGTGATTCATGAAGCACATGTGGATTTTCACCCGACCAATAACGCATATTTTGCTTATTGACGAACCCATTGAGCCAAAAATGAGCTTCGTCGCTGAAGATGATTTTGCGATGAAATTCATCATCTTGGCGCATCTTCTCCAGAACCCAATCGGAGAACGTACGTCGCTTCAAATGGTCCATCGGCTTCAATTCTAGAGTCAGGTTGATCTTGTATGGCTGTAAACCAAGATCCTTACGCAAAATATGATATAATGTGGTCTGAGCGATGCCCAATTCTCGAGAACGCCGTGGTATTGACTGATTTGGATCGTTTGCTATGGACGCCTGAACGGTAGCGATATTTTCGACAACCCGTTATCTCACTGACACAGCAACATTACACAACGAATATGTGGACTCAAATTTTTGCACTAAACTTGTTATTGCCTGTCTACTAGGGCGAGAATTACGACCGAAAATATGAGTTAACGCTCTTAAAGTTGCAGTCACCGACTCCGAATTTCGGTAGAAAATTTTTATAATTTGCAGACGTTGCTCGATCGTGTACTTTACCATGATGAAAATGTTGAGTTTACTGAATAAACTGACGGTTACAGTTTGATGATAAGTGAAAGAGTGCGTTCACAAATTAAATTCAAAATTGTCAAGTCCTTATTGGCAAACCCTTTAGTTGCGCACACGAAGTTGGGTGTTGGGTCCCCTTCAGGACTGAAAATTTCCGGAAAAACTTTTCTCTCAAAGAGACCGAGAGTCTTTTCATCTGTTTTCATTAGTGTCCGCGCTTCTGCGTCGTAAATTGGGACTCTGATGATCAGTGTCATGTATAATGTCTTTTTAGTTACTCGAAAAAGGGCTTTACCAGTTACTTATCTTCTAAGCCCAAAGAAAGCGATCGCTGTCGGAGTTGATAGCGGAACCTCAAAGTTTTAGCTGTCTATCGTGACGTTTTATCCTAGGCGTCGAGGTCGTTTGTCCCCTCTTTGTTGACAGCACATAATATGTTTTCCCTCCTTTGACCCATCTTTGTCGCTACAGCTTCAATAGTGGCAAAGGCTACATTGACAGATCTCTGTGTTCTTCCCATTATGTCAATGCGAGCTGCTAATGCGAGTACCTGAACAGAACTTTGAAAGATGGTGTCTGTAGGGTTGACTTGTGAGTTTCGCACAATTCTTTCAAGAGCAATGTTGAAAAATCACGGTTTAGTCATTACCGATCTTTGATCTACGGTGCAATACCGTCGTAAAACTATATTGATAGGGGAAGGTCAGACTGTTTATGAAGGGTCCTAGGCCTCCGCATAATACAGCAGACATGATTTTATAGGTCATATTGAATTGACTAATTCACCTATAGTTGGCGCACTTAAAGGGATGTCCCTTCTTTAGGATGGGACAAACTCTGCCGAGGTTCCTTTCATCGACCCAGTTTTTGGAGGAGGTATATAGCTCCGCAGTTAATGCCTCGTTTCCAGCAGCTTTGTTAGACTTCAGCTTTGTACGTCTTCGCCCAGCTTGAATGATGCATTCTGCTATACGGTGGGATGTTCTTAGTTATCACCATTTAGCAGGGCGATCAGGGATTTCTCTGATGGGGCGGGTTGAAACCCACTACATCAGAGATAACCTCTCTAGTATTCTACGTTCTTAACTACAACAATAGAATGGTCTGGGTCGATGTTAGCTGGTCTGAACGTTCAGACATCCAAAACACTTTGTACGTCTCCGATCTGGCATACTCCATATACCCACATATACGTACTCGTATGTATGACTCCATTAGTCGCATCCAGGTTGACCACGAATTTATATGCGGCGGGTGCCGCTTCTATGTTTTAAGAGACTGGATGGATATCTAATGTTGTTGATCGGCATGACAGTTTCCCTAAATAAAGTGGATTTTTGGTTTATTATCTTTAGTTGTTTGGCTGTCAGTGCTTATCAGATCTCCTTAGCAGATTTCACACTCCAGTATACTCGTATATGTATCTGCACTCAGCCAAGAAGGAGCATCTGCAGTTGCTGACATATCTGCATGAAAGGCGAAAAGATTATATTAACAATAATTGAAATATTGGATTTTATTGGCTTCTTATTTCATTTAGATCGGAAGAAGACTTTATTTTTTCACGGTATAAAGGCAAACGCGTCACAAAAAACTGTAACTGCTCCATGCTTCCAATTAATAGCGGCATGGAATTAAATTTATTTGTAAGCGCAAACTTGTTGGTAGTAATTTGATGTGTATCCAGGAATGATTTCGGCCAGAATCTTAACCAGGAAAGGAGTTTCAGTTTCAGTTTTCAATGCATTTTATTTTCTTAATCACTAACTCTTACATACTAACAAAAAATGCTTAAATGCTAGCTTAAAATTACTTACAATCTTATACTAACTTACTGGCCCCACACAGGCACTCTAAGCTACTCTAAATACTTATATCTATGTCTTTCGACTTCATTTACATTTTATTTGGAACTATTTATTTTATATACTTAGGGCTAAGAAAAAAATTTGATTACAAAAACTTAGCATATGGACAATTTTTTATTTTTTATAAAAACTTAATATCTAACTTAAAATCAACCTTAGACTACTTAACCTACATACACAATAAACACACTTAGACATTATACATAATAATATACATATGTTAGTATATACCTTTATATACACTAACACATGTATATATTACTTAAATGCTAACCTAAACCTATGTAAGCTGGCCATCGCTATTTACAAAGCAAATATATTGGTCAGCCCTGCCTCATTAGTGAGGCTGGTCTGTAATTGACGAAAACGACGATGAAACATCTTCTCCATCATTCAACCACCAGAAATGCTGGTGCTGCCGAACGACATCCCTCTTATCGCGATTCCCTACCGCCCCCTACTGAACCTCAGGCGATCCACACTGCCGTGTGCGACGTCTCTGTTGTAGTTGAGTCGCCTGTCCCCAGCTGTCCGAGAGACATGGAAGATTAACGGCACCGCTGATCTATCCTGGATCAACCCTATCTGATCTAGGTAGAGGAATACTTCCGGTGGAACGAAGCCGTCAGAGCGCACACTCTCGTGGTAAAGGTAATTGGGGTAGTAAGCCCCAGATATCAGGTGATTCGTCGAGGTCATTGCTCTTGCAATGTGCCTTCGAGTCAGCTCAATTACGAAGTTGTCCACTCGTATTAGGTTCGCCCTGTTGTAAAGGACCTCATTAGGATAAAAAATTGTGTACTCCGACTCTGGTGTTCTGTACAAGCGAAGGCAAGCCCTCTCAAACACCCGAATCTTTTCCATTAAGATTGCTCGTACATTGAACTACGAGTACACGGGACAACCAAATACCAGCATGTGCCTGATAAGGGCCATGTAACAGATTACTTTTACCCTCGCATTGAGTTGGCTGCTATAAAACAGTCTCTTTGTAAGGGCAAAAGCACCTTTAGCTCTGGCCAGAGCAGCATCTACATTTTTGCCAAAATACAGAAACTGATCTAGCCAGATTCCAAGGTATCTGACTACATTTCGACAGGCAAGAGGTTGTCCGTGTTGTCCAATGATAGAGAACTTTCGCCAATTTTTTCTGGTATCCCTAGAGGCTCCAGACAATGGCGTCCTAAAGAGAATGGTTTCCGACTTCTGAAAGTTGATTTTCAACTTGCAGTCATCGCAAAATCGACTTATCTTATCGAAGTCACTTTGCAAGAGAGTATTAATAACCTCGATTTTTGGACCTGTTCTGTACGCTATCAAATCGTCTGCGTACGCAATAGTATGGGGAAGTGAACCTATCAAGTCGCTTGTATAAATGTTGAATAGGATCGGCGAATTGACCGCACCTTGCTGAAGACCATTTTTAATTTGAAATATTCCAACAGAAGTCACATCACCATTCTTCACGATGAACTGTCTGTTAGTTAGCATATTATAAAGAATGTAGAAGAGTGGTTTACTGATCCCCAGCCTAGTCAGCTTATAGAAAGACCCTCTAACCATACGGTGTCGAAGGCCTTCTCTAAGTCAACAAGGCAGGCACCAGTTCAGTTTTTATGCATTTTATTTCTATAACTTAAATTACTCTTATATGCTAAACAAAAAACGCTTAAAAATTAGCTTAATTAACTTAAAAAATAATCTTATTGTAACTTACTGGCCCCATGCGGGCACTCTAAATTAAACATAATACTTAATCTATGTCTTTCGACGTAACTTACAGTCTAATTTTATTTTTATTTTAACATTTATTAATAATTAAAACTAAGAAAATAAATTTTAAGCAAAAACTTAGTATATGGACATTTTTTTTTAAATTTTTATAAAACTTAAAACTAAAAGCCTACAATCTACCTAAAAATAAATCCTAATCTACTTAACCTACTTACATCTAATGCATACATACATACATATATATACACACATAATATATATATACATAATATATAAATATATGTATGTATATATATTTTAGTTTTTTTTTTCATTTTTTATTTTTATTTATTTTTTTTTTGTTTTTATATTTTTTTTTTCTTAAAATCTAACTTAAACCTACCTAGAACTACGTAAGCCGGCCATGGCTAAAAAAAAAAAATTTGGCTGGCCCACCTTGCTTCACATGAAGCTAATTATCACTGAAGGAGTTCGACGACGAAGCATCCTCCCCATCAACAAGCCACCAAAAGTGTTGGTGCTGCCGAGCAACATCCCTCATGTCGCGACTCCCTACCGCCCTACTGAACCGGAGACGCTCCGCACTGCCATGTGCGACGTCTCTGTCGTAGTTGAGTCGCCTGTCCGCAGCTCTTCGAGCGACGTGGAAGATTAGCGGCACCGCCAATCTGTCCTGGATCAGACCTTTGCTATCTAAATAGAGGAACGCTTCTGGAGGAATAAAGCCGTCAAAGCGAACTCTCTCGTGATACATATAATTGGGGTAGTAAGCCCCGGAGATCAGGTTGTTCGATGAGGCCATTGCTCTTGCAACGTGCCCTCGAGTCAACTTAATGACGAAATTGTCCACTCTTATTAGGTTCGCCCTATTGTATAAGACCTCATTAGGATAGAATTTTATGTACTGAGACTCTGGTGTTCTGTATAGGCGAAGACAAGTCCTAAGACAAGCCCTCTCAAACACCCGAATCTTTTCCAATAAACTTGCTCTCACGTTGAACCACACGGGACATCCAAATACAAGCATGGGCCTGATAAGGGCCATGTAGCAGATTACCTTCACCCTCGCATCGAGTTGGCTGTTATAAAACAGTCTCTTTGTAAGGGCAAAAGCACCTCTGGCTCTGGCCAGAGCAACATCTATATGTTTGTTAAAATACAGAAATTGATCTAGCCAGATCCCAAGGTATCTGACTACATTTCGACAAGCAAGTGGCTGCCCTTGCTGTCCCACGATCGAGAACTTTCGCCAATTCTTTCTGGTATCCCTAGAGGCCCCAGACAAAGGCGTCCTAAACAGAATAGTTTCCGACTTCTGAAAGTTGATTTTTAACTTCCAGTCATCGCAATATCGCTTAATTTTGTCGAAGTCACGCTGCAAAAGCATATTAATGACCTCAATCTTTGGACCTGATCTGTACGCGATTATGTCGTCTGCGTACGCTATGGCATGGTGAAGTGAACCTATCAGATCACTCGTGTAAATGTTGAATAGGATCGGCGAATTTACCGCACCTTGTTGCAGACCGTTTTTAATGTTAAATGTTCCAGCAGAAGTCACATCGCCATTCTTCACGATGAACTGTCTACTGGAGAGCATATCGAAAAGAATATACAGCAGTGGTTTACTAATGCCCAACCTGTCCAGCTTGAAAAAGAGTCCTTCTAACCATACGGTATCGAAGGCCTTCTCCACGTCAATCAGGCAGGCACCAGTGCACTGGTTCTTGCTTTTGTTCCATTGGATATCAGAAACCAGTTTCGACGCAGCATGAATGATATCATGCCCCGCCTTGAAACCGAATTGATTATCCGGAACTATATGTTTGTCCTCGACCCACTTAGTCAGGACTCTATTGATCACCTTCTCGAACACCTTACTGATGTTAGGAAGAAGACTTATCGAGCGGAGATTCGCCGGATTGGAAGTGTCTTTATCCCTTTTGGGGATGGGATGTACCACCGCAGTTTTCCAATGCGCTGGATAATGTGCATTATTCATTGCATTATTAAACAGGGTGGTATAAATGTTCACCGCTTCTAGAGGGAGATGTCGAAGCACAATGTTCGGTATTTCATCGGTTCCCACTGATTTTTTACTTCTAAGTGATTCGAAGACCGTTTGGAGTTCTTCCTTCGAAATGAACGGGGGTAGTACCCTATCGTTGGTGATGACATTATTTGCCATATTCTCGTCACTGAACTGGGTGAAACCCGAGCTCTCGAATCGCCAATTCACAATTTCATTTCGAAGGTAGAAATTGTGCACAAGGACTCGATTCTCCAGATCGTGGTTCGGGCCAATGATAACATTCGCCTTGTACACTTCCTGGAAAGTCGCTCCTATAGCCTCTACCTGCTCCTGCGGATCCTCGATCACAAATAAGCTGTCATCATCAACAGCCTCATTTGGATCTATGCCCGCTGCTACCAGTATTTGTTCGTTGTTCGTCGTTCGGGCGATTTTAAGACAAGGAAGGTCGTTCTGATTATTTCTCCGAAATATTTTATTTATTTGCGGGAACATATTCGGGTTGCTGGTGTTTACAGCCCGAATTTTAGTGTTCCAATACAAATTTACAGATGCTCTGTAATTTTCTTTTATTAATACTTGGAGGTTTTTAATCGACGACTTCAGTGTCATGATCTCCGGGTTATGTCTGTCAGTAAACTGTCTGTACAAGGTTTTTAGTCTTGACAGCAGTCTACTTTTATGTCGGTGCAGTGCGTCAATAGTTGCGTTGCGGAATAGGTCTTCTTCGTCAGTGTGTCGGTACCGAGGTATCGTTATGTCCATTGTTCGTTTGATTGTCTCGTCCATTAGTCTTAGATACCTGTCAATCTCCTCGTTTGACAGATTTCTGTTGGACGGTGGGTAGAGCGAATTCGAGGAGAGTGCTCTAGTCAGTGTTCTGGTGAAGTGTGTCCAACGCACCCTACTATAATTGTAGGAATGCCTTTGGACAAACTCATCCAATTCCGCAATTTCGTTGGGAACAGTTATTTCGGTGCTGAGACCGCAATGGTCACTGTCATACACGAAAGTGCGTAGACAGTTTGTAGTTTGTTGGTTAGTACATGTCAGTTGTATTCGTGAGTCGAACAGCAGAAGATCCAAATAAGACCCGTGTCTGGGAAACGACGGACTATCCGTCGCCTTAAGCCCGAGTCGATACATCACACTGTGCTGACCCCACCAATTGAATAGTAGGTTCCCTCTAGTATTTGGTGTATTATTTCCCCAATCACTATGTTTGGCGTTGAAATCTCCACCGATAATAAAATAGTTGTCTTCCAATTCCAGCCTCAGAAATCGAAAAAGTGTCTCGAGCTCTGAGATAAATAAGGTGGATTGAGTAGCCTTAGGTGCATAGACAGACACCATGTACAACCGCTTTCCACTACGGAGGGGGATATACACGATGCATGCTTCCAGCACCTGGAACCTACGTACTACACGACTGTATACTCTTTTAAACTGTATACCTTTTCGTACGAGAATTGCAACGCCACCTCCCTGAATGGAGTTGGGTCGGTTTCTCCGTACTATTTTGTATCTTCTGTGCCTCATTTTGTGTCTCTTAGTAAGCTTAGTTTCGCTAACCAAAAGAACATCAGGGGCTTGGTCTTTAAGCAACTTAAATAGTGCGGCTCGTCGTTCGAACCTTATCAGTGAATTCACATTCACAGCAAGGACCTTCAGGGTTTGCTCCACCACGTACGTACCCATTACGGCAAAAGTTGCGTTAGGCCAGGCAGCAGAGCGTATACTTGATCCACCCGCGCGGTCTGTTCAGTTAAATGACGTTGTAGCTGAGCCATCTGCCCCTGGATAGAGAGCAAGATAGCTAGCATGTCAGGTACTGGTTCCGGTGCTCTGGGCGCTGGGGCCTGAGAAGCAACCTTCACTTGCTGTACCGTATTTCCCCTACCTGCCGCCATTTGGGCGTAGGTAACATGGGGAGTAACGGCTGGAGTTTGCAAATGCACGGGTGGACGTTTCAATTCCACTTTCTGCTGCCGGGCCAGATTTATTCTTTTGATGTACTGGAATTTGGGACAACCCCGATAATTTGCGGTGTGTCCCGTGTTCCTACATAGAGCACAAGAGAGTTGGCTTTTTTCGGACGTTCCGTCCTTACCCAGAGCGCATTCCTCGGACTTGTGGTTCTTTCCGCACTTCACGCATCGAGGCTGCATTTCGCAGTTCGACGCGGCGTGCCCGAACCTTTGGCAGCGAACACATTGTAAAATGTTTTCGCTCCTCTTTAATTTCTCCCAGTGGACAACCTGGTAGTCTAGGACTTTAATACTCCTTAGACCATCCAGATTGCTGGTGGGACTTAGCTGGACTAGGAAAATCGGCAGTTGCCGCTTCTCCCTTTTGGCTCTGGCTGTAGTGAAAGGCTTGACCCCCACGAATTGGAGCCCTTCGCACTTCTTCTCTTTCAGCAGTGCAAGGAGCTCCTCCGGATCAGTCGACGGTTCTAATCCCCTAAGCAGCATTGTTTGCAGCTTGTCCCCCTTCGGGGTGTAGGAGAAGAACTCCGTCGTCGAATCCTTCAGTAAATTCTTTATTTTATAATAGCGCTCCACTGAATTGCAGTGGATCGCGTGCCTATCTACGCTTAATCTTTTTATAAAAAAATTACAGCCTATGGCCGACTTACACAGTTCTATAGTATCCTTTAGTTCCATCTTATAAGTGTTTATTGGTGGAACCCTTGTTCTAGATGTCTTTTGTTGTTCTTGTTGTTGTTGTTGATTTTGTGGTTGCTGTTGTTTCCGTTTTTGTGGTTGCTGGCTCTTCTGCTGCTGTTGTTGTTGTTGCGGTGTCTGCTGATTGACTTTTTGAGCCTGTGTGTGTTTAAACTGGTGTTTTGATTTTTCTTGTTGCTGCTGAGTAGCTACGTGTTGCTTTTTTTTTGCTGCTAGTTGTTGCTGTTGTTGTGGCTGTTGAGATACGAGAAGTTCCCCTAGCTGCTCTTTCTCCCTCCTTGCTATTTGTTTAGCCTTAATAGCTAACACTCTTTGCTGGAGAAGCTTTATGCTACTTATAATTTCGTTTACCTCCTCCTCTTCGTCATCTGACTCAGAGGCCGCCAGAGATGCAAACATATTGCCATCTTCCATACATTGGCCTTCTCCATCATCGGACACATATGGGAAATGACCTTTGAGTGCTTTTTGTATGGTTTGCTATTTTGCTGCTGCCCTCGTTAATATTGCTGGCGCCTCTTCCCTCGCTCCGCCAGGCAGCTTTTCTGTTGATGCTGACAGGGAAGGGCGCTTCATTAGGTCCGGAGTAGGCTTCAGCTTCCTCCTCCTCTTCATCTTTGGTTCAGGTTGGCTTGATGCACTTGAAGCATCGCCTGACTTATCCGCTGGTCCCGCTATTAGCTTAGCGGACCGCTCCCCTGAATCCATCGCGTGATGGTGTTAGCGCACTTTTTATGTTTTTTTTTTTTATATTTAAAAAAATAAAAATAAAAAAAAACTTTTTGTTCCACTTGGAAGTGTGGACTCGAGTCCACGACCTGTTATTTGTCAATTGCGTTCGAACACCACTTCCACCGTGCTGATTGACCTTTTGCAAAACGTCGTCAAATATTGATTTTCACTTTATATATACGAGTATATATATTTTGTATTTTTTTTTTTTTTTTTTTTCTCGAAAAAGCCGAAACACGTTCTTACTCCACGACGGTCTGTGAACGACTGTGACAAGGCAGGCACCAGTGCACTGTTTCTTGCCTTTGTTCCATTGGATATCAGAAACCAGTTTAGACGCGGCACGTGAGATATCATGTCCCGCCTTAAAACCGAATTGATTATCCGGAACTATATGTTTGTCCTCAACCCAGCTAGACAGAGCTCTATTGATTACCTTTTCAAAAACCTTACTGATATTCGGAAGGAGACTTATCGACCGGAGATTCGCCGGATTGGATATATCCTTTCCCTTTTTGGGGATAGGTTGAACCACCGCCGTTTTCCAATGCGCTGGATAATGTGCATGATTCATTGCATTATTAAACAGGGTGGTGTAAATGTCCACCGCTTCTAGAGGAAGATGTCGAAGCACGATGTTCGGAATACAATCGGACCCCACTGATTTCTTAGCCCTGATTGTGTCGAAGATCTCACGGAGTTCTTCCTTCGAAATGAATGGGGGTAGGCCACCCTCTCTGGCAATGACGTTATTTGCCATATTTTCGTCGCTAAACCGGGTGAAACCAGAGCCCTCGGATCGCCAGTTCTCTATTTCATTTCGAACGCAGAAGTCGTGCACAAAGATGCGACTGTCCAGGTCGTAATTAGGGCCAGTGGTATCAGTGGCCTTGTATACTTCCTGGAAAGTCGTCCCTATGGCCTCAACCTTCTCCTGTGGATCCTCGATCACAAAGAAGTCGTCATCATCAGCGGCCTCATTTGGATCAATGCCTGCTATTGTCAGTAACCGTTCGTTGTCTGTTGTCCGGGCTATTTTAAGACACTGAAGGTCGTTTTGATTTTTTCCCCGAAATAGTTTATTTATTTGCGGAAACATATTCGGGTTGCTGGTGTTTACAGCCCGAACCTTGTTGTTCCAATACAAACTTACAGAAATTCTGTAATTTTCTTTTATTAGCGTTTGAATATTTTTAATCGACGCCTTCAGTGTCCTAATCTCCGGGTCTTGTCGGTCAGTTAACTGTCTGTACAAGTTTTTAAGTCTTGTCAGAAGTCTACTTTTCTGTCGGTGCAGTGCGTCAATAGTAGGATTGCGGAACAGGTCTTCGTTAGTCGTGCGTCGATACCGCGGTATTGTAGTGTCCATAGTTTGTTTAATTGTCTCGTCCATTTGTTTTAGGTAATTGTCGATCTCCTCGTTTGACAAATTCCTATTGGACGGTGGGTGGAGCGCGTTCGAGGAGAGCGCTCTTGCCAAGGTTGCGGAGATGCGTGTCCATCGAGTTTTACTGTAGTTGTAAGAATATCTTTGGACAAACTCCTCCAATTCCGCAATTTCGTTGGGAACTGTAATTTCGGTGCTAAAACCGCAATGGTCACTGTCATACACGAATGTGCGCAGACAGTTTAGCGTTTGTAAATTCGTACCTGTCAGTCGTATACGTTCGTCGTACAGCAATAAATCCAAATAAGACCCGCCTCTGGGAAACGATGTGTCTAGCGTTAAAATCCCCGCCGATTATAAAATAATTCTCCCCCGATTCCAGCCTCAGAAGTCGAAAAAACGTGTCGAGCTCTGTAATGAATAGGGTGGATTGTGAAGTATCAGGAGCATAAACAGAGGCCAAGTACAGCCGCTTTCCACTGCGGAGCGGGATGTAAACGACGACTGCCTCCAACACCCGGAACCTGCGCAACACGCCCTTGTACACTCTGTGAAATTTTATACCTTCTTTAATGAAGATCGCGACACCACCTCCACGTTTGGATCTGGGCCGGTTTCTTCTTCTAACGATATAATTATTGTACTCCAGTTTGTGCTTATCGGTTAGCTTGGTTTCGCTAGCGAAAAGCACATCAGGAGTTTGGTCTTGCAGCAATTTAAACATCGCGGCTCTTCGTTCGATCCTAATCAGTGAATTAACATTCACCTCAAGGACCTTCAAAGTTTGCTCCACCATGTGCGTACCCATTACGGCATGTGTTGCGTTAAGCCCGGCAGCAGCGCGTAGATCTGGTCCACCCGCTTGGCCTGTTCTTGTACCTGCTTTTGCAGCTGAGCCATTTGCCCTTGGATTGCGAGCAAGATGGCTAGCATGTTAGGTGCAGCTTCCGTTGTTCTCGGCATTGGCGCCTGAGAAGCAACAGTCGCTTGCTGTACCGTAGCCCCCCTACCTGACGCCATTTGGGCGTATTAAATTTGGGACGTGACGGCTGGTGTTTGGAATCTAACAGGTGAACGTTTGACCTCCACCTTCTGCTGCTGAGACATTTTTGCTTTTTTTATGTCGGCGAACTTAGGACAACCCCGATAGTTTGCGGTGTGTCCCACGTTCCCACATAACACGCACGAGAGCCGCGTCCTATCGGATGCTCCGTCAACACCCAGAGCACACTCCTCGGAACTGTGGTTCTTAGCGCACTTCACGCATCGAGGCTGCATTTGGCAGTTCGACGCGGCGTGCCCTTACTTCTGGCAGCGAACGCATTGTATAACGCCTTCGCTCCTTTTTAATTTTTCCCAGTAAATCACCTGGTAGTCTAGGACATTGATTCTCCTTAGACTATCCAGACGACTTTCGGGACTGAGCTACACCAGGAAGAATGGCAGACTCCGTTTCTCCCGTCTAGCTCTAGCTGTGGTAAATGGCTTTACCCCCAGAAACTTGAGTCCTTCGCACTCCTTCTCTTTGAGCAGTGCTAGGATCTCCTCAGGATCAGAAGACGGTTCCAATCCCTTCAGCAGCATCGATTGCCACTTTTCACACTTCGGTGTGAATGAGTAGTGCTCCGTCGTCGTTTCTTTTAGGAGCTCTTTCACTTTCGCGTAGCCCTCCACTGTATTACAGTGGATGGCATGGCGATCGTTCCCCAATCGCTTAATATTGAAATTATTACCAATGACCAGCCTACACAGGTCCTTGGTTGCACTTACCTCTAATTTATAGGCGTTAATGGGAGGCACCTTCTCCTTCTTCTTCTGCTGCTGCTGTTGTGGTTGTTGTTTCTGCTGCTGCTGTTGTTTCTGCTGCTGCTGTTTTGTCTGCTGCAGTGGTTGTTTCTGCTGCTGCTGGTTCTGTTGTTGTTGCAGTTGTTGTTTCTGCTCTTGTTGCTTTTGTTGTTGGGAGCTCAACAAAAATTGCTCCCTCTGCCTACGTGCAATTTGGTTTAGCTTAATAGCAAGTACTTTTTCTGTCAGCTTTTGTTTTTGTATGCTGCTGTTAATGTTGTTTATTTCCTCATCTTCATCATCCGATTCAGATGCCGCTAGAGAGGCAAAGCTGTTACTGCCCCCCTCATACTGGACATCATCAGAGATGTAGCTCAGCGCATCATCTGATTGTGTTTTGCGTTGCTGTGTTGTTTTATGTTTTTCATCGTCTAAAACGGCACTTATTTTTTTTTCGTTAAATTAGGAGGGGTTTTAACCTCTTCCTCCTTTTCATGGCTTTCGCCACGGCACCGGCAAGAGAATTGTTGGCTTTATCTACTCCCATTATGGGAAGAGCGGAGCGCTCTCCACCATCCATCACGTGATTTGCTTAATTAGTCTTTATATTTCTTTAGTAACAACACTTTGGGGAGAAAAAAAAATAATAAAAATAAAAACAGTTCCAAGATTGGTCTGGGCTGTCCCACTATTCACTGAACGACGCCTTTAACCACACGGCTACCAAGTCAGCTAAGTAAATTTTAACTAATTCACAAGTTTTTTTTTACTTTACGTAAAAGCACGTCTGTTCTCTACGGAGATCTGCGAACGACTCGAACCAGGAAAGGAATTTAGTCTCGAGTTATCATAGATCGCTCCAAAACCAATTTAGGATGATATGCTGGTATCTTTCTGAAGGACGACAGCATTACATTCTGTTTCTCATTAGGAAAACTTAGTCTGTCTTCTATTGTGAGATGTAAGTAGAGAAATATCTACATCTGTAACGACAGTCAAGTTGCAGGTTTTCGCTGGCTGCACTCACTGAGATGTTTGAATTCCAGGTTCCTACGGGATTACAAGAAATGAGGGAGGTTTAGTTCCTCTTCTATGTGTCCCCAAGTCCACCTACAGATCTAGTGTAAATCATTTCTTGTAGTAAACCATTTTGATAAGTAAGGTCAAATATAGAGACAAAAGACATATCGAACGGTGTTTATTTTAGTACTTTTTTTGTAAATAGATCTTATTTGGCTGGTTCATGGGCCATTCATTTCGTTGTTACGGGAGACTGATGAAGACCCCAGGCTGGCGTAAACTATCTATGTTGCAAATGATATATCATCTGTAGGGTGGAAAGAGATTGATATATTTGGAAACAAGCAGCACTTGTTATGACTTGCATGTTAACGAGGATACTATTTTAGAGCTGCTTAAGCCTCTTTTTTTGTCGATAATATTGATTGTGAGAATGTGTCGAAAGGTTTAAAATACCGTTGTTGGAAAGTCCTGGCACACGAGGTGCATAATATATACATAGAGGTATGGAAATATAATTACGACCGAAGTAAAAGGCACAAGTGGAAAGATGCCTAAGCTACTCGTATTATATCTTGGAGTTCGCAAGAGGAGGTAGATGTACAGAGATTGCTCTAACTGAAGAGGTTTCTTGGTTAAGGTTTTTGATGTTTCTATTAATTGTTTGAGGCTTTTCTGGCAGTAATTTTTAGCCATTAAATCTTCAACAGACTTTCTGGAGAAAGATTGACTAAGGCCCGGGTTAACCCCGGGTATAATCCAAACATATAACTTAGAAATTAAACTTAAAACTAACAGTATATGATATAAACTACGATAAATGCTAGTAGTTGAGGAGCTTGGGAGAGGGAATTGCGAAGACTGTTTTGCTGATGTTGAAGTCGAACATATTTACTATGTTGTTCGCAGTTCGCAGTATTCTGATCAAAGATTCGTTACAGCAGTGGTCGGTTTGGTCAAAGTTGATGTGGAAGAGTGGTGCTGTCCTCAGGTTGCGTGGATTGGTATTAATGGATGTCATTTGGAACAGGATAGTGCAGTCCACATAACCTGTGAGTAGCTGATGAACAAAGAGTACATCGTCAATTTTTTTCATCGTTTTTTAGGGACTGAAGATATATTAGATTTAAGCGATCACTGTACGGAGGCAAGTTATAGATATCTGTCCAAGGTAGACCCCGTAATGCAAACCAAATACATTTGCGTTTAATAGTTTCAATTCACCTAGAATGGCTTTCACATGGCTGGCATATTCCAATAGGGATCTAACGAATGGAAGGTAAAGGGATTTAGTGACGAAAGGGTTGGAGAATTCCTTGGACCATAGCTTACTGAATCCCATATTATCAATATTATTATTAAGTTCTTTATCGCATATAACACATAAATCGCTAAGTAAGTTGACAGACATTCATTGCTGATGGCACACCTTTACGTCAATAAGTTTTAGCTTGGCATTTGCTAGCATTAAGCTCCAAACAATTTTTTTCGCATCGGATTAAAAAGCTATTCCGATCATTTTATAGTGATTGAGAATCAGAGATATAGATACTCGTATGTGCTAATAGATCTTCATACCATCTGCATAGATTGAAATGCGAGATTCTTTGATAATGAAATCAACATCATTGATTGCCAATATAAATGTCAGAGGACCGAGGTGACATCCTTGAGGTACACCAGATGTAGCTACAATGACGATTTGTTAAATAAGATTTGAACTACAAGAATGAACCCAGATTGGAATCCGGGAGCTTGAGAAGAATTACTTCGTACGGCTTTGCTAAAATCGGTAGCAGTTACATCGATTTCCTTTCTGTTTCTATTGAACAGCGAGCAGTAAAAATGATTTCTGTTAAATTACTAATTGTTGATCTTCCTTTTAGAAAACCGTGCTGATGTGGAGAGAATATAGGTTAGCAGTTAAAGAACATCAGCTCGTAAACAATGCTCTTAAATAGTTTGGGTTTATAAGAGAGTTTAGCGAAGGGACAATAATTAGAAATTTCATTTATAGGACCTTTTTATGCAGGGGAATCATGCACGATCTCTTCCAAAATATAAGAAAAATGTTTTGCAATATACTAGAGAGCTGAAAGACTATAGAGAGAGCTTTGGCCAAGATGTTTGCACATTTTTTTAAAACAATGGTAGGCAGCTCGTCATGACCCGGAGAGTACTGGTCTTTGAGAAGGTTTATATTCTCCATTACATGTTCAATATTAATATCGACTGATGTAAGTGAAGTTTGGGCACAGCTGCGCATGTAAGAAAAATAGTTGGTACCAAGTCCACCAACATGAGTAGCAAACGATTAGCTAAAGAATTTAGAGAATTAGTTTGAAATTTCTTCAGTGTTGTTCGAGGATTCGTTTGAGAATCTCAGGGTAGGTGGGTAAGGATTTTCGTTTGATGTTTAAGAAGTGAAAAAAAGCATTTAGGATTAGAGATATGTTCAGATGGCATTCGGCTTAAAAAATCGTGATAGAGTGATTCACAGACCTAATACAAGAAGGTATGAGCTTGCTGGTAAGCGAAGAAGTCAGAGGTAGAGCGGGATTTGAAGTACGTGCGCCATAACTTATTTCTTTTGTTACGCAGCGAGTGTAGCTGATTATTGTACCAGGATGGTAAGGATGTGGGATCTTTTTTGGGAACGAAAGGAACAGCTTTTTTTAAAGAGTTTGAAAATTAGGGTGTAGAAAAATTAGACAGCATTATTTATGGAAATATTGGAGCTATTTGCGATACTGTCGAAATTAGTAGTACTAAGGTAGTAGTTACATTTTCTGAAATCAACGCTATGAAAATTGAAATGATGAGTATACTGCGTCTGGATTGTTTTATTTTTTTTACTGTGAGCGATTTGGGGAAGTTGTTGGTTGTTAGTATCCTCGAGGTTGGCTGGAGGGGGGGGGGGGGGGGGGGCAACGAAGTTGAAGCAAAGCAGTTGTGATGGTGGTTCCTTCAAGGTCAATGAGCTTTGGCACAACACTTTCGGTAAGAATTTCATCCAGTATTGAGGCATTATGAATTGGGAGTGTGAAGCCGGAAGGTATAAATAGCATCGAGCTTACTTAAGGTGTATTTTAGCTTTCCGTGTGCACTTGTATTATGTGCAAATGTTTTATTTCATTGCGAACTTTATCCAATGTTGCATTAGAATGATTAAAACTGACTTCTTTAACTCGTTAAAGTTTTTGTAACTATGCCGGAATTCGGATCTAAGTTCGGCTATAGAATCAGTCAGAGAGATAAGATATTGTTCTTTATCGCCAGGAGTGTGTGGGAGAGTGATAAGTGTTTGCATTCATCACAGAAGTACCAGAAAATGCTGTTGTACTCCTGCAGATACATTTGTTGATAAAACGACTTTTCGCATATTCCTTTGCATGCAATCATTTCATTGGCCCACAGACAGACATGGTTCACAAAAAACAAAAATCCGTGTTCTTTTTTCGCACAAAACCCACATCTGTCTTCGCCAAATACACTAAATTCGAAAAACACATCAAACCTACGTATTGCTAAATCCCCTTATAGCGTTTTCGTCTATAAGACAACACAAAATTTATATCAACGCCAATCTACCGGGGTTAAGATGACATTGAACCAAAGACATCAAAATACTTAAATGACTTTCATTGACTAAATATTTTTATCCAAGTCCTGCCACAAATAACATTGTGGAAAAATTACATGACCATCACAATGAGTTCATGTTTTGCTCTGTTTTTATTTTTTTATTTACATCCGATTGAAGTTTACATCCGCTTAGATATAAAAAATACATTTGTTGGCAATGGCAATATTTTCATTTGTCCTGACGGACATTAGCGTCGAAATAATGCAATTCATGGACTCATACACGAACACTTATGCGGAAGGAAATGATTTTTTTAAAGAAAATTCAAATTAAGTCCATTCAACGGAATGCCGTGTATCTGGCCAGGATTAATGCGATGTAAAGTGTTTTCTTTAAAAGTCATTACGCTCTGGTCCTAGGTCAATACACTTTTCTCCATGCCAGACGTGGGTTTTTTTAAAAATAGTAATCCAGCCACAATGAGAGTGCAACAACAAAGACCTGAACCCAACCAACCCCCCTTTAGTTTCCTTTTGGGCCTAGAAAACACACGAAAGAAGGGAATCAACAATTAACACAGAGAGAAAATTTTTCTGTTATTTAGTCGGCCGCGAGACGACCTAAGGAAAATTAATAAAAAAAAATAAATAAATTAAAAAAAAAAGTATCTTTTTGGTGTTTTCAAAAATATGTGTACGTACGTACATATAGGAATATGTATTGTATATTCTTTTTGCTTTTGTATATTTCTTTTTTAATTTTAGACCAGGCCACCGCCACCGTTGTTAGGAAAACCACAATGACGACAACACAGCGGCACGGACGCACACATGATTTTAGTTTTTCTTTTTTTTCAAAAATTCACTACTTACACATACAAATACTAGTATATTGGAGGAGGAAAATTTAAATGGGGAGCATTTGAATTTTCCTTGAGCGAGACAGAGAGGGGATAAATTTTTAGTATTTTAGTTTTTGAGTCGACCGAGAAAGGCCGATTTCCTCTCATAGTAGTAGTTTTAATTTCTTGAATATTGAAATGATAGTCTGTCCTGCAAGAAGAAATATACCAAGAAAATGTTTCTTGCATATATTACTCTTCCGAACAGATTTAGGAAATGGTGTATGCTATCCACAAAATCATTTCCAGCAGCTTTGACGGTTGGTAAGCCGTCAGGCTCAGCCGTAGCTTAGACGTTGCTTTTCTCACTATAGTTGAAGAGGGCATTTAAAACGTACAGTCTTACAATTTTGGTTCGAAACAAATTTGCTGCGCCGTCTTCAAGGGAGAGAATCTCAAACTCATAGTGCTATGAGCGGTCTTCCTAGTTATAGAAAGAGCCATAAATTTGTAGTATAGAGCTCTTAAATCCGGTAACGTTGAACAGGGCCTTACGAATTATCTCAGTTATATGCTTACAAGCAGGAGCAAATACTACTACCTCGGACAAAGTTATGTTAGAATATCGATAAATAGGAGAACCCTGCAGAGTTTCTAAATTTGGGATATTAATAGGTATCCAGCGGAAAATTTTCAAATTTAAATTGTAATTGCTCGTAAATGAATATGGTGAGGTCACTTTCCACGCACGTGATTTACAGATTTGCCTGAAGCAATGAGTCACTGGTCTGGAGCGCACGAACAATATTTAAAGCGCGATAATTCGTTTGGTTCGTACGCGTCGCGCGCTTTGTAATCGCTGGTCTTGTCGTGGGTTAAAAAATTTACACAACGGTTAACCAAAATCCTCCAGGACATTAACGTCAGAAACGACGCCAAAACATCTGACCCAAGTTCGATGCGAAGCTATGCGCAATACTCATAAATCGATAAGGAAAACTGTGGCCTGTACTAGAATAAAAAAGTCAACAATGCAGGTTACTTTGAAAAAGAAACTAAAGTTTCACCCATTCATTCCTCATCGGATAAAGAGTATCAAACGAAAATAAAAGGTGTGGTACGACTCCAGCTGTAAAGAGGCTGTCAGGGTTAGAGGAATATTTTTTCGGTCTTTCAACCCTACAGACCGAAGCCGAAAAAAGTTCAGACGTGCTAGGAATGACTGCAACGTCTTTCTTACGCGTGTAAAATTTCAATACGGCCAAAAACTGAGGCAAAAACTACTACAATGTCACAAAGAAAGTAAAAATGGTTGGTCGGTCGTCAAAACTATTAGAAATTCTGTCCTAAATCCTAACCCTCATTTAAAATGACATTCGAGCTGGCAGCTTTGGACAAGGCCAATTTGCTTAATGCATACTTTGCGGCTAGTTCAACACTTCCAGATTGTGCTTTGTATCCACCTACACTTAAGTGCGTCGAATCTTCAATGGGACGAATCCACTTTCGCGCTCGCGTAGTATCAAGAGTACTTGAAGATCTCAACATACATAAATCCACTGGTCCAGATGGTATATCTCCCCTTCTTCTGAAGAGATATGTTCTTCCGCCCTGGCAAAATTACTGCTTAAGCTTTTTCATCGTTCCTACTCTTTAGTACTCTTTCCGAGCAGATGAAAACAGCATTTGTCCAGTCCGTCATTAAAAAAAAGGAGGCGAATCTTCTTCTCTCTCCTCCTACAGAATCATTTCACTTCCATCCCTTCTTTCCAAGGTAAAGAAAAAGCTGATAAACCGTCAGCTCAAGAAAAATTTCGAACCACGTAAACTTCTCAATGACCGGCAGTACGGTTTTCTTAGCAACTGGTCCACTGGTAAGAACTGGATAGAACCAAAGCGTACATCAATCTGGCGAAAGCAAGATAGTTGAACTTGATATTTCTAAGTCATTTGATAGAGTTTGGTACAGGCTCTTTCGTCGAGCATTTTGGCATCAAGGAAGAGAGTCGCTTCTTCAATGCATTAGAAATAACCTTTCAGAACGTTCAATTCAAGTTGTCTTGGATGGTTTCAAGTCCAATATTCACAAAATAAATGCTGGTATTCCACAGAGTTCCGTTCTATCTTGGACACGTTCCTGTTCTTGTTCTACCTTTTGAGGAATTGGCTGTAGAACGGGAATGACAGTGTATGTTAAGCACATTAAATTTCAATATTAGGCAGAACTGAATTGAATTGTGTTCCAAGACACTCTAGTATAGGATAAAGACAGGTAGAATTATGAATATCAAATAACACCTAAGCATGACAACGTGGTGTTATTTGAGGTAAAATTATAAAGAAAGCCGACCGAAGATGATAAAATCTAGGAGGTGTTTCTGGACTTTGTTCTTGTTTTCTACTTTTTTTTCAATGGAAATTCAAAATTTTTGATAATATAATAAAATCTTAGTCAGGGCGAAAATTCAATCTAACTCAATACTTTGCTTAGTTGATGAAGTAGATCGTGACGCTGGTGAGTTAGATCTGTCAGTTTCGCTTCCTCGTCAAAAAAGACTTACGTTTTGTGGGGATTAACTAAAAACACTTTCCAGTGGACCAGTCCTTAACTACTCCTCAAGCTGCATGTTCATGACATCTGCACATGTTGGATTACTTGAGTGCAGAGAGAGTTAAGCAGAGATTCGAAAAATATTCAAGAAGGCAGTAGAGACAGGACGCAGATCTGCAAGAAACCTCTTTTCGCGCCGTTTATCACATATGACCGCAGTCAACTTCTGAAATTAAAAATTGCCTTAACCAAATACCTACTTACCCGTGCCATGTGACCACAGAGAACGAACACATCTCATCTCACAATAACCAATACTTCTTCACTTCAATACCCAAGATCCCTGATGCTTCGAACCGGCGGGCCACTTTCTGCTGGAGTACGAGAAAGGACTAAAAATCATGTTTTTTTTTTCTTAAATTAATCTCACTAAATTGTTGTAAAAGTTGTAAAACAGAAAAGGCTTCTTCGTCGATAACCTGCTGGACATACTGTTTCTGTTTCAATGGAAAGTAAAACGAAAAAAATACAAAAACAACTGATAGTCAGAAAAACGGGAGGACAAAAGGGAGGAAAGAAAAGTGAAAATTTCTGTGGCGGAAAAGTTCAGACCTTTTTCGAGAACACATCTCATACCATTTGCTAGTTGTATGCCATACACCCATCCACCAAATACATACATGTCCAACACTATTCGGAAAAATAGGAAAAAAAAATACTACAAGCTTCACGCAAAAGAGACACGATACGCCTCAAGCGACCTCTTGAGGAGCTCGGGAAAAATATAGGCAGACCGCGCCACAACCATAGGCATGTGTGTAGAGCCGTTCGAAATACGTACTCGTATCTGAATCAACATACACCACCAGACCCAGAAGTTCTCTATGATCTTGCCATCTGATCGACGATCCTCTCCATCATCATATAATCATCCACGCCGTAGTCGTCGTCATTTTTGCAGCAAAATTACGTGCAATTAGATCGGCGAGCCGCGTGACAAATTGTATAGTTCTTTTCAAAAAAATTAAATTTTTTTTTTTTCAAAAAAAAAAAACCAATTTTCCAACAAATGCTAATTTGGATTTCGACGTGATCAGAAATTTTGCATTTTCGTGAAAAGAAAACCGAAAGAATAGAAAAATATCCAAGAGAGTGTGTGCGTATGCGAGAGACCGTATTTGTCTCCCAGTTGAATCTTTTTTCAAAAATAAGGAAAAAAAAAATTAATCAAGTTTTTTATAAAAAATAAAAAAAATCTTTTTTAATTTTTTTAAGTTTTGATTGTTGTTTTAGTTGTGTTTTTTCGTAGTCGTTTTATTACGCCCAGTGTCAAAGAATTTGTTTTTTTTTTTAATTTACACCGAAAGTGAGTGAGCCTCAAAGGAGGAAATCAGTGAAAGCGAAAAAGTGTGCGGGAACGAGTACACACGAAAATAACCTCTAAAAATTGTTTACATAACCTAAAAAAGCAACAAAAAAAAATCTGAAAAAAAAATTTTATCTGAGTGCAACTTTTACTTTTTTTCTGTTGTTTGTCCGGTAGAGTTGTAACATAATAGTTGTCCGGGAGTTACTAATAATTGTTCAGTTTTCGTGTTTGTTTGTTTGTTTGTCAAAATGGCTGATACCGAAGTCGAGCAAATGTCCACCGAGGATATTCCAACTGAGGATACTACCATGTCCAGCACTGAGGACAAAACCGCCGAAGATACACCCATGAACGATGAAACGGAAATGGTTATCGAAACTGCAACCGAATCTGAGCCGCCGAAAGTTGTCAAAGAGGAGCTAGTCAAGGAGGAAACCGAGCAATTGCAGCCGGATAGCATTATTAAGGAAACTGTCGACGAGAATGGTGACGTTTTCGAAGAAACCACCCAAGTGCAACGCAAGGTGGTCAAGCGTACCATGAAGATTACTGAGGTGAGTTTTTCTTTTTCCACACTTTTTTACCATTCGTTTAGGTGACGTACGAGTGCATACTCGTATTTAGATAGTTTTGCCATTTTCGACGTGAAGCTTTCTATTGAAAATACATTTTTCTCCAATTCATTCATGAGTTGCTTATGGTTAAGCGAGTGTCTTGCGTCTTGTGATTTATTTTTAAATTAGTTTTTATTTCTTTTTTCCTCTGACTGTGCTTGTAGCGAGCTGGCTATCATATAATATATTGTAGACAACGCCATACCATGTCGAAAATACGAATAATTAAATGAAAAATAATTTCTTCTCGACGATGCAGAATCTAAATGTTCATTTTGTTCTCATGAAATCATAAGTTGTTTATTTATTTATTTATTTGTTCCTCTTGTTTTTATGTAATCCAAGTTGTTGAAGAAAACATTGGCAAAATAAATTTTTCCACCAAATTTTGGCCGCGGAATAATAATTCTCGATTCTCGAAATTCCCTAGTTTATTTTTCTTTTCGAAAATCATTTGATAAATTGATCTCAAGTGGTTTTTGCTTTTCGTTATAAGAAATCGAAAAAAAACGTTCTCATGGTACTTGTACTTTAAAACCAAACAATGGAAATGGGTTTCGCTGTGAGAAGTTCTCTTAGAGAAAACTCATTCATGGAGTTGAAGTGAAGTTCTGACGGAACCTGTCAAACAAAAATCATCAAATATCATAGTGTTTCTGTAAATGAATTTTTCCAAAGACGATTACAAAATTAATCCTAAAAGCATTCGGTGAAAGTTCGATTGAATTCGGTTGAAAATTATTGTATATAATAGATAACTGGATATTCTGGGTACTCTAGAGAGATTTGTATTTTTAGATTGATTTGTGTTTTCACTTATGAATGCCAAGATATTACTGTCAAGGAAATAAATAATAAATTCTCGATTCCCCTTTTGCAATTGAAGAAAGCATTTACGTATGTATGCTATTGAGGAAAGAGGAATTCATGAAAAATAAATTAGGAATGATCTCGATTATTCATGTGTCATACATATCAAGTTATCATAATGTGATATAATGATTTTCAAAATACGCTCCATAACACATTTGCATCCTGCACTTGTACCATCAAATTTTCATAATTTGCCCACGCTTAAGGGACTATGAAAAGAAGTAGTGATCCCGATACGCGCATTTATTGGTATTTAATGTTAGCAAGTTATAAGGACTAGGCAATTTAGTGAGTTCGACAAGATTTTCCATTTATGGAGAAGCAATTGCAGTAGTAAAGGAGTACAGATAAGTACATGGAAGTGTATCTTACCAAAAACCTTAATATAGACAGACACTAGTCAAAAACAGCCATTAATGCAGTCTGGAAAAAATGATTCATGGACAATAGCATTGTCCATAGTAGCAAATATAAGGTGTTTGAAGCTGTGCCGTAATTCACAGTATGCGGCTCAAATTTGGTGATACTATAAAGGCAATATGAGTTAGTGGAGAATTTACTTCTGAACTACCTCAAAAGAGCACTTCATATTCGACATAACACGCCAAATTATATGATCATGTTGGAAACTTGTTCAGTATCTCTTTGCACAAATTATTGATTTGACACCCATCTATGAAGTAGTTGAAGAGATGTCTCAATGTGCTCAACCAAGGTAATGATTTGCGGTGATTTTAACAGTAATTTGTTGCGTGAAAGTCACTTAACCGAAAACATGCAATCATTTCATCTACAACCAGGAAATAATGAAGTTCCTACCCATTTTACTAGTTTCTCCAGCACCCTATTATATGTTTTTTTTGTAAATGATACCGATAAGGTATTACTTTATGACCAAGTTGCTGCACCAGCTTTTTCGAAATACGACCTTTTGTATCTAAGATACGATTTTGATATTGGTAATTGCGTGGACACAACAAACTATATATATAACTATATATATATAGAGGGATCTCAAAAATTATGATAGGGCTTCTCTCGACCAGCATGTTAATTCCATTCAATGGAACCTCATTTATTATATGCCTTCGCAAGATGAACAAATCGACTTTATAAATAGAAACATCAACTTTCTCTTTGATGCATACATTCCAATCAGAACATGAATTGTAAGAGACAGAACAAAAGCGTGGTTAACGAACGATATTCGAGAGTTGATGTTGCAACGTGATCAGTCGTATGGACAATGGAAGCGTTTTCGGATGGAAGAGCTTGCTCAAATCTATAAAAACTTACGAAATAGTGTTGTTCGTGAAATATGAACTGGTAAGATGCAATTTTACTCCAACCGCTTAAGTTCTACATCCGATGGTCGTACAATATGTGATTTCTTTCTGAATGTGCTCTCGCAACACAGCCATGGATGCCCTTGAAGTGTGGGCCGTTCCTCTGTTCTGTTGAAACCATATGTCCCATTTCACCTGTTCATATAACTGTCTGAATTGACTGTGACAGTCCGTTCATTTTCCTCGAAAAACCATGGTTTGATAATACCAGTTTTTGAAGAGGTTTCCTTGAAAGTTGTAACCCACAAAAGAATTGATTTCCTTTCTAGGACACGACCGATTTTGGAAAGCGTGGTGGGTTGAAACCACCGAACGGCCATTGGAAAAATAGGCCTCTAAGGCCAACGCACGCTGCTCCTTACTCCAACCCGATTAAAACACAAGTTAACAAAACGTTAGGATTCACTCCTACGAACGAGACCACGCACAGTCGACTCACATTTCAAATAAGGAAGATATCTTGCCAAAAGGTTGCAAAAGATAAAGCGAAGCATGAAAGTAAACTTCTGCCTTAGTGCTGATATATGGAGATAGATTAAAAAACATAATTTTTATTGTAGAGCTAATGTTCAGTTTGCGATCAGCGAATCAGATTCTTAATAAGTTTTGATCCAAGTTCACATCAGATACTAAGTCCATGTCTCATCTGCGAACGCAATAAGAAAACTTTTAAAATTAAGAATAGGTCCTAAGATGTACCCTTGAGGTACTCCTAAGTTGAAATGTTGGGTTTCGCTCACCAATCTTAATTTCTTGTGATCGATTTGAAAGATAAGATCTAAACCAAAGGAGTATAAAGCCATGGAAACCACCTATCTCCAGTTTTCTCAATAATATAGGGTAGTTAACCATATCAAAAGCTTTTGTAATATCTACAAAATGCCAACATGGAAAAGATCCTAGAAAAAGAATGTAAAAGGGCGTTTTCAGTATATTCACCTTGTTAAAAACCGAATTGGGCAGAGTGTTTCTCACATTTCTTACATTTTAAAGATTTTACTAAAAACAAGAAGAAGTGAGATTGGACTGTAATTATTCATAATTCCTTTCGACCCCTTTTTAAAGAAAGCAACTACGTTTGCACACCACTTAAGGTCGTCATGAAAAACTCATAAAAAAACACTTTGGTTAAAAATATCAGCTAACACATCAACTACAAAACATCTAATGCATTTTAAGACTAAGTTAGAATCACCAATTATCTTTTAGAGTTCAAAACCAGTTATTGGTTCAAAAGCTGGACTATATCTCTGCCATGGTTATAAAATTTACCAACACAGAACACAAATCACAACTCGGCTGGGCTGCTTGAGTAGATAAACTGCTAGATATTGAACCAAAGCAATAGTTGAAAGCATTGACAATGTCAAGGTGATCCAAAACATCCCTCATTTACATTCTTAGCAATGGAAGCCTGCTTCAAGATGTAATCGCCTATCCTCCATTCATTTTTAGGTTTCCATTGGAAAAATAAAATTTATTTCGATAATAGTTGTCGTGATAGAGGAGAATTTCTCAATGTCGATGAGAACGTCCCACGAGTTCTTCATCTTATCAAATGCGCACATAAAGCTCAACCAATCTCCTCATGCTCCTCAGTTTGGAGGAAATTAATCTGAATTTTCTGGAGCCCTTGTCGAGCGTTTAGTAGTTTCTTCCAATATTCGACATATGGGCTACTGGGGATTGGGTCGAACGCCTGAAGCAGGGAGTGTAGGCGCCACTCTGATATCCCCTTCTTCAAGACTTTGACCAGGATACTGGTTTCACTAAGTGCTTCGATATTTTCCCAAAAGTCTTTTTGCTTCGATCTGTATAGCAAAGAAAAATACTGAAAATATTGGAAGCAGTTCTTGTCTACTGTCATTAATAGAAATTAAAAATCGATTAGACAATAGGGAGTTTGTACATACCAAGAACCCAACGAGCTGACATCATTATAAATGAGCGTTGGGATATAGGATAAAGCACTGATGTTGCATCTCAATAGGACCTAAGATACATACGAAAGATTCAATGTCATTATTTTTGCATTTGCTTTCGAAAAACCAATAAGTGGGTCATTTTTGTATTTGGTATTTTACCGATCTTCTCAGTTACTCCTCAAAATAAAATTAAGGACCACTGTCGGATTTCCATGATAATGAAAATATTCATTTAATATCTAATATCCTGTCCTATCAATACTACTATTGTATGTACTTTCAGCCTAATTTTGAGTGTTTATTCTGTAAGAACATTTATGAGAGAATACGAGTAACAAAAACAAGTAATAGAAGCATTTCTTGATCCTTGATCTTGAACTTGAATTTCATTGTAAGTTTCGCATAGTTTTACCTAGTGCCAACTTTGGAGAATACCTTCAATACTAGCCTGCTCTATTCTTCATACCCCTGGCGAACAGTGAGAAGAGCACTTATACCAAAAATTGGTTGAGATGGCTATATAATAATCAAAAATTTCAAGAAGCGGTTTACATGGGGACCTTCCCTGGTATTCCGGTCTACACTGTAGATCCACTCTTCTTAGTTGGCTTGTTGTTGATTTCAACTACTCATCTAAATTGATTTTTGTTAATTGAAAAAATTAATGTCTTTCGGACGAGGTTGGGATTCGAACACCGAACCTTCCGATTTAGAAGACAGTCTGCTACCACTTGGGCCACGTCTACCCACATTATGTGTTAGAAGATGGTGACTCTCTTTCGACTTTAATCTTATCGATATGACATCCAGGGAAAAGGTCGAATAAAATGGACTTTAGTGTATGGCTCCCAAAACTGATATAGGATGCGGTGCTTGTGTTTTCGTAAAGGACGAGACTTAGGTAAGCCTGTGTCAGTTATCCAAGCAGGGAGGATTGATGCAATCCTTATTGCAATGAATTATAATGAAAACAACAGGTAGAGAAGGCGAAGTCTGTCTTTAGCAACAACTAAACTGCGCTTAATGTTTTAGTTTAACTGAATTCACTAAGTCAATTCTATGTCCCACGACACAATGGGATCGTGAAAAATAAGATCGCCGATGAATTAAAGCTCAGAGGAGGACTTCTCAGGAGCTAAAGCCGTACCAGTCTGATACTCACTAAAATCGGCCTTTTGCCGCATCGTAACGAGCAAGCTCTTTTCACAGTCTAATTCACTTTCTCCGAAGGTACCTTGAAGAATACCGTGGTCTCTTATGGGTGGGCTTCTGTTCAGACCTCCCATAGCGATTGTTCGTTCTAATGTTTCAGCATACTAGCAACCTGGAGGAGTCAGAGGTATGCACAGCCAGGGCAACATGGCATCGTATCAGTATGAATCTGCGCGTACGGATACGCAGGCCCGTCCACCGCAAACTCCTCTTTTTTTCCATTATTACTGACTGGGGGTAGGCGCCCTCGATCCACCATATGTCCTCCCAACTCAACAGCGGAAACGATATTTTCGGGCGTGATTATCAGGCACAGTCGGTCTACTAACCTTGAGCAAATTAAGAATGTTTGCTTTGTGGCATTGTCCGCCGCAGGGACGCATCTGTATGATACTTTCACTAACATGCGGTGTAGATTGTGTTGAACTGTATGTATCCAAAGAGAAGCTGGGTAATATAGTAATTCACCTCACCGTGACTTCGCTTCATCTGCGAGCTCAGGACAGGTATTAGTCGGTGTCTACCTACCCACTATCTTGTCATTCCATTTCTGCTGCCAGCACGCCAATGTTCTATTTCTGCTGTCACTACCTTATTTGGATTCCGGAGCTAGAAATTTATCTCAGCGCTCCCGAGCCAGTAACACGATGGGTCCGGTTATAGCAGTCACTATAGCGGCTGCCACGGAGACCGTGCGTTGAACGTCCGTGATCCGAAGGGACCGGAAATGCTTTTGAAGGTCTAGTCTCATCCGCCCACACCTCGGCGGAGTACAGTAGTGCAGAATTGGCAACTAAAGCCAACCTACTTTTGGTCTGTCTCGGGCCGTCAACATTGAGCATCAGCCTACACAGTACGGCTGTTACATTGGTGGCTTTATTAGCCGCCCTTCCGAAGTGATCCACAAAGGTAAGCCCGGTAAGCACAGGGCTCGCGCGAAATTCTACATCCGCGACGTTCACACGAAAGTTCCCCCCAAATTATTGTCTTGGTGGTACTGGTCTCCTGTATTTCGAGAGATTAAAAGATATATACGGTCGAAAAATGCAATTGCCAATTTCGTAATCGTAGCCTTTAATGTTGCACTTTTTCGCATTATATTCCTGATTTGATCTTGATTTATTGGCTTTTCCTCCTCAAAAAATTTTACACATCCCGAACACCAGAAAAGGGCCTTCCTTTGGTCGCCATTCTGATGGATGGCAGCGTATTATTGCGCAGATCTCCATGTGACTTTATATAGGAAAGGTAATAAGTACCATGTTCTAGTCACTATAAGAGTTCCACCAATCTCGAAATTAATTAGGTTAAATCATTTATCGAAAATGGTTTAGTGTGGATTATAGTTTTCAAGTCTTCCAAATGTCCTCTTTATTCCGACTTAGAAACCTACAAGTGTTTCTTAAAAAACTACCAACGAGAAGTAAGGAAACCATACATATCTTACACACGTTTAAACACTTACATGGTACCTGGCCTGACTCCGAGGTAGAACCCTTAGATCTTTGTATGAGCATTCACTTCTATTATTATACATCAGCAATCTATCCCAATTTACTCTGAAAAATTCTACCCACCTACAGATCAACCTGGATATGATCTGTTTAAAAAGCCTTAGATGGGTAGTTTGAGGCTTTGAACTTTATAAGACAACAGAGCCCAATGGTATATTCGCTGCACAGCTACAAAATGCTTCTCAGGATGTAAGAGATATCATGTTATGTATGTTTGCTCTCTTAACAGTACCCAGGTATTGTATTGTAGTGACTAAGTTATCCGCAATTTTTATACCCAAAGCCGACAAAACCTCCCATATGCTCCCGTCATCCTCGTCTCAATCATAGAAGACTATCGACTCCTGCTCTAAGCAGTAACATAGTTAATTCTCCACTTTGAATTTCTAAGATTTATTTTCTAAATTGCTGTATTTGAATGTTTTCTTCCTTGCTATACCAATCGGTCTCGCAATATACAAGGTTTCAAGATTTGTTTTTATTAAAATGATGATCCCAAAAGAACCTTCACATTCACAAAGTCGAACCATTAACCTTCGCTTGAGCAATTTAACGCTCATTTTCTGATCTACGAAAATAATAAATGAGTCGAAAAATCTATTTTCCAAATTTTATATACGAGTTTTAGCAATTTCATTTGAAAATTGCAACAAATTTGTTGTAGAGCAACGTAAATTAAGCTCACAAATTAATTAATCTCCTCCATTAAATTTTATGGTTTTCATCGTTCTGTTTATCTTTGAGATATTCGTATTCTCACGCCATCCTGCTGTGCCTGAATGAAAGTTTACGCAGTTCCTTTGCACCTCTGCATCTCGGCAAATATAGAAACATCAACAAAAATAAATAAAAATTTGCACAGAATTGGAAAAAAAAAATAACTACTACAATTGTGTGCCATCTTTCGAACCGCATGTAGTCACTAAGTACAAGAGATACTACTCGTAGAAATAGCTTCACTTCAGATATGTTTCCTATTTTTGAAATTTTTACGAGCGAACATTAGTAGGTAAAAATGAATGGATCGTGATGAGTGCTACTATATTTAACGATTTTCTATAAAATAACCCAATCTCCAGGAGGAGATTTTCATTGAAAAGCAAATTATAAATGACAACCAAGTGCATCAAGGTTTTTACAGATTTTCCATTGTTTTCCCAGTCACATGTGAACAGAGACGAATTTAATGCCCTCGAAATATAATTTATGATGGCCACTAAAAATAGAGATTGGGATTAGGGACCAGAGAATGGGATATGCTATAGTCTAAGGGATGCAATGTGGAGTTAAAGTGTGAATCGATTTGGTAGGCTTGACATTTAACATATCACTGCTGGTATTTAATTTGAATTCTACAAGTCAGAAGCATGTAGTGACATAGGAAATTTGTATTTAAAGACTGTCACAACATCAATTTCAGGAAAGCAACAACGTACATTAGAATATCACAACTTGTAGATATTGGTTTTTAAAGTTCATACGGAGAAAGATGAAGATCTGTACTTTGAGGATGAATCAGAATGGTGAATATGAAATTTACTCAAGCAGTCATTTGAGCAGTACCACCAATTATCCATGTTATAGCTACTTGCTAACATTCGCAGTTTGGCAAAAACTTGGGATTTCGTGTCACTGCTAAGTCATTTTCTTTTCTAAAGTCGATAAGATTGTTGGCATTGACATCCTTACCCTGGTATAGCTTGTGATTCATTCGGTCTTCCAAATGAGATTTCTTCTGAATACTTCAAATGGGCATCAGCACTTATAATTCAAACTGATATCAGTAGAAACGGGAAGGCGTACATACCAAACAGCTTATTTTGAGTCGATGTTAACTACGTATTTCGTCGCCAGGTTTCCATTCTATTTTGATGTTATTCACTAAGTATTCTGGCCCAGATGGCCTTCCATCCATATTTCATAAAAAGTGTTAATCAAAACTTTCCCATCCCCTTTCATGTCGCTTCCAGTTATCGCTTTTTCAAGGTGAATTTCCATAGATATGGAAGTTTTCTTCCATAACACCGATACACAAAAAGGGCTTAAAGAACGAAGTCACTAATTACCACCCCACAGCTAACATTCACATATACCCAACTCCTCGAAAGCATTTTGTACGAAGCCTTAAGCTTCCAGTGCAAATCCCTAATTTCCCCTAATGAAAACGGCTTTCTGAAAGGTAGTTCAACTACCTTGTCGAATTCGTGTCCTCTGCTCTCTCAGCCTTAGAAAGTGGTAAAGGAGTTGACGTTATAACAACTAATTTCAGTAAGGCTTTTGGCAAAATATGTCATAATCTAATCCTGTTCAAATTGTCCGTCGTGGGCTTTGAACCCATTTGCTTAAATGGATATCTTCTTACCTGGATAATCGTTTTTATAGTGTTCGTTTCAGGTCTGTCCTATCGGCCCCTTTCTTGGCCATTTCAGGTGTTCTTCAAGGTAGTCAGCTAGGTCCATTTCTCCTCATCGTAACTATTAACGATCTTGAAAGGGTCATTCAACACTCAGCACTTTCTCTCCAGCTTCTTTATATTGATCTTAATAGTTTTTCCACCTGGTGCATGAAGAAGTACTTAGAACTGAATATCACCAAGTGTCAATCGATTACCTTCTCACGTAAGTGCAACAAGTCTCCTCCTCGGATTTATCCATGGCCAACCTATATCTCTTGTTGAATCTATTCGCGACCTTGGCATATTATGCGACAGCAAACTCATCACTTGGCTTCGTTAAAAGATGGTCCAAAGAATTCTGCACCCCGTACGTGACCAGATCACTATACATCGCTCATGTTCACGCCCTTCTCGAGTACGCTAGCCAAGCGTGTTGAAGGTGTCCCTTTCAACGAGTTCATGTATCCCGAATTGAGAGCATTCAGCGTCCTTTTCTTCGATTTGCTCTGTGAGGTCTACCTTAGAACGATCCCCTAATCTTACTTCCCTATCGAGACCGTCTCAAACCCATTAACCTGAATACCCTTGAGGAATGAAAGGACATTATTTTCATTCACCGACTCCTCTCAGGCTCCGTCGATTGCACGTCTCTTTACAACTCCATTATCCACCAATCCATCGCACCACATATGGCTCTAACGAAGCCATCTCCCATATGCTGCGTAAGGTAAACTCCAACCTTTCCGTTTTCGATTTTAATCGCAGCATTCTCTCCCTCCTTCACCATCCCTAGCTTCAGTGATAAGTCCTAAACTTTAATTTTTATCAGTTTTTAAGTCCTATTTTTTATTTTTTATTTATTTAAGTCCTTTTTTTTATTTTGTTTTATGATTTTATACAATAGTTTCTACAATTTGTACATTTATACACATGTTCAGATATGAACTGGAGCCTTTAACAACCTTAACACTTCCACAGCAGAACCTACAAAATATCTTGTTCAATGCTGCACTAGTACACATATTTCCACGCGAAATATCATACCTAGGTGTCACTAGATAGCGAATTAATATGGAAGCTTAATGTGGAAAAGGTGACAGAAAACTATTGATAGATTAACATACCTGCAGCAACATATTTGGTAGGAGATGTAGATCGAACAGCAAAATTAAATATGCGAGGCTACCCAGCTTTACTTACCGCAGTTTACATAACATAGTATTTTGGCAATCTATAAACAAAACTTGCGACCTTAAACCTTAAAAAAATGCGTTGGTATATTTAGTGCCACGGGAACAACCCCAATGGCGTTGATCTCATTTAAATCTACACCTGCAGTAATCAGGAGGCACAGGTGCTTCAAGACGAACTTACCTCAATGGGGGGAACCAAACCCGCAACGTTACTCATCAATGTTGTCAAATGAACTGGGTATATGCATTATTATATTGTATCTTTCCAAGCAAAGAGGCATCAGGCAGGAACCAAGTGGACATTCAATATCCATTCCCATGGATTGAAGAAAGAAGAACTAGTTTTTGGATAGTCCCTACAGTAGCATCTTCCAGGCGGAGATATTGGCTGTAACAGAGGCAGCCAAACTAGCGATTATAAACGCATTATTTTATGAGGTCATTATCATAATTATTAACAATTAACGCTATTTTCTCTTGTTACTTCGTAAAGGTTCTGGCAAGTTTCCACCCTCCCAGTCTCAGGCTGCATACGGAACGGTGTATATAAATCAAATCTGAAAATATGCGGAAGAACCCTTTAGAGCTTGGCACGATTCCCTTTCAAGACAGACATTTGACCATCATAATGGGTCTGCATAGACCTGAGTATAATGAGCCATAAAGTTGCTTTACGCCGGCGGATATTCCATCAATCTTAAAAGCTTATCTTAATTTGATGGAGAACCGTATTGGAGCCTGGTTCTATCTTGTTCAAAAAGAAAAACTTAATGAGTTTCACATCTGTATCTAGTTGATTTTAAATCAACGAGTGACTAATTGGTCACGAAAGGTTTGAGCCATTCACAAACACAACCGATGTTGAGGAGACATATACCTCTCTAGTTGCTACAGTGGAGATAGTCTCCTTTTTTGTGCTTCGGTAAAACAGTGCTGAGATTCTATTCAACAGGCATACACTCTTATGCTCAGATCTGACAAATGAGTTGTTGCATGCTCTCCACAAAGTCATTTTTAATAGTTTTGAATAACTCCGTCAGGTCCAGCTCATTTGTTGGATATAAGGCTATATATTGCTATTTTTCCTTCGTTTTGGTCAGGTAGAGGGCAGCTTTGTTTATCATTGTCTAAGATGATTGTCATTGTCTGTTCTGTTTGACAGCGGAATACTGGGCTTCTTCGCTGTTATACAGTCTGCAGAAAAAGTTTTTCTGTTCTTCTCTTCTGTTAGTAGTCGTACAGCTCTCGTCCTTCTGGCTGGAAGTCACGGTGTAAATTTTGTTCTTACCAAGCAAGTAAGAGCTGTTAGCACTTATAGAAGTTCAATGCCAAACGAATTTTTGTCTCCCAGTAATTTTTGTTTTTTATTTGCTGAAATCCTGCTGATGGCGATACTAAGAACATGTAATTTAACGAACAGTCGAAATTGTTATAATGTCGCGAAGTGCATACTTTCCAAATCAATAACTAAAGATGTCTTTCTAGTATATTTATCAGTTGATGACTTCAAGAATAAAATTATTTTTTAATAAGTACCACTAAGATACACCAGTGAAGAAAATTTTTTTAGGTAGAACATGGGGAACAAGAGACAGAATATAAACCCAAAAGCAACACGAGATGCCGTAACAATTACCGATCGCAATAAAAATTTCTAAGTGAGATCTACATAGCTCACAACTGTTATTTTGGATTTATGCCATTCCTGAACGAGCATAATGCAGGGATTCTATTCACCACGTCCGGACATGCTTTCTTCCCACTAAATCTTTGGAATGAATGTATGTTCTCTGCTAAGTCATCTCCTACTGCTCGTTAGGGAGGTCATGCAGTAGCCCCGATATACGATTGCCATGGCGAAAATCCTTGAATTACGGTTTGAACTGCTTGATTTCACAGGTGGTAAAGAAAGTATCAAAAAGCACGTGAGAGATCTACTCACAGTACTTCAACGTTGTCGTGTCGTCTGGGGTAACCGTAGGCGTACCCTGGTTGCTAAAAAGAAGTGGACCGAGTCTATATTGGCCGCTCGGCATATTCGGATATCTATAGTGTCATAGTAGAGGAGTGACTTGCGTTAATCGCAACATGACTAACTCGGTGAATGATTTTATGATCAGGCGACCGCTCTGTTCCTTTGTGAAAATTGAGGCTGGGAAACTCTGAAAACTCCCCAAAGCAAAACCTTTCAGTCTTTATTCATTTCCATTTTTATAATGTACTTCCATAGAGATCCCCCTTTTTGACGTTAAAATCACATAAAATTATATTAGTGTCACATTAAGGAAGCTGTTTCTTCTTTTTGCTCAGCAGTTCGTATTATAGAAACAATCCTTAGTTGCATCGTCAATTTCTTTTGTTGAGGAACCAGCACATATCACCCTGGTGTTGGCTAATTCACCCTTGATGCGGATTGTTAAAAGGTGTTCACTTGGATACCAAAAGCTCAAGACTTCCTCCTTCTGCCACTTACAAACAATTCACATTAAATTAGACTGTGCTTTAGCAGCAGTCACCGTTATATACGAGTACGACAAAGTTTTTCATCCTCCTTTCTACCAGTTAAAACCGAAACCCCAAACTAAAGACTCAGGACCTTCCTGAGATCTTGGACAATATTCCAGAGTGAGTTACCTTTTCGAAGATGAGAAAGCTTCCTTTGACCCGATACCCTGATTCGTCCTGAAAATCGTTATTGACGACAACACCAAATGCGTATTTCAAGGGTAAATTTATTAGCAATGAAAACAGTGTGCAGGGGTACGACGTTGTGAACGTCGTTTCCAAATCGTATGGCAATGGGCTGAAAATAAATGATTGCACTCTCACATTGATCTTTCTTCAGTTTTACCCCGCGCGTCGCACTCATCCCCACTGAATGAGAGTTTAATCGTAAATAGATCTGATTGTTTTTATGATGCTGAAATATATACATAAACTCTGCCTAAACATTCACAAAGAGCAGTTTATCATTCGACGAAACTCATGATTTAAACTGGAACCGCCCACAAGATTCGACAAGTTGTTTCGAATTTCAGGCAGCTGTTCATATTGTGCATTAACGTTTTCGTTTTCGTGTACGAGTATCTATCCCATGGAATGATGACTAAATGAAAACGTGTGATAAGTGGTAATCACAGAAAAGCTATCAACTTAGTGTGCCTGACCACCCTGAAACTGACCCAAAGTCAATTACTCACCACCTTCTTTTGCCATATAGGTGTCAATGGAAATGTTAAGGGCTCAACCAATATTCTTCAATCAACCAGTATTCATTGCACCAATTATGGGCTAATTTATCATTCTGGCAATTTTTTTTCGATGCATCGTATCGTGACATTGCGTACAAGTGATGAATGTTTGCTGGCTTGTTGGCTCATCCCTCAAAACAGAACTCATCCCCTTGCAAAAGCCGACAAACGACTATATGTATCCGAGCGAAATGAATTAATCACCTTTCACGTAGAACGCACATAACCGTGAAATGCTCAATTAAACCGTGAATGCAAAATGAGCGAACAATTTTAGCTTCTGCTGTTTTAATATTTTTAGAAGAAAAAAATCCCCAATCCTTGTACAAAGTCAAAGTCAGGGACACCAACCAGAAATTAAAATTTCGGTAGAACATAATTTTTTTTTGTATTTTCATATTTTTATTGAAATTTTTCCGCCAAAAACTCGTTGTTTATGAGCTGCACATCACGTCAGAAAAATGGCAATCAAATTTGAATACCAGCAGTGGAAATGCATGATAAAATGTAGCAGACTTAATGGCCAAGGCGTTGAAATAATTGGATTTTCTAATTCTAATTGCGACGTACCAAAAAGGTGGCGTATTAATTTTTTGTTTATATTTGCAACTAGGTGTACATATGGTATTAGAGATAAATATGTGCATACTAAGGTACTAGTCTTTATGGGGAAATTTTGGCAAACTTTAGGGTTATGTCAAGCTAATGAGTGACACGTGTTTTATGATTGATTAGTCCTTTTTAAAATTTGAAAAATAGTGTCATATAAATTGGACAAGAAACCGTTGTTACGAAAATAATTTTCCAAACTAAAATTATCTCAAAAACTCTTTTTAAATATTGTGGTTATCGGTTCGGATGATTGTCTTTATAACTGATTAATAACGACTTAAATCAGACCCATGTCACCGCTTATGTGGAATACTCCTTAAACACCCCTGAGAATATGTAGTTGTTGAAGAGCTACTTAAACCAAGGAAATCTATGTACAATATATTTTCGACATCATTCTAAGAAATTTAGTAATCTGTTCTTTGACTACTCAAAACGGTCTGAGCATTCCTCCGTTTATGTCCCATTCATCTTACTCCTCAAATGGTAACAGTTCTTTGGAAATCCTCAAATACTCGTAAAATATTCGACAGCAGTTAAGGGGTCTGATTGCTATCAGATTTTGTACATATTGGATCCACCTAGTGCAAGAAGTCTAACAATTGTAGTTCTCTAACTATTACCAGACTGAAGTTCCTTCGGCCAGTAGCAAGCTGTTTAAACGACAAAGGATCACGTTTTTGAGGGCAAAATTCTGTGTGCCACTCAGAGTCACGGGATGGTAGTTACTCTCAATCTCATCAATCTCTCAGACTGGATTTTCAGGTAACCAGATCATAACCGCCACACAAGCAGTTTCCATCATTTTAACTGCGGTTGAGCTGAGTAGCAAAACCCTCAGTAGTCGTTATATTCCACTAGTTGAAAATATTAAATCCTTTGATGGCCTTAATAAGATGGTACCGAAGACATGTATCTAGCTATGGTTCTATACCTTTGCTTCTTACGTCAACTGTAAGCAGAACCTTCACTGCTAGAATGGAACATCTACCACTCATTCGGCAAATTCTCCACACCTTTCTACTGAAGACGTGGAAAAGATTCTTCAACTTCTTATGCACTAAACCATTTTCGATTGTTTACTTAAGTGTAACTACTGTCGGGATGCACCTGTAACTCTCTGGCTAGAACGATCTCATTTTAACTGCCTTCACAAGTATCAATATGCCTACCAACCTGGAAAATCAACTACATACGCCTACAAAATCTTACCACAAGGATTGAAAAATCTCACAGAGATAAAGAGGTAGCGGTCGGTTGTTTCCTTGATATAGATGGAGCATTTGCAACACAGAATTCTCTAAGATATATTGTGGTATTCAAAACATGGGAATTGACGACGCTATATGCAAATGAATAATACTCGTATGTATCCTAGAGGATAAAACAATAAAAACCTCGTTAGGCAGCAATAAGCTCAGTGTTATAACTACGAAACGATGCCCCCAGGGAGGTGTACTCTCACCCCTACTGCGATCCATCGTAGTTAATGAACTATTGATTATTCTCAGCAATGATGGATTCTATGTCCAAGGATATTCAGACGAAATTGCTATCCTAATCAGAGGTAAATTCGAAGACACAATTTTGGATTGCCTCTGAACCTAGTTGCTGCATGGTGCACCACTAAGAGTAGATGGCGGGGAAGACTCAGAAATGAGAGTTCTCAACGGAAGTCAAATATCTAGAAATCACACTGGATGAGAAATTTACGTGGAACACTCATCTTTCTAAGACAAGGCCAGGATCTCACTATGGACCAGAAAAAGTCTAGTCGGAAAAAATTGGGGACATAATCCCAGAATGATATTGTGGATGCACATAGCAATAATTCGTTATGCTGCATCTGGAGTGTAGGCAGACCTGGATGTAATCGACAATTATTTCATAACAAATGGGCCTTTAGTCAGCCCGCTCAGAACTGAGATTATTCTCTTCATGAGAAGGGAAGCCATATCCTTATGATCTGAATCTTTTGGAAACATATAAAACTTATCACCGAGAAGGGTCTACTGGGCCCACATGGCTATGATAAGAAGATACTATCTTATGCGTCAGTTGCAATAGAATGAGCTTTAAATCACCGCTCTTATCACTAAGCTTCAAAGAATAATCTGTCTTGGACTATCATACCGAACTCTGCTCTAGGCACAGTGATAAATCACTCTCTTCTTGGCCACAAATAATTCAAAATATTTAGTATAATTCGCACTGGGGTTCCGATGACCTAGCTTGGGGATTAGTTTCTGCCTCTGTTCTTATCTGCACATCTGCCGTTGTCACAGACCTCTTCGCCTGTACTACTTAATAGTTTCGGCCATAATCTGAGCCAGAAAAGTAATGCAGTTGGATCATAATGCAAAACTTATCTAAGGAACGGCATTAACGTCAACATGGAGAAACTTGCGTGTATTTTCCAAACAGAGACATACAAAAACCTTGCGACAATGAACTATATTTCGAAGTCTGGGGAAGGCGAAATGCTTGAGCCTATATCGACAGCCAAGTTCCGCTTAGCGACTTGCTGGTTCCTCTCGTGACGTTCTATTGTATTGTAATTTTGACACTACACTGGTTCTTTTAACAAGCAAAGTCGAAATTGAGTTGCGCGAATTCATTGAATCCATCAATGGGATCGAATGAAAGGAGATCGCGAATTTACTTACTAAGCAGGACTCTGGGCAAGATTTTTAGGACCAGGACCTGCGTTGGAGCTGATTTCATCAGCTGGCTTCCTTTAGAATTGCAAAAAATAGGTGGCATATCTCTCCAGCTAGGAACCACATCAAACGAACGCTTTCTGACATTTTTAAGAAGAGTACCTACTCATGCTATCGTTTAGTAGGAATATTGGTAGACTGATAACTGGTGTTGTTTTAGGCTTGTATTTGAATGAAAAACGGGTATATTGTAGTTTATAGTTAGGTAACAGTGTACTATGATAATTCTTTGCCTGACCACTTGTCGGTCCCATGGGAAATTAAAAACAATTTCTCACTTCAATTTACGAGGCCTTTTACTGATGATGACGAAGAAGAACAGTGTAACTTTTATATTATTTCTGATGTCAAGTTCCTTCAAAATCATTACAATTTGAAGAATTTCCACTTCGGTCGTACAAGTACAATACTTAGTTTCGTTTTTCTTTAAGATACCTCTCGCGCACATACAAGGTGGGGCAAAAGTAATGTCATAATGTGAAATGGCTGCCACTTTATTATAAATGAAAAAATTGCACTCTCTTTTCACGAAAATTGTATCTGAAGGTGTAAGGTGTAAAATTGATGTCATTGAGTTAAAAAATGATATCGGTCAAATGACCACCTCCACCGCATTTGTGCTCGTTCTACGGCTAGCAAGACATGTGGCTCCAAATTGGTGATTCCTTCTTTAATGTTGGCTTTCTAGACCAGGTTTGTGGTTTGTTGTGGTAAACGCGAGATTTCAAAAAGCCTCAAGAAAGCAGTTTGACGCCGGCAGATCTGGTCGACAAGTTTAAATCGCCGAAACGGGACACGAAGAGGAAATTGGCGACTCAAAATTGCTCCGTCCTCCTGGAACTAACAATGCTCGAGACCCAATTCAGCAACTTGCAGCAAAAAAGACTAACTTTAACATTTGTCTGTAGCGATCAATAGTTGCGGTTACAGCGGTACTATCGGCGTCCTCATAAAAATAAGGGCCAATTACTTTTTCACTACAAATGCCGCACCAACGAGTCGCTTTCTGGAGGTACAATGGCTCTTCGTACATTTCATGTGAATTTTCCGTGCACTGAAACGCATATTTTATTTATTCACATAACACTTACAAGTGGTTGCATACGAAATCATCATCTTAGAGCATGGGAGATCGACACTGGTCGGTCAGCAGGCAGCAATTTGTCAATGGATTGCACTTTACAAATAACATCTTCAGGTTCTTCATCAAATTCGACGCAACGAAAATCTACAAATTATGTGTATCGTTGTCTCGTCGATGTTTGTGGACTCTCTCGGGCGTCCTCTGGCACAACAGCGATATTCTCTGTCGAAGGAGCAATACGGGACCAGAAACTTCTTGTAACATCTCTAGTGGATCCAGTTTACACGAGACTCTCAGGCAAACGCTTAATTGTTCGCGTACAGGGTGCAGGACGATGAGGAAAACGACGAAGAAATTCACGCTACGTTAAAATAACAGACCGGAAATTGGTCAAATAAGCAGTAACAATAATTCCACATTCTTCGGGTGTTTATCGCTCTAACTGTCAACTAATTTTATATCTGTGTGCAACATAAATGTCAAAGCACAATGACACATGACGCCATTTGAAAAAATTATGTCACATTCACATTATGACATTATTTTTCCCCACCTTGTAGAATTTCATCTTAAATTGTCGAACGTATTTGTGGAACTAAAACATTTGCTATGAATGATATGAGTAGCAGAAGGTGATATCAAGCAAGAGCACCTGGTTGTATTCTTGACTAAGGTCGATGGGAAAGTGTAGTTTGCACGGCGGCAAAACATTGATCAACTGTCCGACTAACATGAAGTGAAGATGACAATATCTTCACTAAATGCAAATAGCATTAAATAACCGGTAAGGATGTACGGTGGTTGCAATTCATGTTCGAAATTTCTTTAGGAGAAACCATCACGGAAAAATATAATTTCACCATCATAGGCTTGATGAGCAGCACGTACTCTGAACTGCGGCAACTGGAGATTCGTCAGCCTTCTTTACAACGCCTTCACTGCCTGAATATCCTAAGTGATTCATATTCAATCAGCACTCCCTAAATATCAGTGTAGAGCTAGAATGAGAATATTCACACTAGTTGGGAAAAAATAACCATGCTTTAAAGATTGATGGGCATTGCCGTTTTCTCAATTTTGAAGTCACACACGTCTATAGATACGAACTATTTAATGTCATACCAAACCTTGAATTCTACGCAAAACGAGATTATTATGGAGAAAATAAACAGACCTGGTAAATGTTAGAAGTAATCCAGACCGAATAATGGAGAGAAAAGTAAATAAACACATCCCATAAACATGCATGTGCCACAGTTAACTCTTCTTGGAACTTCACTAAGAAGAAAGACAGCTTACTTATCCCACAACACTTTTGGCTTAAATTCTGCTTAACTGATACTACTACAATGAAATTTTCCTTTTAATGCAAAATAATTTAACCCGGTATACCTACTACATCTGATCCCCATTTCTCTATTCATCCCGATATGTCGCTCAAGACGAGCGCTAAAACCTATTAGAAACGTCTGTAGCCTGATTGAAATGTGGCACAATCATCATCCACCACCGGCAGCAACAGATCAACCTCATTACGTACCGACATTATGTATGCGAAAGCATCTTACTACCCTAATGTGAGCGTTTATAAATAGAACTCCCTCAAGGACATGTTGAGATTAACCCACAGGAAATTAAACATTGCAACTGTGTGGGCATATTGTGGTGGATGCTATTAAGAAATATTTCTCTCATGTCTGCGATGTCGTCGGAAAGAAGAATTTATTAGGTACTCTTGTACGAATCCGTACGAATCCGTACAAGAGTACAAGCAAAGATTGTTGGGAATTCTTCAGCCCACGAAAAAGAGAAAAACAAAACAAAATTAAGGACAATCCGTAATGCAACAGGAATGTTACGCTAAAATCCGTTTAATACAAATGATTAATGGAATCAACACACCTTAATGCTTTTTGTAAATTGTTTCAATGTAATTACCAACATTCTGTTGCTCCTTTTTACTTATCGCCCATGAGGAGAACGGCGCGGCAGTGTGGTACTTGCGTAAATAACTTCCCACAGCTATCCCAACTAGGGATTTTAGGTCGTTTTAAGGATTAATATTGCCACCTCCATTACCCACCGAGCCCGTCCATTCGTGCATTAAGGTTATTTATGCGTGTTTTCCGACGCAACGATGAAATACGAATGCCTTGACGTAGATACAAATTAATATGTCGTATTTTATTTCATGTTTTTTTTTTTTTTTTGAAAGAGTGGCATACTACATTGAGTTGTGATTGCGGTTCTACCTTCGGTCATAAGAGACTTGATTGAGGAGGACTATTTACTTATTGGTGGGAGTGTGATGATGTGATTTTTTTTAATCCCGGATGGGAGTTAATGAAGGCGTGGAAATAGGTCATCGGTGGAACTTTTAAGTTGAAGGGAAGTATGAAAAACTGAAAATCATTCGTTACTACGAGTATTTGTTTATGGAATATCTATTTAAACGAAGCATCGACTTGGGCAGGTGAGAAAAATATGTGCAGCCTAATGTGAACCTATGCTGGCCTAGCCCTAGACGCTAGTAATCAGAATAATGAGAGACAATATAAATACTGCAGATCTGTAAGAGATTTAGGAAGTATAAGTAAGTAAGTAAGCATTCATTAAATCCGCCTGCAAATTGAAGATCAATGGAAGCCCTAACCGCAGGCAGTCGCAATGAGTGATTAGATCCTAACAAGTCCTCCCTTGAAGCTTGCATTGGAAGCTCATTGGCGATTCAATTTGAACCCCCTAATTCTAATGTTTTTCGCAAAGACGATCCTACCCACTCAGATGATGATTCCCATTGTCGAGACATCCTACTGGCTATCCACAACAGTCAGGTCCTCACCCTCTAAAATCGACTTTGTGGCAATAAAAATAACACTCCCCTTCAAGTCCCTTTTCTTTATATATTGCTACATCTTACCATGTCAACCTATCGGATCCTACTAATTTTCTATCGATGCGATCGACCATTTAATCGACCTGTCTGACTCTATTGACGATATCCTTATTTTCCATCAGATGATCAATCATCGCTTCAAATGCCAGCTTAGATCAGGAATGTCTCTTCTTAGAGGCAGGCAATTAGACCTTATTTTCACAACAGATTCAATTAACTCCTCAGTCGCACTTTGTTCCCTATCTCTCTCAACAATAGATGACTACCACCCACCCCTTCTTCTCTCGTTTTTTCATAACTCCTCTGTCCAGTCCACTCCCCCACAACTTTCTCATTTTACGACTTTCATAGAGCAAACTTACACAAAATCAGCGACCATTTTAGCAGATCCTCCTTTAACTTTCACAATCTAACTGTAAATGATGCCCTATCCATTCTTTTTATAAAGAAATATTTAATTCTTTTTCCCTTTACGTTCCATTTTCCCGCTTTAAATCAGCAACTGCTAGTGCTCCCTGATATAATCGCAAGCTTCGTTTATTACGAAATAGGAGAAACAAGTTATGGTCTGTTTTCCTTCGTACCGGATCCTTTTGCGAATATATATTACAATTATCTCGGTACCGGTATCTTCACCGAACTTTACGATTCCCTTTATCAGCGCTATCTTAACAATGCACAAGTCAACCTTATAAACGACCCTAAGTCCTTTTCCCAATTTTTTCTTTTGACATATCGAATATAAGTTACACCAGCTTAATGACGAAGTCACACCAGGCCCAGATGGTCTCACTGCCTGATGGTCCACCTCTCTTTCCACTGTCCTTTCTAATCTCTTTCATCTATCCTTTTCACAAGGAAAATTTCTTCAAAAACCTCCTTCATAAACCCGATCCACAAAAAGGGCTCAAAGAACGGTATATCCTACATCGCTAAACTATCCCATATGCCCAAAGTCTTCAAAAGTGTTTTGTATGAAGCTTTAAGCTTCCAATGCAAATCACTTCTTTTCCCTGAACAATATGGCTTCCTGAAGAGTAGGTCAATCACCACAAATCTCCTTGATTTCATATTATTTGCCCTCTCCGCCATAGAGAATTGTAACGAAGTCGATGTAGTTGCAACCGATTTTAGTAAGGCTTTCGATAAAATCTCTCGGTCAGTTTTAGGTCACCCCACTCTGCTCCATTTTTGGCAACCTCTGGAGATCCACATGGCAGCCGTCTAGGTCCTCTTCTTTTTGTATTAAACATATAAGATCTCGATAGGATCATTAAAAACTCATCTGTCTCCCAAATACCAAATTTTTCTAAACCATTTCCTCACCCCATGACTCCTTCGTCCTTCAACAACCCTTGATAGTTTTTCGATCTGTTGGCTCAAAAATTATTTGGAACTTAATATGACCAAATGCTAATTTATCACCTTTTCACATAAACGACACCAATCTCCTCTTCGACTCTACCTTCTCCACAATCAAAATATCTCCTCCGTTCGCAACCTCGGCAATTTGTGTGGTAGTGAGCTCAACTTACGTTTAGATATGGATGAGATAATCCTTAAAGCCAACTCTACACTAAGTTTTGCAAAGCTGTGCTCCAAATAATTCACTAACCCATAAGTGACCTGGTCCATCTATATTACCTTTGTTCGCTCCCGTCTAGAGTACGCCAGTCAAATGTGGTTCCCGTATCATCGTGTTTCTATCTCGAGAATCGAAAACATCCACTCCTTCGATTTGCTCTTCAAGGTATGCCCCTGGACGATACTTTTATTCTGCCCCCTATCAAAACCGTCTCAACCTTATTAACTTAAACACCCTTGAACGCAGAGATGTAGCCGACTTTCTCTGCATTAATCGACTCCTCTCAGGTCATGCTGAATGCCCATCACTTCACAACTTTATTTTCCTCAACACTAACTCTCGTATGGCGCGAACGAACAAATCTCCCACATTCTACGAAAAATCAATTTAAACCATATCGTCTTTGACTTTCACCTCCTATCTACATCAGATCCGTTCTCCATCACCAATCCAACCAACCTTATTTTAAGTTTAAGTTTAAGTTTAATCTCAAGTTATAGCTTGTATTAAGCCAAATAAATGTGGGCATTCGCCCCCACCAAAATTAAGGCTTAATAAATTCAGTCTTCAGAGAGCGTTTGCACTCTTGAGCTAACTAAACAGAGTGAGGGAGTTTATATAGGCTTTGCTCTATTACTATCGCTACAGAAGCAGATAATTTATTCATCGTATTCATTTATTCATCATTCTTCATTGGTTATGACTTTCCCTGCAGATCTAACTACAATACCTGCTCAGATTCTCACCGAAGCAAATTTTGTATATACTGAAAGTCAAACTTGTATTTTCAACTAATTACGCTAAAGAGGCTGTTCATAGTAAAAAGACAGAGGTCGCGCAAAATCGTCGAAATATGATATGATCATAGCCATGTAAATCTATAGGACACTCCTCGCTGACAAGAGCTTCTTCACACTGCCAGAAACCCAACAGCGCCAACGCCTCAAACGTCTACGATTCGATTTGTTGAGTTCAAAGAAGGTTGCTATCTAGGATTGCAAGCAAATATTTAATTTCACTGGGGAAAAGGATAGTGAGGCCTTCTAGCAATAGATGGGTCAGATCAGCTTGCTTTCTATTGTATTTCTCGGGTATTGAGCGGATTGACTGAAAACATATTTCTGGTTCACCATTTGTCGATCAAGTTTAGGCTGTCTACTCTTACAAGTCAATAGATGCAAGGCATATACGAGTATACAACAGTTGTTGAGATTGCTCCGACATTGAAATACAATACAGCGAGTCAAAGTATATACATAACACTAAGTTGAGATGCATTGGAGGCGACATGGAGGCATCATGCGGAGCCGTTGTGATTCTTCAATCTGAAATAGCCATCGAAAAATCTGAGTAAAACAACGTAGAGAATTATGAGTTCCTTATGGAAAAGATATCAGGACATCGGGAAGCGCCAGCGAGTGTGAAATTTTACGTGTGCTTACCTCATAACAGACCTACCAAGCGAAACATTGATTATGCTGTTTCTGATATGAGCTTCAAGCTCCCTCTTTGTCGAGAAAGAGCACAAAGGTAAATAACTAAATATTAAATGATTTTTCGGTGGAGAGGTACAATAGAAGTGTGTTATGTCAGGCTGATTGGCCCATACCGTATTTAACTATTGTGGTGCAATGTATTTTCTGCAATGTCAGTCCAAATTCGTATAGCAAAAGAGCAGGATAAATACTTTCTGGTCTTGAAAATGACTTACATAAATTTATTGTCTCTTAGTCAGTAGGGATCCATAAGGATAATGCAAATCTAGAGATTAGTATTCGACTATAGACAAGGATACAGTATGGTAAGGAACTGAATTTCAGTATATTGTGCGATTCGCATAGAGAATCCGATCGAGATCCATTTGGATTCATTAGCATACTCTATATGACGGATATTCTTGAGCGAATACATGTAACCTATAAATACATGTAACCTATACTTGGGCTGCGAAACAAAGAAAAAAAAAACGGCTTTCCCTGTGCCGGAGACTGGTTTCAGCCGGAATCTGTGCCAGGAAAGGAATGTAGTCGGGTCTTCACGGATGGCTCCAAAACAAATCTAAGATACGGCGCTAATGTCGTTCTATAGAACTCATCCTTAGGAAAACTTGCGTCTGTCTTCAACGGAAATATATACGTAATCCTGATGGCAACGAACTATATTCTGAATTGTCGGTGGAGGGGGCGAAGCATTTGCATTTGTAGCGACAGCCGAACCGTGCTTAGAGCCTTGCTGAACCAAGTTATGACCTCCAAACTACTCCGAGAATGCAGGCCTTCACTGAACTCGGTTGGAAGCCTGAATTCACTGAGACTTGTCTTGGTCTCATGTCATAATGGGATGACGGGAAAATAAATCACCGACGAACTTGCTAGGCAAGGCTCAGAAGAGAGTTTTTCCGGACTCGAACTGACGTTGGGTCTGCCTGCATCCTCGCTTTTGATTTCTACTTACAGTTGCCGACAGATCAAACGAATGCTTCCCGAGGTCAGCGGCCTTCCTTATGTCTCTCAGTAGGAAAGACTATAGGCTGCTGACTGGCGTTGTAGCGGAGCACTTCACTTTTGCTAAGCAGGGCATAAGGGATACAACATCCTGTGACGCGCTTGCTGTGAAAGTGATGATGACACTGCGGAACTTATGTCAGGGTGCAGATGAAAGTTACAGGATACTAACCAAGAGCGATGAAGAGTATTATGAACTTATTACCAAATTCATAGAAAGCTTCAATAATACAGATCTTTCCACAAAGCATTTAAGTCAATGAGATGGCTGCTCATTCAGAGGTGATATACTCGTATTAGATGATGAGGGTTCTATTGTGTTGGATTTTATTTTTCACAGATCAGAATTTAGATTAGATTAGATTAGATAATCAGATAATCAATCTGGCGTTACTCGACGAATGCAATCACTGACCCACACCAGCACCTAAATTTGTATGAGCAATTGTTTTAGTATGTTAAACTGTCTTTGCCATTAGAAATGGAGCCCAGTTTTGTGCCTCTGGCATCTATGGGAGATTTAAGCACGGTCTATTGACTAAGGTTTGTGTCCAAATCACACATAGTTACGAAACTCACAAGTCTAGATGAGTAATAATGTGTTCGTTCAGGCAATTTCTCATTTGTATATGGTCCTACATTAATAATTAAAGAAGCTCCTTTAATTGTCGTTGCACAAGTTCACAATTAGAGCAACCTGTAACCATGGCATAAACGTCACTCTCTCAATGTTCATTATTGTAGCTCTTAACTTTAATACAAATGCTGCTATCTGGGCAAAACTCTCGATGAACTGGTTATAACAATTGCTCGTTCGGCGTGGGAAAATCGCGTATAGCTTCAATGCGTGATTCTGATAGTCGTATGTCAGTTTGGTCAATAATATGGCCTAAGTATTCAATCTCCGGCTTGGAAAATTTGCATTTTTCCAGTCGATAACGCAAGCCATGGTTCTTCAAACGTTCAGGAAAAATTTTGAAGTTTTTTAAGTGTTCCTCGTTGGTACGGCCGGATACAATGACGCCGTCGTCGCGGTAAGAACTCCAAATAAGTAGTCAGCTGTTACATGTATCTTTGGAAAAAAGCTGGATGTCCCGCAAAGCACAGGTCAAACTCAGTGTTTGTGGATCTATGGTGATTTGGAAATCGCCAAATAAGCGCAAATTTTCGGTCGCTTTTTTTACAATCACGATGGGTGTTGCCCACTGGCTGGTTTCAACAGGACACAAATGCTGGAAATTTTCCATTTCTCTGCGGACCTCCTCATTTTGAGCAAAAGGTAGGGAACGATATTTGAAATAATTGGGTTGGGTGTTCGATTTCAGAGTGAGATGTGCCACAAAATCTTTACTCAAACCCAATCCAGACCTAAAAACACAGAGACTTGACTTCAGATGTCAGTTGTTCTCTAGATTCCGACGTAATTTGCGGTGCGACTTCCTCTTTCGCAAGATGTATATGGAAACCAAAAACTTTAAGCCAGTTCAAGCTCAATATGTTTACCCCTTGAACTACATCGGAAGCGATAACTTTACATGCTCATTTCCCCATACGTTTAAGGCTGCGTGCTCGTGGATTACTGGCCTAAAGTACGGTGCCCGCCAAGGCCTACCAGTGAACAAGTATTATCTGCATCCAACTGAAAGCTTATGTGAAGCAACACAAAGATTTTGTTTGAATTTTTGCGGGTTTCTAACTATTACGAAGAAACTTGTTCAAAACCACAGGATCGCCGAACTCACAATCATCGACTACAAGATTGTTCGAATGCGTAAATTCTGTTCGCCTACCATGTAAGCCAAAACTCGATTGATTATCCTGCTTACTATTCATTTCTGAATTTCGTGTACGCCTTCTTCACCGAGGCGAGGATGTGCTGAGAAAATAACCTCGTGACGCTTTGCCAACACACGCACGAAGGTGACACAGATCACACACAGAATTCGTATGCATGCCCTGATTTCGGTTATGTTGAGTAAAACAGCCGTATTACGATTTTCTAATAATAAAAGTTTAATGCGACTTACTTGTTTGTCTCTGGGAATGCCCTTGACTCAGCTGATTTACCTTGGTGGATATCAAAGGGGTGAAAGCATTGCTTCCCTTCAGTATGTTCGATGCCAGTTACGTCGACTCATAGGCTATCACTAGATCCTCGATCTTCTTTAGTGTCGGATCCTTTTTTAGTGTTGCAGCAATTCTCACAGAATCATGAGGAGTGTAGAAAGCCATCATATCTCTGATCATGATATCGGCGTAGAATGTATTGCAACCTTGCTTTGAGCATACGAAGGCACAGTTTGCCGAAAAATGCTGAAGATGGTTGTGTATTTCAAAGACAGTAGCTTAGACACTTCCAATAAATACGACATACGAGTATTTTCCCACCACTTGCAGAGGAAGCTGGTGCACTAATTGTTCGATTCTAGCTGATTTGTATCACAGCAGAGCGTTCATTTTTAATTCAGTAATAAACCGGCTGCTTATTTCTAAGGACCGTTGATAGATTTCTATTTATCTTTATAAGAGAGGGAAAAACTCTTGCAGCTCATAATTTCTTATGGAAAATAAAAGACCAGGAGAAGAAAAATGAGGCTAGAAAGCTTTTTCCTCGGTATTTGTTGAACAATTTTTTCTGAAGCGCTGCTTTTTTAGATTTTAAATTTGATGTCAAATTATTGTAACATAATAAATATCTGTAAAATAAATATCGGTCAAATTTTTACAAAACTCACTCGTAGTTTTCAATGCGGAAAGCCGATGCAGTTTTACAATAGGAATGACATCGATGTTACCTCCTCCTATTTTTTATTTAATTTATTTATTCTCACCACAGATTTAAAATTCTATCTTTTTATTTATAAGGACATGTGTTTAAAATAATATTTGAAAACCACTCTTCATTTTTTGTATTCATAAGTCCTTTGCCACTTAAGTTAAGTACTTCAAAGAAAAATCACTAAAAATACTCGACACAGAAACTTATTAGTAATCAAAAATAAATTTACAAACATGTGTTACCTTTTGAAAAATTAAAAATAAATACACTTCAACATGAAAGGTCTGTCAATGCATCATTTAAAATTTGCAAGTTTTGCTGATTTTTTTTTTTAAATAGATTTCGAGCCAAATATTCATTCCTAGCAAAGAAAAAATAAAGAATTTTATGAAAATAAATATTAAAACATAAAATAAATGAATTTAAACTGTTTGTTATGTCTTAAGGGCACAATAATATGTTTTTTTCGATTTCGACCCACATTCTGTAAATTTGATTGAAACATAAAATTCAGCATTGAATAAATATCCGAACTGACGCAAAAATTTGACATACATTTTGGGAAACCACTAAACAACTTAGAAGGTCGAATTTGTAGTTTTTTTTTTTTTAATGTATGAAATTACTGTCCATAGCGAATTGATTTATTTTTGGATTTTGATTTTTTTTTTTTTAATTCATCGAGAAACATTGGACATTTTGTCATTGAAAATGATTAGTATCGGATGACAATTACGAAGCCTCTTATTCGGTGATACTACCAATTGGGATATCAGCTATGGGGTGTAAGACATCTAGCCGCAGACTTTGTTTAATAATATTATTTCTTGTATGATCGTCTTCCTTATAAAAAAAAACTAAAATTGAAAATTGTTCTCCTTATCGAGAAGAGTTGCAGTCAAACCAAAGCATTGCCGAAGCTGGGATGCCATTCTAAATGCACGTTGCAATGACGTTCTCCTTTACAGGTGAACAAAAATGTATACAGCTTTGGATTATTGTATTATTTGTTGTCTTAGAATTTGAAATGTGGGTTAGGAATATAATCATATGTGGATCATTAACACTTTTCATTTCACCGACCTACAACTCTTTTGCATTTGGTATGATACGCTTTAGCCAACTGTTTTCAGTTTTGCTTACTGAGTTAGTTGAAGTCCCCTTTCAACTACATATCAAGTACAAAAATGGATTCGAAGGTCCTTCAGGCGAAAGAACTGGCTTCTTTGTGCTCTTCATAACTTAGCTATCTGAATCACAGTAAACTCAGCTTCCTGGGTAGATCCATGTTACAATATACAGAAGATTATGGGAGAAACTTTGCACTCAAAGCAGTCAAGAGAGATTTCGTTCTCTCTTGAGAGTGTCCGCATAAGAACGATTACAGTACTACTCGTATAAAGTGTCGTTTTTGTTACGGCCAATGCTATTTAATTGACTTCTGAGCCCATACAAATGCCGGTTTGCAAGACTCATCCTTCGCTTGATTTCCACACTGATGTCATATCTGAAGTTCATTGCAAAGCCTACATAACTAGATAAATCTACAGGTATCAATGGTTACGTTCTGTCTACAGCATCGGTAATGATTGTCCTCCTTTCGATAGCTACATGCATACTCTAACATATGAATTTCGTTTTGATTTCGATTACCGCCGGACCGATTTTCGCTCCTATTGTCTAAATTCCAACAAATATCTCACTGACCGTCAGCTGATATCTTAACGATTATGTCAATTGGGGGAAATGCTAAAACTACAAAGAGATAGGCTTCTAAAGCTCAACACTAAGTAAGCAGTCGTAAGCAGCCTTAAAAAATGTAAAGATGTAATGAGTATCGGTTCGATACTTTTGGGTTATGGTGGGCTTACCAAATTCAAAACCGAATTGACGAGGTACTATCGGATTGTGGAAGAATTATTTTGGACGTTCACATAATACGGTATTTCTTTTTAGAGTATCTCTTTCCATCAGAACTGGACAATCCATGCCGAATTTCATTTATCAAAACCCCGTACGTCCTACTTACCAGATCCTTCCTTGGCTATGAAAAATAAAAAAAGGGCGTAAAGGTGAACTTTCTTATTGCGCTGTATAAAGACAAACGCGACACGAAAAATTGCAACAATTAGCTAGCGGTGAAGCTAATATCGCATACTAAGAAACTAGATCTAACATGGATGGTACATATATCTCAAAATGTTCTCGAGATGTATACTAATATGTTAGACGAAATGTGCATTTGTATTACAACGAAAGTAAAATTCACAGCGGTAGTAACCGGAGAATTCCAAGTTTTAGAATGACGAACACCAAGGCAGTACTCTCGTACAAAGTTAATTTTTAATACTTGTTAATGTCTTGCAGGAGTTTTGGTTCAACGAAGCCCCGCGAGAAATTCATTCAAAAACATTAGGGGCTCGAATTCCACCCAGGTTCCATAAAGAAACCGGGGAAACATATCTGGATTTTTCAAATGCTAAACTCTGGGGCACTTCAATTTATCGCATAGGTAATTACATAAGTAACCAAAAGTGAATAAACCATTAATCAATTGGCTATCAAATGAGCTTATCTGGGTTGCTCGAGGTTTAATACATTAGAACTTATAGCTAAATAATTGTTGGTACCCAAAGATGCTATCTGTGCTTAGCATTGAATTCGCTAAGTTTGGGCACCCTTTCTCTCGAAGGTACTCAAAAAGTTACTTTCTAATTCAGTCGTCTATCTCTGCTGTCAGAATTACAAAAAATTTCGTAAATTGTCCGATTTCTGTATGTAAACAGACCTTGGTTCACAAGTCTTCAATTCAGGATGTTACCCTAAGTTCTTCTTTCATACCACAACGTCATCCGAATGTTATTGGCTCTTACATTTCACGATAATCGACATCCTCATATCATTCACTTGTTTTGCGGATAAAAGGAATACTGGTGAATATGACGCTAAATGCAGATGTACCATAGACTGCGGCCAATATGTGACGGCGGTGGTAAACAAAACCCTGACTCCAGTGATATGGTGCGTATTTGTCGACACACTCACTCAACGAACTGTACTCGATGTCGGATCAAGGCCCCAGCCCAATTATCAATGCTTCTCCCATCAATGGGGGCAGAACAAAGGACTTAACGTAAGAGTTATAAGATGACGCCACCAAAGGCTGCTACGATTTAACCAGCTACAAGCGGCCGGTCATAGGCCTTGTTGGCGGTAGGACCACCGGTAGTCGTGGAAGCGTCATGGTTGCTGTGGTTTAACCCAAATCTAGAGTTTCAATAAGTACTTGGTGCTGTGACCCTAAGATCAGCACTAGGTTTTAGATCGGCCTCGACTCCCATGGTGTGAGAAACTCACGCAAGGCGTATCCTTGCTCTTATGGATGGGAATCCCGTGAAATTAAATCTTCACAGACAGGGTTTCACCCAAGACATATTGAATGTCCCTTCTTAGCCGTAGGCTGTCGTGGATGCGACCGATGACTTGTGCACTAAAAATGGACTTTCAGTCATTCTTTCAAGATAGCTTATGCGACTGATATCGTGTTCTAAGGTATCGCCACCTGTTTCTCTATTGAAGCTAAGTATTTGAGTACAGCCACTTAGTCTTGTTTGGGATCCCGAGAAATGAAATCACGGATGAACTCACTAGGTAAGGCTCAGCGGACAAGTTTTTAGGTCCTGAACCTGGGTTGGGGTTCCCATGGACAGTTTTTTTCATTTGTTTCTTTTTTTTAAGCACTTAACATTCAAGTGGGTATAACTACACTTAAAATGCCTGAGCACTTGTTAAGTTTTTAGGAAAATGGGACTGAGAGAGAAAGAAAGATTTTTGGGCTCAGAGGTTATTTCGCTCCATGGGTGGAGACAATGATTAGTGCAATTGAACTTAGTTGCCTAAACTCATCTCGAGTTTAGTTGCCTGAAAAAAAGAATGCCTTTCGTGCGCGTCTGGTATTGAACTCCCAGTCTATATTGATTTAAACAGGACCAACAATTTCTATTATGTGGAAATCTGCACGTGCTGTAAGGTCAATATATCCCTCATGCCAGCATTTTGTTATGATTTCAAGAGGACTTAGCATCCTAACACAAAATCGCTTTGTTAATTCAATTAAAGAATTTTCCTTTGTCAAAATAAATTAATTCTTTTACCATTTACGTCCATGAAATCAGATAGAAATCCGCAGAAAATTTGGAATTCTATTCGAACGTTTGAGACTTCCTGCAAACAAACAAATTTAAAGTAAAAGCCAAATTGCGCATATCAAAAGCGATTAGATGGAAAGCGTTTTCAATAGAACGTACCCGACCAGCTGAACGGCTGAGGCTGAGGCTGATGCACCGAAAATAGAATCTGCGACCAGACATGGAACTGCATAATTAAATGGAACATTACTCCGGATTGGATTGGGACATGCCCTAACCAACTATCAACTACCGATTACAAACAACGCCGTAAATATATTAATTTGTAAAATTGCACTCTCCCAATCCTTTTAATTGGATTTTGATTCGCAGCAAAGTGAAGGCATTTTCAATTGGCGCTGCACGATTCGCTCTTGCTCAGGAGGGGGGTACCCCAGGGAGAAACATCCTTGAAACGACCATGGAAATCCATTTAAAAAGCTTCGTTCGTTTTCTGTGCCATTTTCGATAAATGAATTTACGAGCAAATCTCCTCAATTTGATTTTATTTTTTTTTATTCAATTCTTTGTTTGTAAAATGTGCCTGTCAAGTTGTAAGTCATTTCGCCTTTCAAGATGGTATATCTCAAGATCTTCTCTAAAGATGACGGCTGTTGTGACTATGGCTATGGCAACGACTGCGACTCGAAGAGCCATGTCTAGGCAAGGCAAACGGTGGCATCGCATTTAATGCGAAATAAATTGTATGCATTTCGGTTTCGGTAAAACTGGTCGTTTGTCTTTGTTGCTTTTCTGCTCGTTTGTTTCTTAGAATTTATTTTTACAACTATTTTTTTTAGTTTCATCTATTCTACGTGTATTTCTTTCTTCTTTTTTTTTGAAAAAAAAAGACGCCACACAAATCCAACAGTAATGGTCATTTGAATCGTTCGTACACTGGGGTTGGCAGTTTTGTTATGCGCTACTGTTTAGCTGACCACCACTGACAGATGCCAAAGCACAAAAATAGCTCCTGAACGACACCAGCATCAGCATGATGTTACAGATATAGATACAGAATCGGTTGTAGTGAAGACGGACGGCTTTTGCTTTCACGATGTCGACAGTCGACAACAAGTGATCCCACTGCTCGAAATTATAATGTACGGATATACAATAATAGCCGATTGTTTTCGGTGGGGTGGGGGAGTCTATTTTGTTGCATTATTTTATGTTGCGTGTGCCATTTGATTTATACAAGGGCGTGAGCTGGCGAAGATAATCGTTTCGAATTTATCTACATCGACGCGATGCGTTATGCTATCTGATTTGAAGCCGGAAAAGTTGCAAAGACCAACGCACATAGTGTTGTCGAGACGTTGAGGTACAATGAAGTGTTTGATGAGGAAAAGGTTACGCATACGCCCGGCGTACTAAAAATAGTCATGTGTGCCAGAAGCAGTGCGCTATCAAATATTGAATTTTATTTTGTTTATTTTTTAGTTAATTTTCGGTATATGTTTTTTTTTTAACAAAAGTTCAGTATTACAGCGTCTGACGTTCGGACAGATTGATGTAACTGCTTATTTTTGTATTTTAGCATTAGTGAGGCGAGGAAGGGCCTAAGTGAATATACTTGGATGATAGGGTGATATATGTGTATTCCTCGGGTACAAGTCGAAATTGAGCGGACTAGTTAATAAAATTGGTGCTCTCCATGGAGTTGTAATTTGAGACTGCTGCAATGTAGATCATTTATATGACAAAATAGACATGTTGAAAGAATAGCACGAAAACTCACACACTGAAACCATGTACAGGGAATTCAGTCGGCTGTTTCAACGATTACGAGCACTTGATTGACAGCTTCATTATTATCGGTTTTACTGAAAAGAACTTTAGTTTCCTCCTATTATAGATATATTATAGATTCGGAAATCGAATGAAAGGTATTTTTCTCGATTACACCATGGCTAGGCTAAGACACATTTTTGAATCAAAAAACCAATTTGAGAGAGAATCCACAAATAGCTTCAGAACATGATACATAACTAGAAGAATCCTCAAAATCTGTTTTATCTGTCAAACTAATAACTCTTGTTGGAAACTTGTTGCGTATCTGTATCGCTAGATTGCTTTAGAATACACTTAATTATCTCGATGGAGACATAGAAATAAGCGACATTATACCATTCTGCATGCATGAAATAACAGAACCTTATAACGGAGGACGTAAATCTGCTAAACTCACACAATTGGATAAACGGCAGCGCCAACAGTAACCACGGCACACAAAAAAAGTTGACAGAATCCCTCAAAATATATAAAAAGAACTGAGGAAGACAAAGCGACAATCCTAGAGGTCATTCTGTAACAAAATAACAGAAACCTTTGAGGCATCGCGGCTAAGAAAAATCTTATCTACAAATCCTACAATGCCTAGGTGTTTGAAAAAGAACCGATGGCTCAAGTGATAAATCACTCCACCTGCTACTGGGCACCCACTTTCCAGGTGTTTATGTATTCACGGCCAATAAAAACCTTAGTGGGACCACTGCTGTAGAGACTAAAATCTACGGTCTGATTACAAGAGTCTGCTGGGCCGGACGGTATAATACCTACCTCGTCAGATGTCATCCTGCCAATACTGGTGAATATCATAAGGAGTTGCGTGGAAATGGTCCATGTTGTCATGTTACCCCAAAGGACCTCAGACTTATAAGTCTATCAAATTTCTTTCTGAAAACTCTAGAACGACTGATTGATATCCATATACTCGTACGATCCAGAATTGATTCACAACTTCTGTCTACGGCGCAACATGCCTACTGTAAAGGCGAATAGATGGAAACAACACTACATACATTCACTTGCTAGTCCCATCGAATAATCCCTATTTATTTAACAGTGGTCAACTGAACTATTTGATCATGCTAATACCTCTAGAGAACATTGATTACGTTATGCCCCAAATTGTGATTAAAGAAGTCCTATTCTGGCTGAAGAAAAATGTGATATGTGCAAGGTATGTCCTTATCCTTTCGGATAGGCAGGTCGTTATTAAATCTCTGGCATCAGGCACGCAAAATGGTGAGTTTAATGAGTACTTTTCAATGGGTCATTCGCTATTTTTGGATAACTATTATAACAGTCTTCGATTAAGCAATCATCTGCTGGATCTCAAAACACATATTACTGCACGCTAATAAAAAGGAAAATCCAAGAGATGTGACAAAAATGAAATTGGAGAAAGGCGACTACATATGTATGCAGGAGACGGAACAACGTGTATGTACTCGTAAGTGGAAGGACAAAAACGAAGTGCTTTGTATTACAACAGAATGCCATTCTAAAATGGTTGAAGAGCATGTTTCACGAAAATTAAACCAAATGAATTGGCTAACTACAACGCGAATATGTCTGGTATCGACAAATGAGACGAAATGATATGATATCATTTCTCACCCGGAAAATTCATACGATGGTATAGAAAGTATGTTCATACTATTCCACCTGACAGATATTTCTGTACGCAATTCTTATTACATTTTCAAGAAAACCGAGTGAAGACATTGTTTTTCTCGATTCTAGAGATGGCCTTATCAAATCGCTTTAAAATATACCGAAGCGTTCAATTGTGCTTGATTGTGGCAATGTACAAACGTATATTTGATACGCTCAGCCAATAATAAATATTATTTGAAAGTGGAGAGTATCAAGAAAAAATTCCATTCTTGAAGTGGAAGTAGTGCTCTTAACTTTGATTTTAAATACTCTAGCACTCAGTGCTACTACTTTACTTATTTTATTTCCTCAATACATTTTAATTCACTTAAAAATTTTTTATATTATTTTTTTTTCAGCGAGGTTCGTCGACCTCTTTTTGATTTCACAATTAATCAACTAATGATTTTAAAGATTTTTTCAAATTTTCTCTATGAGCCATTTCTTTTATTTTTTTTTTAGAAACTTGACTTAAAAATTTATTTTATTTTTTTTTTCTAGTGAGATTCATCAACCTCTTTTTAATTCCACAATTAATCAATTAATGAATTTGTGTAGTTGGAACTCAGACAGAAAAATCCTGCGTGTGAAGGCATAACACTGACACGTAGATTTGGCTGTTGTAGAATTTCAAGCACAAAAAACAAGTGTGAATTATAACCTTCGAATCACTCTGAGTGAAGAAAAAACTCTGCGTGTCCTATTCGGACCCCCACCCCTGGAGAGCTAATATCGAAACCAAATACATCTGAGTTTCAAACCACTACAAAACAATTTTCCTTTCTCCTCCTTCTATCTTTCCGTCAGCGACAGGGCAACAGTAAAAATTTGTTTGTTTTTCTTTTCCTTTCCTTTTAAAATTTTCACTTACAGGAACTAAAAGCACATATTTCCGTTCAATTATATGGTAAGATCCGCTGGTGATCTAAAAGTGATATCGATTTTAAACATTATTACGGGATTCTCGTTTGAGACAGGTTTAGCGCAAGGATCGTGGAATCCCCGTTTAATCGCTATCGTTAATATTTGAAAGCGACCTACTAATGGCACGATTTCTTCGCTTATAAAGGGTTTTCCAATAGGGACTTGACAACTTTGAATTTAATTTGTAAACGCACTCTTTCACTAATCATCAAACTGTCACTGTCAATTTATTCAGTAAATTCAACATTTTTATCATGGTAAAGTACACTAATGAGCAACGTCTGCAAATTATAAAAATTTTCTACCGAAATTTGGAGTCGGTGACTGTAGTAGACAGGCAATAACAAGTTTAGTGCAAAAATTTGAGTCTACATATTCGTTGTGTGATGTTGCCGTGTCTGTAATACAACGGGTTTGTCGAAGTGTCGAAAATATCGCTGCCGTTCAGGCGTCCGTAGCAAACGATCCAAATCAGTCAATTCCACGGCGTTCTCAAGAATTGGGCATCGCTCAGACCACATTATGGCGTATTTTGCGTAAGGATCTTGGTTTAACCCATACAAGATCAAGCTGAATCAAAAATTGAAGCCGATGGATCATTTGAAGCGACGTACGTTCTCCGATTGGGTTCTGAAGAAGATGCGCCAAGATGATGAAATTCATCGCAAAATCATCTTCAGTGACGAAGCTCATTTTTGGCTCAATGGGTTCGTCAATAAGAAAAATATGCGTTATTGGTCGGGTGAAAATCCACATGTGCTTCATAAATCACCATTTCATCCACAAAAAATAACTGTTTGGTGCGGTTTACATGCCGGCGGCGTTATTGGGCCATATTTTTTCGTCGACGATAACGATCGTCACGTTACTGTGAATGGTCAGCGTTATCGCGCCATGATCACCGATTATTTTTGGCCCGAATTGGAAGATATGGACTTGGACGACATGTGGTTTCAACAGGATGGTGCCACAAGCCACACAGCACACGCTACAATCGATTTATTGAAGACTAAGTATGGTGAGCGTATTATCTCAAGACATGGGCCAGTCGATTGGCCGCCTCGTTCGTTCGATTTAACGCCGCTTGACTATTTTCTGTGGGGCTATGTAAAGTCATTGGTTTATGCCAACACACCGACGACGTTGGAAGAGCTCAGAGCCAACATTGAACACGAAATTTCGGCCGTTTCGGTCCGTTGGTTGGAAAATTGGGTCCAACGGATCGACCGCTGCAAACCTCCGCGGTGGCCATATGAACGAAGTCGAGTTCCATTCATAAATGCTTTGATTGTACTTCAAGCCGATAATAAAGTTTTTGAAATATCACAAATGGTTTGCGTTTTATTTAAAAAAAAAAAGTTGTCAAGTCCTTTTTGGAAAACCCGATATATCCTTTAGTCCTATCGGCAATCTCCACTGTGTTCCTATGGTAACAGCAGAGTGTGACCGATAATTAACGGATTTTTATTACGACCAGAAAAGCCGTTGTGTTCTCATGGTAACAACTGCATTCACTCCATAGAGAGCACTGGTCTATGCCCACTCAAGGGCAATATTAATTTATTTTGCCACTATTGCTCGGACAAAAAAGATATACTTCTTCTAAATCTGTCCCTGCTCGGGCACCAGTTAAGGATTTAAAAAAAAACGCGAACGTCAGGCCAGAGGGCCGACCCAACCGTTCGACTTACATAAAATAAAACAATTCTTTTAGACTCGTTATAATTCAAATTTATTAGTTTAAACAATAGTCCCGGTTGTCGTCATGGTTACAACTAACTGCCCAATCCATTCCCATCTAACTCCAAAGCTTTGCCTCTATCCAAATGTTCCCATGGATATCTCCTGACTCGTCACTTTTGATATTTCCGGTTCTTTGGTGGCGCCTTAACCCAGATTCTCCTAATTTCCCATATGTGGGATACCTGCATTTTGAATTTTTTTTTAATTAATTCAATTAGCTGAATTTAATATCTGAGGTTTATTCAATTCCTTTGAATATATTGCCTAGTTACGCATTTAGTGTTTCTGAGTGTAGTGGTAAAATACTGTCATCAAGAAGGTAATTTTATAAATAGTATTTGGACAATTAAATGTTAGAATGTCATGTTATTTATTGCCTTTATACAATTTATGAAATTCTTCATGGGTTTTGCAAAATGAAAGTTTTCTTATTGGTGTACCATATATGGGACAGTAGGAGATTAGAGTTCATGTCTGCTTTGTCTTGTAGAAACATAAATTTGGATGAAATCCTAGCTGTATTGGAAGAAGAAGAATTAAATTCAGCACCGGCCACAATAACCTTGCTACCACCAAATAATTCATGTGGAGAATTGAAGGGTGAATATCCAGGAAAAGAAAATGAAGTGGGAATATCCAACTTACCACGCAGTCGACTACTTGCTGCTGCTGAAGTTGCATATGATGATGGATTTGATTTTGACGATGACATTCCAATATCTGCCATGGTTCGCAAGAAAAAAAAAATGGATCCAAAAAAAGAAACTAACTTGGACGAAAAAAGATTTGCAGGGTGCTACAAGTTAGGCGATATTTAGTAGCGTGTTCCATAATCAAGCCCCAATAAAGATATTTGAACAATTTTTTTCTAAGAAATAGCAATATGTTTCACCAATAAATATACATACATACATATAATAACATACATATAAATGTTTCATTACATGAAACTAAGTCTTTTTTCGGAATACTGGAAAACGTGTTTCCTCAAAAGTATGTATTGGGAAGCCACAAGAGATGCTGAATGTGAACTAGTATCTTCCAGCCTTTCAAGAGATCGGTTCAATGCTATAATGTCAAACCTTCACTTTTGCGTTAACCATAATCTAAACCAAAGTGATAAGTTCAGCAAAATTCGGCCTTTATTCGACTACTTGTATAAACAATTTTTAGAAATTGGCCAGTGGAAGAAAAGTATTGCATTGATGTATCCATGGTTCCATACAATTTATTCGGTGCAAACCTATTCGTTGGGGATATAAAGTGTGGGTTGGAGCACCAGCGCCCGGGTATGCCTTATGTCTTCATCAATACCAAGGAGTAGATACAAGCCAAAATTGCAAAGACATGGACTTTGGTGCGCGAGTGGTGCTGAATTTTTGCGATATATTGCAGAGTCGTGGTTTACAAATGTTTTACCATATCTACTTCGACAATTTTTTTTACATCGCTGGATCTGCTGTCAGAGTTGAAAGAAAGACACATCAACACAACAGAAAAAAAGGGATTGTTGTAACACGTACTCAGTAGTTACCCACATTTTTTCCCAGGAACAATACGGAGCAACCGAATAAAAATCTGTCCCCTTGAAGATGACAAAGTGCTGAAGGTAAAACAAAGGGGATCATATGATTATTCGGTCTGCGAAGAAAAAGGAATTTTGATTTGTAAATGGAATGACAACAATTTGGTAACCATGGCCTCAAACTCAGAAAGTGTTCACCCAATGAAATTTTTAAAACGTTTTTCGAAAGTCGAAAAGAAATTGAAATTGGTGGAGCAACCCAGCCTTATAAGCCATTGCGCTGATCAAAATATCGTTAGATATAGATGTTCCTTAATATATTAGATGAAAAAAAATGGTATAATCCGCTCATATCGTATCTTCTCGATGTAACCTTCAATAATTATTGGCAGTTACAAAAGCAAAGTTTTGGTAATATGCGTCTACTTCCCTTTCGACGAAGAATTGCTCTATCGTTACTAGAGTTTAATCGCCAGCCTAAGAAAAGAGCTCCTTCACGTCCATCTGTGTTGGAAAATGTGGACCCAAGATTCGACCACATAGATCATTACGTGATAGAGCAGAAAAACCGAACGCGCTGCAGGTTCTGCCATCTAAAGTCACCAACTCGATGCGAGAAATGCAACATTGGACATCATGTACGATGCTTTAAAACATATCACATTAAAGAAAATTAAAAAAAACAAATGTTTTTTACTCTCAACTCCTAGTGTCCCTTATAAGGGACACCCTATGGTTCGAAAACTAAAGGTGCAATTTTTTTTTCAAGAGAATCTGGGTTAATATTATTTGGGTTGGTGATTTACCACAAACTTTGCCAGTAATTCCTCGATCCACCGCTTCTGATGATCTTAATGCGTCTTTAAAATCATATATTCACCCACCATGCACCCACAAATGTGCGTGTTCAATTATAAATTGATCCATCAGCCAATGAATTTTCAAAGCATTTATTGAAAATTGGAGATGGAAAAATGCCGATAGACAATGAAACTGGCTTAAGAACGTTACAAACCAATTTTTGCAATGTAGTTCAATCAAAAGAAAAATTGATTCGAAAAGTTTTTCCAAACATTGTACAACAATGCAAGACACATGTTTCGCTGAGAGAAAGAGCTATATTGGAGGCAAAAAACAAAGACGTTACAGAAATTAATGAGGCCATTTTAAAAGAGATACCAGAAGAAGTGTTTACATTCAAGTCAGTCGATACCATTATGAATGAAAATGAGGTGGTCAATTATCCCAAAGAATGTTTTAATTCAGGCCTGTCACCGCACATATTGCAATTGAAATTTGAAGACCTTTTAATTCCACGTATCCCGATGATACCAACAGACATGCCATTCGAATTCAGTTTGCAGTTTCCAGTGCGATTGGCTTTTCCAATGACCATCAATTAGGCGCAGGGACAATCTTTGCAAGCGTGTGGTTTGAATTTGGAAAATAATTGTTTCTCACATGGCCAATTGTATGTAGCCTGTTCACGTGTAGGGAAACCTGCTGATTTGTTTGTGCTCGCACATGAAGGAACCAAAAATATTGTTTATCACAGAGCCTTACAATAAATTCATTTGAAAGAAAAAAAGAAATGTTTTCTAATTTAGCAAACAAATGAAGGAAACGTCTAGCGAAGCGGACGGGGTAACGCTAGTTTACTATACGTGTGTCTTTTTTTGCAGCGCAACAAATGTTTATTGTCTGTCAATGTGTCAAGATTCTTTTTTTGTCGATGGTACGAGTATACTTAGGTGTCTTAGTTCTCAACTCTGATAACAATTATCGTTAGTTCCGGTTGCTGGATTTACTTTCCTTAATAATAATAGCGTAATCAACATAAGATACGTTTTTATACCTTTATCTATATTTAAACATGGTATCTTCTGATTTTCAAATAATGTATAGGAGGGATTTTAAGATTAAAAAGCCCAAAAAATACTCACAATTCGGGATGTAGAAGTAAGAGATTCACTTTCGATAGATAGAAGATACTTCTGGGCAATCTAGAGAGAAAATTCATTTGAGTGGCCCCTGAAATCCAATGAAACAGATCCTTAATCTTTAAGATTCTAAAAGAAATGGTGCTTGATAGGGACAACCGAATAAACTATTGCTAAGATTATTTCCAAATGTTTATGAATATAAATTTATATCTGTTCGTCTAATGATGAAAAATACATATTTAAACGGTGAACAAACAAGAAATATCGGCACTGGTATCAGCTTTGGAAAGCTCTTAAAATGTTTTTATCTGTTACTTTCATTCTGTTTGTGAAGGACTATTAAGGATTTCCATTCGTTTACATTTATCGCTTTCATTGTTTTCGCCAACGCAACTAAAATTTTGAAATTTGGGGCACTACATCAGACACAAGTAGATTCGGACATAAATAGATTGTTTGTTAGTTGCAAATACCAATTTCCGTCTAAATGAATGTCATCTTGCATTGCCCAATATCTCTTAGTTTACCTTCTTTATTTTTCCTAAAGAAAAACAACTCTGCCACAAAGAGCCTAACCTCCTAAATCAGAATAACGCCGGAAAGATGCAGACGGCATATGCGCTCACGGCCCTAAGTCTGCACAGTATGCCTGTGCGCATCGCATCTCTAATTGTCAAGTTCAGCTGCTGCCTTAAATCTCATCACATAATTGAGGAACTTCCTTGTGGCGCGTCAAACCGTACCGCTGCGCTGGCTACATGCCGTGCCTGTTCAAGCAACTCATCTTTGTTACATCTAATTTTTGCTAATTAATTCTTTGCACCGCATTATAAATACGGATAACTGCGAGATGACAACAAAATTAGAACATCGATATTTTGCAACACCAAAAAATAAAAAATAAAAAAAAGCAAAAAAAACATAGCTACAGATACACCTATAGCCACAGACAAAAATCAGATGCGCAGCCTACAGATATATTCGCATCCGTTCGTAACAGCTACAACGCGCCGGAAATGCTTGAATTGAAAAATTTGAATTCGAATTTGCAGCTGCAAATTGCATCCCTAGCAGCTGATTCAGACAAGAGAGGATGTATAGATACATTTGCACTTGTCGTTCGGTTTGTTACGTTTTATATCCCCGAAAAGCGTAGTTTCGGAGGATTCCGGTAATTTTCCGATATGACGTCAATATTAACAATTGCCATTTTGCATTGCGTTCGACCGAAAATCGAGACCAGAAACTACAGCATCCACTTCGCCTGGCCCCGCTAAATTTGCCACAAAATGTCAGTGTGCCCGATTGAATATTGTGTTTTGTGTACGATTGGCAGAGTAATTGTACGTGTGTATTTTGTTGAATGTTGAATGTGAAATGATTATTTTAAAAATAAACTAAATGTCGACCACATAGCAAATGAGAATTTAGGCCGCCAATATACCACAGATTTGCCAAACAAATAGCTCTGTACGAGCCCGTATGTGTGTATAGTACTCGTATATTTGTTGCCTGATCCGCAGCAGAAAAAGTATCTTTTTATTTTATTTCTCTTTTATTTATTTTTTAATTTAGATATAAATCGGATTAAGAAAGTTTAAGAACCACTAAAGCAACAAGCAACGACAAAAACGAGGCTATGGGCTCTGGGATTTATGATGACATTAAGATAAGGAAGCGATTGGCGTTTATTGCTTCTAAAAGGAGGGGGATGATGTTAAGAATCGTACCACCACTTACTCTGGTTATTTTTTTTATCAAAAGACGAATATAAAAGAACACTCGAAAGGCGAAATAAATCAGAAGTATTCGTACTCGTACTTCTACAAAAAGCAAAAATTGAAGAGTGAACTTTTTTTGTTTTAGAAACAAATATACTACTCCTTCTGTCTGGTTGTTGAATACAAGCATAAAGATAATCAACGATAGCTCTCTTTTGTTCCCTAACATTCGAAGAGGAAAATAAACAATAAGCTGGTCATTAGGAGGTTAACGAGCCAAGATGAGTTAGGATCTGTGTATCTTCTCCGTGGACTTTAAACATTATGTCGGTTCATTGACGCAAGTGATTTTTTTTCTATTTGAGTTTCTTCCCATTCCATTTTTTGTGAAGTGAATTAGAAATATTTTACAAAATTCTCCAATGTTTATAAACTGAAATGGATTCCTCTAGTCGTGATGCAAATGCAAAACAAATTTGAACAAAACATTCGAGGGTTGAGATAGGTTTTCTAAAAAGTGATAGGGAGGAATCATCAGGCGACAAATACCATATTTTGTGGTAATACTTAAAAAAAAGGATGCAAGAAACAAGTTTTGAAGAGAATTTGATATGACCCTGCACCCAAACCAAACATCACCTCAATTTCTGCTGCTCTACGGATAGTGGTGCCAACACCCAGAAGATTGTTGAACTTTCGAAGAGGCAGCTGGATATAATATTATGGTTTATAATTTGACAACTGTCGCTGGCATTGACGTCGTCTTGTGTAAAAAAAAACTGGCGCCATATGGGTTATTAACATATTATGTTGAGGAAGCGCACGGCTTCAAAACCTGTAATTTTTAATGATTTTGGCAGATTGTGTGAGATCGCTCATCTAGCGGGAATTAGTTCATAGTGCTGTCAAATTAAAGTTTTTCTTATTTTCTTGTTCAATTTGTTTACTATTTAAAATTAAATATGGAATTTCATTATATATTTTTAATTAAATATTTACATAACTGTACATAACTGTACAAAGGTAATCTGCTACATGGCCCTTATTAGGCCCATGCTGGTATTTGGTTGTCCTGTGTGGTTCAATGTACGAGCAAGCTTAATGGAAAAGATTCGGGTGTTTGAGAGGGCCTGCCTTAGGGCTTGTCTTCGCTTGTACAGAACACCAGAGTCGGAGTACAAGAAATTTTATCCTAATGAGGTCCTTTACAATAGGGCGAACCTAATACGAGTGGACAACTTCGTAATTAAGCTGACTCGAAGGCACATTGCAAGAGCAATGACCTCGATGAATAACCTGATATCTGGGGCTTACTACCCCAATTTCCTTTACCACGAGAGTGTGCGATCTGACGGCTTCGTTCCACCCGAAGCATTCCTCTACCTAGATCAGATAGGGTTGATCCAGGATAGATCAGCGGTGCCGTTAATCTTCCATGTCGCTCGGACAGCTGGGGACAGGCGACTCAACTACAACAGAGACGTCGCACACGGCAGTGTGGATCGCCTCAGGTTCAGTAGGGCAGTGGGGAATCGCGATAAGAGGGATGTCGTTCGGCAGTACCAGCATTTCTGGTGGTTGAATGATGGGGAAGATGTTTCGTCGTCGTTTCCGTCAATTACGGACCAGCCTCACTAATGAGGCAGAGCTGACCAATCCGTTTTCTCTATGAATAGCGATGGCCAGCTTGCATAGGTTTAGGTTAGCATTTAAGAAACATATACATATATCAGTGTATACAAAGGTGTATACTGATATATGTATATGATTGTGTATAACGTCTATGTGTTTATGTGTGTATTGTACATTTAGTTTAGGTAGGCTAAGGTTTATTTTAAGTTAGATACTAAGTTTTTATTAAAAAAAAAAAAACAAAAGTCCATATGCTATGTTTTGTTAACAATTTTTTTTCTTAGCTTTAAGTATAGAAAATAAATATCCATAAAAAAATGTAAATGAGGTCGAAAGACATAGATATAAGAATTTAGATTAGCTTAGAGTGCCTGTGTGGGGCCAGTAAGTTAGTATAAGATTGTTAAGTAATTGTAAGCTAGCATTTAAGCATTTTTTGTTAGTATGTAAGAGTTATTGATTAGAAAATAAAATGCGTTTGAAACTAAAAAAACTAAGGACCTCCAAATTATTTGTTTTATTTATGTTGCTATATCCGGAATTTTGGCGATTTCATGTTCAATCAACTCTTTTGGAATGAACCTCAGACTTGCTAAAAATGGATCTGATGGTATTAAGAGTATATTTAGACACGATGTCCACCCGCAAAGTTTGTTTGGTGAAAAACTCATGATATCTTCTGTAGGCTTTATTCCCAGCCTCCTGCGTTTCTTCCGAAAATTGACCAATTGGATGAATGCAATTAGAATACAACACGGCTACAATGTTCTAAAAATATTCTTTCAAAACTCTCATTTCTATTTGGTTGGAAACATTAAAAAACATGATTTGCGAGTAAATGCTAGAAATTTTGTATCTGTTCCCACAATTTTTAAAACAAACTCTGAACGATTTTACTATGCCATCGCGCCGCATTTATTTACTGCCAGATACTGTAGGATGTGAGGGAGTGAAAAATATATTTCTTATTAGTATTAGAAAACGGGTAATGTCTGTCGATTACTCTAATATAAATAACATTTTGTCCAGTAATAAATATTGATTATTGTGTATCCAAGTAAACTCATATTTTTGTTCTGCAACTCTTTTTGTAACTTCCCATCAACAGTTTCAATAGTTATTAACCGTAAATTACTCGGTACATTAAATACTTGGACAATAGAATGCACCTAACTGTTTTATATTTATAAAACAATGAATTCTATTACAAAAATTGTGTTGCTATAATGGAAAAAAAATTATCTTTTGTTAATAATAATCTGAATCTTATTAGTATTATCTTTATTCTTGCAATTACAATTAGTCTAAAACCACAAGAAAAAACATTTTTCGCATTAATTTGTACGAGTTGATTTTTTAATAAAATCGCGATAGATGAGCGATTTCTCACAGTATATCACATATAATTCCACATCCTTTCCAGCTAGCTATAGCATCTTTCAATTCCGTTATTGTGAAAGTTCGTACATAAGTGCTCAGAAAACTTTGGCCTTACCGCTTTTAGTTCTTTATGTGATCTGTTGAGGGTTCTGGTGTAATTTTTAGCTTTAGACTTAGCTTTCAACTTATGAACAGTGAGATTTGCTATTAGACCCGAGTCGATCTTGGATTTGTCCGGCAAGTTAGAGTTTACTTCAAAACATCTAGTGTGTTCAGTTTAGTTTTTCTGTAATTTTTATCAATTCGAAAACCACGTAGAATGCGTCTTTCGCTCTAGCTATTACGGCTCCGACAAATCTATTGTAATTTTCAGCAGACGAACATCGGAGTCAAGATCAGAGGAGCAGGTATGCAATGAAGCGTTAGCATAATTCGATTTCGGGCATGGATTGGAGTTCTTTATTCTTTATACAACTGCAAAATCACACATAAATATATATGCCTCATTCTAGGATCGCTGGTAAATGTTAGCTGCGTGAATATTAAAAGTAAAACTTGTCTAGATACCTTTTATTGATGTTCAGTTCTGTAAATATAAAATAACAAAAATCGAATACAGATATCCTTGCAAGAGCGCATAAAGCAAAGAGTTGCTCTGTCCTTAGTATTAAATATAATAAAGACGAGGTTTATTTCAGCTCAATCTAATAGTTTTGCCTATTCTCATCATCTTCTTGGCATCGCCACAGGGTGTGGTTGCAGTTGACGTCACCGGTATGTATATTTCGGGTTACTGATACAAAGGCAGCTATTGGAACGCTCTTCGTTGTCAATGATCTTCAAATCCGCGATAAATATTGCACCCAGAAATACATTTTTGGTATCTATAATTTTGGCTAAGTTCACATTTTCGACATCGAATCTATGTATGTGGCAATTCTAAAGACGTGGTGATGATGGACACCTATTAGTGAGTAACCACCGACTTTTCTTCGAGCGAAGATATTTTTTCCGTCGACATTGTTCCGTCCAGTAATCTACATAACCACTAAGGCATCAGTAAAGGAAAATTACTGAGGCCTTCTGTATTCAATTGACTGCTACTGATAGAAGTGTTGGCCGACATACGCTTTACTTTTCATATTTTATCTAGAGTCGCTGCTTTTGTTTCAATTTTTTGTTATAGTTTGAAATTTGTTAAATTGGGAGTTCCGAAATTTCAGTTTAGTCAATTAACTACATAGATTTCTATGGGAGAGCGTTAGGTTATTGAAGCGACTTTGCAATTCGTGTAACGCAAATATAAGTAGAAAGGAACTGCTCTTTTTCGACTCTGCTAACTCCCTTTGAAATCTAAGTAGCTTTTTCCAAACAGACAAATTTTTCAAGAACTATTCAAGATAAAATTATAGAAAGCAGATATCCAGCAACGTGTTAGTAAAGCCTTGAAAACTCTGTTTATATGCCAAAAACGCCATCGAAGGCAAATTGAGATTTATGTACATACTACTTAAGTAGCTCATTAGCCTTATACTTCAATAGTTAGGCCTTAAGTAATGTATGGTGTTGCAAAAACACTAAGTGTAACATATTGATGACTAAAAAGCTACGAAAGTGTATCCACTGTATGTATCCACATGTACCCGCTTTTTAAATTTGGATGTCTACAGGAAACATTGGATGACCAATGTTATCATTCACAGAAAGCTACATTATAGTATACCAGAGTGGTAACAGATCAACAGATCGCCCTTCATTAAATTTAGTTTCTTATGCAATTTTTGAAGTGAAATTTTTTATCGCTCGTTGGGTAGCAATTCCGAACTCGGATGAAACGAAAAAGCGACTGGAAGTCATTCCGAGCTTCGATGATGTGAATTCTCAGTGCCTTTTGGAACCACTAGATGACATTAGAAACCGTGTGATAATATCACCCAGTAAATGGACATCATCGAACACCGACGAAATGTTTCGCATTTCACTTTGTTTTATCGCTAATTCCACCATCAGTGCTCCATAGAAATCGACAGTAGCATTCCGCCCTCATAAGTAAACCCTCAAGCCCACTTTCGGACGCACTCTGAAATATCGTTATTCGTTCCTAATCCGAACAGCTCGCTTGTGGAATGCCCTGCTGAGCTCTCTATTTCCTAGTCCTTATAATATTCAGATATTTTAAACCAACGTACATTGGTACCTATCTTTCTTTCCTCCCTAATTTTCCTTCGCCCGCACTGTGTGCAAATATTTTAAGCGCACCTTAACCCCTTGAGCGCGCTCTACTTTAAAAAAAAAATGTACTTATAAATGACACAGATATTATCCAACACGGATGTGTTCGTTGCTTCACGATGTCATATCACTATTTCTACCAGTAGTGCTCCTACGTAAAAAATAAAATATTTCAACTACCGTCTCGTTGTGAATGCCAAAAATTTGATAAAATGAAAGAACGACAGGAAATGTGATGGGTGGCGCTCGTGATGAGGCAGCTCGGGCAGAAAGAGACATGGGAGAGGAACGAAAAAGCGACCGGCTCCGAGTAGGGAACAAAAGGAGAGGGGGTATCGCGCGTGGTGGGGCATTAACTCCACCGGAATGAACCATACTATAAATAATAAAGGGAGTGTCGTGGGTGAGTGTGCAATGCACAAGTGTATGGTAACAACATGAGTATTGTCATCATCATTGTTACTATCATCAAAGTACGAGTACCTACCTAGACATTACTTGCTAACAACACCAAACGAATCATCAACACTTTACGAAAAACTTGAGCTTAACAACAAAATTTGGATTGACGTACTCGTATGCATGGCAATTAGCTATGTTGTCGTGCAACATTTGTTATTTATCGAGTTTATATAGTGTGTCCAAGTTATTAAGGTTATAAAAAAGTGAGGATTACTCCCCAAATAATTCCTTAATAATGAAAAATTTATTGAAGAAAAGTTTTTTTTAAATATTTGTAATGTATAGTGAGCTCATTTCTCATTTTAACTGTTTAGTGAGCTTCGATTTTACAATCATACACTCATTGGAACCTCATATAGACAACTCATTTACATCTTCCGAATTACTGTATGTATGTACGAGTATCTCTTAGATTCAAAAACAACGTATTCCACTTTCTCTAGACGATGCCTTAGAGAATCTTGAAATGAAATTGTTTTTATGTTTCTGTTTAGATCTTCAATCCTTACTGCATATCATTTTTCTTTTGCAGTCACAGCATCTTTGAAATATTTTACAATGCATTTGGGAATACTGTTGTTTTGAAAATGAGACACATACAATTTGGTTTAATTTTTTTTATTTTTTTTATTTGCGAGCCAGTACTCACACATTCCTAGCATGATGGAGTTTTTTACTTTGTCCACCACATCCATCAGCAACCAAACGAATTGTTTTAATGCCTTCCAGATTTGTAAGGCAAAGCTGATGAAATAGGGCTGATGCTTTGGATCGGTTGTTTTCTGTCGAATAATATAGAAAGACATTTTCTTAAGTTAAAGAAAAGTGAGAACTACCTATAACGAGGCCAAAAAGATACAAATATATTTGTCGACTATAATACGCTGCCTGATCCGAAACTTTGGGGAGTGTCATAGTCACAAGATATTGTCAACAACTCTTCGCTTTCCTCTTTTAATAGGTCAAAAACAGTTTTCTCCGTAACTTATGGATCCTAAGCTTTGTCATCAACTGAATCTTGTTTTCTTCTCCTCGTTCGCTTTTTAAGAATTCTCTTAGTTGAAGACATGTTGAGCAGACACCTGATGATGGGGGGTAAACTCCCAGATTAAAGCATGTGTTAAAAACTATACGGAAAAAAACTTAATTTAGCTTGGTTGTGTTGATGGCTCTGATTGAAACCTTTCCACATTTTAATAATGAAAAGATCGCCAGGTTGGTATTGTCGTTTTGTGGTTCTACTCCGACGATAATGCACTTCCGGGGTTTTAAATTTGTTAATAAAATAAATAATCAGTTCCTTCATTTCTCTTAGCTTAAAGCTTTTGTGGTCACCACCACGTTTCTCCGAAGGAACTGACCTGTCTTGAAATGGTTATTACAAATATTTCTTACTCGACTGGCTGCAACTCCATTCAAAAATGTCTTTTGGCAAACCTTAATTGTGTGATTTTGTTTTGTTCAGACAGTATAACTTACAGAAAATTATTTCCTTGGCCCATTCTTCGGATTCCGGTCAGTACGGTCAGGCTTTTGAATGTTGCAGTAGCTTAAAATAAATGCATCCTGGGCGATTTTTGACGGAATTGTATAAAATCAATTTGAAAAATATAATGCATCTGCTGTTGTCAATATTCTGCATTTATACGAATCACCTCTATGGTTGCATGTAGGCATAATTGGCTATTGTTTTCTTTTGTACCTACATAGTGAAGAAAAGTGATATTATAAATATACTTAATTTTGCCATAAAATATTTACTTACCGCTCTACTTCTAGCTGACGCTTCCTATTAGAAATATTTATCTTTTTTTTGCGGGGATATGCAGTAAGAACAGGTGATTCGATTGATTCCATGTCCACTCTTTATAAAATTGCATCCACACTTAACAACACAATAGATCGAACTAAAAATAATATGAAATTCATGCATAATAGTTCGACAGTCGACAATCGATTTTCGCGCCAAAATTTGGAATACATTTGTTTTGATTCAAACGAAAAAAAAATTTTAAATTTACTTTGGAATAGAGCTACTTTAATTATAAAGCGGAACAGAGTTGTTTTGATTCAAAGGAGCCTAATGAATACGTTGCTTTTGACTCTAACCCTCATATTCAGATCAAAATATAGCTGGAATAAGTACACTTTTGAAAATTTCAATTACAGTGAAGGATAGATTTTAAAAAAAATTAAGTAAATTGCATTGTTAACTCGATTTTTTTCGAAAAGTGGAATACGTTGTTTCTGATTCTAGGAGACACATTTATAAAGGGTTTTCCAATAGGGATCTGACAACTTTGAATTTAATTTGTGAACGCACTCTTTCACTATTTTTTGGGCCGAATTGGAAGATATGGACTTGGACGACATGTGGTTTCAACAGGATGGTGCCACAAGCCACACAGCACACGCTACAATCGATTTATTGAAGAGTAAGTATGGTGAGCGTGTTATCTCAAGAAATGGATCATATGTTAAGTCATTGATTTATGCCAACACGCCGACGACGTTGGAAGAGCTCAGAGCCAACATTGAACGCGAAATAGCGGCCGCTTCGGCCAATGTGTGTGGCCGAGTCGTTGAAAATTGGGTCCAAAGAATCGACCGCTGCAAACGTGCCCGCGGTGGCCATATAAACGAAGTCGAGTTCTATTCATAAATGTTTTGATTGTACTTCAAGCCGATAATAAAGTTCTTGAAATATCTCAAATAGTTTGCGTTTTATTTAAAAAAAAAATTGTTAAGTCCTTATTGGAAAACCCTATATTATAATTAAAGGATACAATTTTGGAAATTTTAAGAGCTACTCAGGATTTTTGTTATAATTGCTATATGCGTAAAGTCTTTGTTTTGATAACGTCGGCGGTAGCTAAAAATATTGCCTGTCTCTTAGCGAGAACATCGAAGCATTTATGGAATTTGTAAAGCTGAAGACCTTGATTCTCAAGAATCAATGAATATATCTATTTCAACTTGACGGCTATTTGACAAGTGACATTTAGGCAAAATTCCTGCGTAAAAAGTTTTTGACGTCAGTTGTTTGCAATCATGAAATGGGGCTAGCTCGAAAATCGTATTGAAGAATTGGCCTGCAAAAATGCGGCATGTCTTGGGAGATGGATATCAGCAAGGGCAGTATGTCGCGCATCTTAAAACGTGCTTTGGAGCTCAGTGTAGAAACAGAAACATAAGTTAAAATTGAAAGAATTGTTTTGTCAGTACACGAGGAATGGTCACAAACGAATTCTTTTTTACTGACGATAGAATTTTCACCGTTGAAGAACGATAGGGTGTATGCTCTGTCATCACCACATGCGTCTGAATTCATTTCAAGAGTTTAACGTGGCCACCAACCCTCGTCTCTGATGGCTAGGTGGGGAGTCGCCTACAATGGGTCAATAAGCTCCATTTCTAAGAGAAAAGTGTCAAAAGCTCGTCGAAAGTGTGTCAAACGGACACTTTAGAAAACGTTGTGGAGCTTCTCAACAAAAAAATTTTCGCAATTAAAACATGGACTTTTAAACAAGACTTCAATCCAGCTCATAAGGCAAAAGCGATTCAAACATGGCTCATTTTCAAATTCACTCCGATCTTCATTTTGACGGATGATTTTCCATCTGGAGTCCAGACCTCCATCCATAGTCAACTACAAACTATGGTCCGTTCTGAAAACTATGGCTTACCCTACTCGACATCCAAGTATTGAAAGGTTTGAAGAGCGCTCCCCTCCAAACAGTGGAAAATTTTCGAAAGCAAAAGGTGTGTACTGCAATGGATGAGTGACCAGACTGACTTTGCCGTTGCTGGAAAGAAAATGGTGGTTATTACGAATAAATTCGTCTACAATTTGTAGCCATTGAGTGACCCAATAAAGTTTTGAAAAATATGCATTCGTTTTCATTTTATTAGCCAAAAACCGGGTACCAAAACATTTGCAAGTACTACATATATGTACATCTCAGATATTGAGTCATAGTGTTGCCATGTATCTCTACATGTAAACTCATGCTTCAGTTGTATTGCATGGATTATACCATCGACAGGTGACCAGGTTGCACAACCCGCAATTAAATTAGCCAATTCAGTTGAAGAATGTGCCAATAGGTACTTCACCAGAAGAGTGGCGAATAAAATTAAATGTTCACATCAAGATCTGCCATTTACAGTCATTAACAATTTTAGTCATGGATTGTAGTGCACATATTCCGAGAAACTGGGTCCGTAGCAGATGCGAGATCAGCAATGAGTGTTTGTAGAGGCTGTTCAGAAGTAAAAAATCCTGCCATACATGAAAGTGTGGCCCAGAGCCCAAGCGTGCGTAGGAAGTAAGCTTCGCAAGAACCACATGACGTAGAATTTTAACAAAAAATTTTCAAACGCACGCTTACAGAATCCAGTTAATGCTGGAATGGAAGCCTACCAGATCATTTTCAGGGCCGTACGACATATGGTGCCAACAGATCGGTGCCACACTCCACACACTTTATTGCACGAGAAGAGGTAGTAAGGCATATTGGTGGAATTGAAGTGGAATTATGCCAGGGTGTCATCCTAAATTTGAGCAAACGGATTGGTATATACCGCCGAAACCGTGGTGAAAATTTGGTCGATTTTATGTTTCACACATAATTGTTGTCGATCATTAAGCATTATTAAATAATATATATTTTTTTATTTACTATTCCCATGGGCCAACATGTATAAGCTAGATCTAAGATGTGCAAAGCCAGTTTTATATGCAAAAAGGTAATATCTTTGTGACATTATTATTAGGAGATGTAGATAGGCAGAGAAGTCGCTCTTTAAGATCTTACAGCACTTGTGGATACAACACTTGTTCTGTGTGTGGATCAATTCAATCTTTAAACTGCAGATTACTAAGTAATGTCCTATCCGTACTCATACATTATCTACCTGCCAAAGACCTTAATATGATGACACACAAAACACTATCTTCGTCGATTCTAATTACCAAAGTGCTTGACCTTTCTCGAGGATTATCCAGACTGCTCAAATCCGATCCAGACATTTCATTAAAAACTACGTAAATGGTATTCTTTATTCAGAATGGTATTTGCAAATACATGAAACCGTCTGATAACACAAAGAAACTCATGTCAAGTATTCTGAAAATGTTGGATGTTTTGGAAAACTAAAAACTCCCATCAATCACTCGCATGAACGTTCAAAATGGAAATATCCATAGAATTTCACATAGAAGTGGGTGTAGCAACACTCCACACAACGAATTCACTTCGCTGTGACATTTATCAAAGTTATGCAAAGAATCCTCTTAAATATCATTCCTTTGAGCTAAAAGGGGAGCTTCATAGGATTTAATAACAAAGACAACCGCTGCGCAATGGATACAGCAATGTCTTTAACTACAATACAAGATATTGGATGTGGATGTAGGTGAATATTCAAAATTTTTTTCAGATCCGCATACATACGAGTAATAATAAATGAATCTGGAAAGATATACATGTACTTACACATTTCTGTGTTGACATCTGCATACGAGTATGTGTAAGATTTCCGTTCACTTACCGACTGCAAAAGGGTTTCACAATGATAGACGGACCCACGTATCACAACAACACGCAGGTTAGCGAAAGTCGAGAAGTGCCTTAGATTAATCCTATGGGAGCGTATGTAGTTCTGGTGAAACTCTTAAATGTATAACTCTCACTAGTTTCAATCATATACCGATAAAACTTACACAAACTAATTCCTTCAGCCTCACAAGCCTTGCAAGGAATTTTAACTACAGGATGATGAGGATTTTGGGTAGGGTTAATGAATAAGTTGAGTTACTCAATTATTACCGTCGTCGGATAGAAATTTCTTAAAAGTCGACTATTCCGAAGGGTCTCGTATCTGAATATGTATCCAATAGCTAAGTTTACACATCGTCACGTCATTCCTCAGATAGCTTTATTTCGAATCATATCATAAGTAAGGCTGAAAGGCTACTGGTTGCTGAATGATGAAACACAGATATCAATATAATATAAAGGCACAGCGCTGATGCCGTTAACAAAAGTTTTCGATGCCATATTTAGTGGCATATTATGAGTGGCGTGGCTCAAGTGGTAATGTAATGGCTTCCAAATCGGACGGTGCCGGGTTCCATACCAGCCGCGCCTTAAAGACATTCTTTATTTGAGGCAACTAACTGAGTGGTTTCCTAGAATATAACAACAGGTCCAAATACACTAATAATTTAGCCTCCCCATTAAATGTTGGATGCCAACGATGGAGCGAAATAAACACTGAGCCCAAAAATCCGGATTGCTTGAACGCACATTGAGCTGTCGGATAAACTGGGTATCTGTCCCATTTTACTAAAAACTACGTATTAAAATCTGAGGCATTTTAAGTGTACTAATACACACTTGAGTGTTAAGTTCTTTAAAAAAAAAACACATTATCATTGTTTCGGCGATTGAAAATAACAGGAATAACAGTTTTGTCGATTTAGAGGCGGTTTATAACACATTCCATCGTGGGCGTCATTTGATTTTCAAATGTTCAAACACGTTGGCAAGGATTTTTTCTCTGTGAAACAAAGAACCTGCGTATTGTGTATTTTTAATGACATTTCTCGCTCCTTCGAAGAAATATGAGTAATATAGGCTTTTAAATACCTATAATACGAGTATTAGCACCCAATACATCATTTGGGGTGGCCGTGGTGTAGTGGTACTAGCAATCGCTTCTGTCAGTCGTTCATAGACCTCGATAGGTGACAGACGTGTGTTCGGCTTCTTCTGAAGTGAAATAATATAAAAGTAATAAAACAACAATTAAGAACATTTTGGCCAAGTGATTCGGTGGCGCAGCAATAGTGGTGTCGGCCGACAAAGCAGGGGTCGTGGGTTCTATTCCCGAAAAAACCACATAAAATTTTTATTTTTAAAAAAAGTTTAAATCGATATACAACGGCACAAACAAAAAGTGTGATCGATCGATCGTGTGATGAGTGGAAGTGAGCGGCCCGCTAGTCCAGTAGCGGGATCCGCAGATGGCATGATGTCATCTGATGATCAGGCCGTACAGCCAGCCCAAAGATCAGAAACAACAACAACAGAAATTGCTACAAAGAGGAGGAGAAAGCTGAGGCCGATTCCGAATCTTGCAAAGCGCCTTTCCCTATCAGCTTCCTCAGAAATGCTGCATGGTGGAGCGAGGGAAACGACGGCAACAACAACAGCAAGGGCAGCATTAAAGTCAAGGAGGCAAGTGTTGGATACTAACGATTACCCGTACGTATCGGATAGTGGGGAAGGCACTACATGGGAGCAGACAATAGCTTCGCATCCCTAGCTGCATCTGAGTCAGATGACGAAGATGATGAGGTGGAAGCTATTAATAGTACAATTAAACAGCTAGAGCAGAAAGTGCTTGCTATTAAGGCAAAGCAAGAGGCAAGGAGGAAGTTGGAAAAACTACAAGAAATCCAGAGCCCTCAGAAACAACCAAACGTAAGCGGGGAGCTACCACAAAAACAGAAACAGCCGGTTAAACAACAACAAATACAGAAATCTGCACAAGAACTTACAAAGAAACATGTGCAACCACAACTAAAGCATCAGCAGCAAAAACAACAACAGCAACAAAAATCGCAGCAGCAACAACAGCAACAACAGCAGCAACAACAACAACATCAGCAGCAACAAAAACAACAGCAGCAGCAACAACAGCAGCAGCAACAACCGCAGAAGCAACAGCAGCAGAAACAACAACAACAGCAAGGGCAAAAACACACTAAGCAGAAAGTGCCTCCAATTAACACTTTCAAATTGGAGCTGAAGGACACCATTGAACTATGTAAGTCATTGGTAACAACTTTTTTATTAAAAGACTAAGTCAAGATAGGCATGCGATCCACTGTAACACAGTGGAGCGCTATACTAAAATAAAAAAACTTATTGAAGGAATCGACGACGGAGTTCTTCTCCTACACCCCGAAGGGGGACAAGCTGCAAACAATGCTGCTGAGGGGGAATGAACCGTCAACTGATCCGGAGGAGCTCCTTGCACTGCTCAAAGAGAAGAAGTGCGAAGAGCTCAAATTCGTAGGGGTTAAGCCATTCGTCACGGCTAGAGCCAAAAGGGAGAAGCGGAAACTACCGTTCTTCCTGGTTCAGCTAAGTCCCACCAGCAAACTGGATGATCTAAGGACCATCAAAGTCCTGGACCACCAGGTTGTACACTGGGAAAAATTAAAGAGGAGCGAAAACATTTTACAATGTGTTCGCTGCCAAAGGTTCGGGCACGCCGCGTCGAACTGCGAAATGCAGCCTCTAGGCAAGGACGGAGCGTCAGAAAAAAGCCAACTCTCATGCGCGTTATGTAGGAACACGGGACACACCGCAAATTATCGGGGTTGTCCCAAATTCCAATATATCAAAAGAGTAAATCTGGCTCGGCAGCAGAAAGTGGAAATTAAACGTCCACTCGTGCAGACACAAACACCAGCCGTTACTCCCCATGTTACCTACGCCCAAATGGCGGCAGGTAGGGGAAATACGGTACAACAACCAAAGGTAGCTTCTCAGGCCCCAGCGCCTAGAGCACCGGAACCTGTACCTGACATGCTGGCTATCTTGCTCTCTATTCAGGGGCAGATGGCTCAGCTTCAGCGTCAAATACAGGAACAGGCTAAGCGGGTAGATCAAATATACGCGCTGCTGCCGGGCCTAACGCACCTCCAGTCGTAATGGGTACGTACATGGCGGAGCAAACTCTGAAGGTCCTTGCAGTGAATCTTAATTCACTGATTAGATTCGAACGACGATCCGCACTATTTAAGTTGCTTAAAGACCAAGCCCCTGATGTGCTTTTGGTTAGCGAAACTAAGCTCACCAAGAGACACAAAATGAGGCACAAAAGATATAATATAGTACGGAGAAACCGACCCAACTCCATTCAGGGAGGAGACAAGGCTACTCAATCCACTTTATTCATCTCAGAGCTCGAGACATTTTTCGATTCCTAAGACTGGAATTGGAGGAGAACTACTTTATTATCGGCGGAGATTTCAACGCCAAACATAGTGATTGGGGAAATAATACTCCAAATGCTAGAGGGAACCTACTATTCAATTGGTGGGGTCAGCACAGTATAATGTATCGACTCGGCCTTAAGGCGACGGATAGTCCGTCGTTTCCTAGACACGGGTCCTATTTGGATCTCCTGCTGTTCGACACACGAATACACCTGACATGCACAAACCAACAAACCATAAACTGTCTACGCACTTTTGTGTATGACAGTGACCATTGCGGACTTAGTACCGAAATAACCGTTCCGAACGAAGCTGCGGAATTGGACGAGTTTGTTCGAAGGCATGCCTACAACTATAGTAGGGTGCGTTGGACACACTTCTCCAGAACACTGACGAGAGCACTCTCCTCGAATTCGCTCTACCCACCGTCCAATAGAAATCTGTCAAACGAGGAGATTGACAGGTATCTAAAACTAATGGACGAGACAGTTAAACGAACAATGGACAAAACGATACCTCGGTATCAATACACTGACAACGAAGACTTATTCCGCAACGCAACCATTGACGCACTGCACCGATATAAAAGTAGACTGCTGTCAAGGCTAAAAACCTTGTACAGACAGTTTACTGACAGACATAACCCGGAGATTATGACGCTAAAGTCGTCGATCAAAAACCTCCAAGTATTAATAAAAGAAAATTACAGAGCATCTGTAAGTTTGTATTGGAACAACAAAATTCGGGCTGTAAACACCAGCAACCCGAATATGTTCCCGCAAATAAATAAAATATTTCGGAGGAAAGATCACAACGACCTTTCGTGTCTTAAAATCGCCCGAACGACGGACAACGAGAACATACTTACAGCAGCAGGCATAGATCCAAATGAGCTGTTGATGATGACAACTTCTTTGTGATCGAGGATCCGCAGGAGCAGGTAGAGGCTATAGGAGCGACTTTCCAGGAAGTATACAAGGCGAATGACATCATTGACCCGAACCACGACCTGGAAAATCGAGTCCTTGTGCACAATTTCTACCTTCGAAATGAAGTAATGAATTGGCGATTCGAGAGCTCGGGTTTCACCCAGTTCAGTGACGAGAATATGGCAAATAATGTCATCACCAACGATAGGGTACTACCCCCGTTCATTTCGAAAGAAGAGCTCCAAACGATCTTCGAATCACTTAGAAGTAAGAAATCAGTGGGAACCGATGAAATACCGAACATTGTGCTTCGACATCTCCCTCTAGAAGCGGTGGACATTTATACCACCCTGTTTAATAATGCAATGAATAATGCATATTATCCAGCGCATTGGAAAACTGCGGTGGTACATCCGATCCCCAAAAGGGATAAAGACACTTCCAATCCGGCGAATCTCCGCTCGATAAGTCTTCTTCCAAACATCAGTAAGGTGTTCGAGAAGGTGATCAATAGAGTCCTGACTAAGTGGGTTGAGGACAAACATATAGTTCCGGATAATCAATCAATTCGGTTTCAAGGCGGGGCATGATGTTATTCATGCTGCGTCTAAACTGGTTTCTGATATCCAATGGAACAAAGGCAGGAATCAGTGCACTGGTGCCTGCCTGATTGACTGATTGGGCATTAGTAAACCACTGCTATATATTCTTTTCGATATGCTCTCCAGTAGACAGTTCATCGTGAAAAATGGCGATGTGACTTCAGCTGGAACATTTAACATTAAAAACGGTCTGCAACAAGGTGCGGTAAACTCGCCGATCCTATTCAACATTTACACAAGTGATCTGATAGGTTCACTTCACCATGCCATAGCGTACGCAGACGACTTAATCGCGTACAGATCAGGTCTAAAGATTGAGGTTATTAATATACCCTTGCAACGTGATTTCGATAAAATTAAACGATATTGCGATGACTGGAAGTTGAAAATCAATTTTCAGAAGTCGGAAACCATTTTGTTTAGGACGCCTTTGTCTGGGGCCTCTAGGGATACCAGAAAGAATCGGAGAAAGTTCTCGATCGTGGGGCAGCACGGGCAGTCACTTGCTTGTCGAAATGTAGTCAGATACCTTGGGATCTGGCTGGATCAATATCTGTATTTTAACAAACATATAGATGTTGCTCTGGCCAGAGCCAAAGGTGCCTTTGCCTTTACTAAGAGACTGTTTTATAACAGCCAACTCGATGCGAGGGTGAAGGTTATCTGCTACATGGCCCTTATCAGGCCTATGCTTGTGTTTGGATGTCCCGTGTGGTTCAACGTAAGAGCAAGTTTATTGGAAAAGATTCGGGTGTTTGAGAGGGCTTGTCTCAGGACTTGTCTTCGCTTATACAGAACACCAGAGTCTGAGTACATAAAATTTTATCCTAATGAGGTCTTGTACAATAGGGCGAACCTAATAAGAGTGGACAATTTCGTCATTAAGTTGACTCGAAGGCACATTGCAAGAGCAATGACCTCATCGAACAACCTGATCTCCGGGGCTTACTACCCTAACTATATGTATCATGAGAGAGTTCGCTTTGACGGCTTTGTTCCTCCAGAAGCGTTCCTCTACCTAGATATGAAAGGTCTGATCCAGGACAGATTGGCGGTGCCGCTAATCTTCCACGTTGCTCGAACAGCTGCGGACAGGCGACTCAACTACGACAGAGACGTCGCACATGGCAGTGCGGAGCGTCTCCGGTTCAGTAGGGCGGTAGGGAGTCGCGACATAAGGGATGTTGCACGGCAGCACCAACAATTTTGGTGGCTTATGGGAGGAGAGGAAGTATCTTCGTCGAATTCCTCTAGTATAACATAGCTTCACTCGGAAGCAAAGTCGGTTAGCCTAATTTTTTTAGTCATGGCCGGCTTACATAGATTTAAGTAGGATTAAGGTAGATATAAGAGAAAAAAATAATAAAAAAAAAATTATATAAAAAATAAAAATAAAAAAATTAGAAAAAAAAATTAAAAAAAAATGCAAAAAAAAAATTATAAAGAACTTAGATGGGTAACAACTTCTCTAAAAGAACGGAAGAAAGGGTAACGCATCTAGGGACAAAAAAAAAGAAAAAAAAATTGTATGATATATACAATAAGTTAGTTTAAGTAGGTTAAGTAGATTAAGTAGGTTAAGATTTATTTATATGTAGATAGTTTATAAGTTTTAGTTTTTAAGATTTTATAAAAAAGAAAGTCCGTATACTAAGCTTTTGTATTAAATAAAATGTTTTCTTAGTTTTAGTTTAAATAAATATAGAAAAAAAAAAAAAAAAGATTTATAATCGTACGAAACGTCGAAAGACATTAATTAAGTATTATGTTTAATTTAGAGTGCCCGCATGGGGCCAGTAAGTTAAAATAAGATAATTTTAAGTTAATTAAGCTAATTTTTAAGCATTTTTTTGTATAGCGCATAAGTATTAATGAATTTAAAATAATAAAAATGCATTTAAAATGAAAATGAAATAGCAATCGCTTCTCACTCGGAGGGTCCAGGTTCGAATCCTGCCCATGGCAAGTCAGTTTTTCATTTGTGTAATTGGAACTCAGACAGAAAAATTCTGCGTGTGAAGGCATAACACTGACACGTGGATTTGGCTTTTGTAGAGTTTCAAGCACAGAAAAAAAATACTGTGAATTATACCTCGAATAAAAAAAAACTCTCCGTCCTATTCGGACTCCCACCCCTGAAGAGCAAATATCGAAACCAAACACAATTTCAAACCAATACAAAACAATTTTCCTTTCTCCTCCTTCTAACTTTCCGCCCGCGCCGTGGCAACAGTAAAAGATTATCAACCACTTAGGCGCGCGTAAATTATAAAAAAAAATAAGTACCTGGACGCCGTACACCCGACGTTCATGGTTAAAGTGATCCGTGTGTCTGGAGTCGGCTTCCCAACAAACGTCTCCGGAGGTAGTGTCAGGGCAAACAAAGTCCTTTTCTATCATAGCTGTCGATTATGATATTCTGTCTAATTCATCGATGTTGAGTGTCCCTTCTTGTTGACAGAATATACTTGGTTTTGCCTCATTTACCGCTACACCCATTTTAGCAGTTTCCGTTCCAATGCTAGTGAACGCCCGCTGAGTTCTGCGTTGCACAGATTTGGGAAAGATTGTGCCTCCTGGGTATTGATCTGGACTTCTTGAGTTTTATCCATTATCTACCGGAGTGTGAAGTCTGGTCAATTGTGGACATTCATAGTCTGAAACCGCACTGATAGGAGCTAATCAGTTCACACCATATGGCAGATAAAATCTAGTACGCGATGTTGAGGAGATGTATACCTCTATAATTGGCTCAGCAGAGGGGAGCTTCCTTTTCGTTAATCGGGGCAAACGGTGCTAAATTTCACTCATTGGACATACACTCTTCTGATCAGATCTGAAAAATAAGTTGGTGCATGCTCTCCACAAAGTTAATTCCAGCAGTTTTGAATACCTCGGCCCTTAAGCCGTCAAATTCAGCTGATTTGTTGGATTTTAGCCTAGATATTACTATCATTACTTCATATTTGTCAGGTGAGCGAAAGCTTTGGCTATCATTGTCTAACTTGAATGGTCTATTCTTCTGGCGGGATGTTGGGCTTCCTCGCTCTTATGTAGTCTGCATAAGAAGTTGTTCGATATTCTCAGTTCGATATACAGTACCGACTGCGATTCTACTGCAACGTTTTTTCTACATCCCTACAGATTTTTGTGCACGTCTTATTGCCTTGAGATGTTAGCTTTACTTATTGATAAAACCTCCGTACATTATTACTGGAGTATAAACTAAGTTGCAGTTACCACTAAGAAATTTTGTAAAGTGTCAGTCGGAAATAAAGAATGGACAAGTAACGTCCAAAAGAGGAATACAACTCACGCTTCTCTGGCTCTTTTTTTTCTTTTCGAAAAGCCGATGTGCCTCCCATCTCTTCTGCTCGTAGAGCCCACGAGCGGCTCTTATTCTTCGTTGTAGCGCCGCTTTGTACGCTTCTTGCTTAGTTAAATCTACTTTTCTTTCTTTTCTTCATCAATTTGGATTTCTTGGTGGTGCCCAGTTGCGGCATCTCCGGTGGCACGTTGGCAAGCACGTTGGTTCTTGATGCTGGTGGCATAAGAGTTGTTGAGAGAAATCGGGATACACGTTTGGCGAAGATTCTGCTAGTCTCTCTATGTTATATCTTCTCACAGTAGTTCTCCTTCGAGGAACACCTAGAAACAGTCTTTAGTGCAAGGGTTTATTCACGGTGTTACCAGGCACCACCACTGGGAAATAAGGCAAACACTTCAAGTTATAGGACGGTCAACAGTTTCAAAGTTTTAAAATTTTTTTTGAGCTACAATAGTTTCAGGCTCTTGAACGTGGTTTTCTAATCATTGTTTAAAGAAAAGGACTGGCAAATTATTTCTAAAGTAGACACTTTTGTCATAAAGTTGTTGTCCTTTGTTTTACTACTTTTTGAAACAAAGAAAAAAAACTATTGCTTGAGGATAATAACAAAATGTTTCTTTTTATTAAAAAATTGTTGCCAATTCTTGGAAACAAACACGAAATAGAGACATTGACTTTCTTACCCCATCTCAGGTCGATTTCGTTGGCACAAAAAACCAAAATATCAATTCAAAACAAAATCGAAAGAGATAATGAAAGATCAATTGAAATAAAAAAAGGAAAATTGCAAAATAGCTCTCTCGAGACAATTACAGCATTGAACTGATTGATCGTGACCGAGAAATTCAGTTGAGTCCGGTGTTTTTTCTTACGAGGAAGTCAACCAATTTTCGGTTTTGGTCAAAAAAAAATCTATCTAACTGCAATCGTAAAAAGAAATAATTATTAGTCTCGCAGGTTCTTATGACGTTTCGAAGAAATTTTCTTTGAAGTAATTAGATCGCGCGCATTTTTTTTTTTCAAATAAAAAATAAATTTAAAAAAAAAATTTTTTTAAACGAGAAAAATAAAATTTCTGTGTATCTACATATATCTTGGATTACAAAGTAAAACACTAAACCAATACACTACTGTGCTACAAAGATACGTCTACCAACTGAGCAAGGCGTTTACGCCTCTTGGGGATGGCAATTAAGGATCAACAGGTGAGGGGAACGCACCAAACACAATATCATAAATTATTTCAAAATAAGTATACAAAAGAATTCAAATTGAGCGTTTTTCAGTTGTTCTACTTTTTGTGTTTTTTTTCTTTTTAATCTTAATTAAAACAAAAAAAGCAGATAATAAGAGAATTTAAAAAGATATCAGGGAAAAAATATAAATAAAACCAACCGACACATAAGTTGGCAATAAATTTATTTAAATTAATAAACGTCCGTTGGCAAATGAAATAAAAACAAAAAGAAAAGGAAAAGAGAATTAGAACAAATTCCTCAATATACATACGAAGAAAATGATTGGTAAATGAATTTTAACATTTTTATCTGAAAGATACACAACTACTCGTCTACTGCTCAGTAATCCTTTAGCTGAAATGTACCTGTAGATACATTATATACGCGAATTAATTATCATTCATTTTTGTGTTGTACACTCATTTGTGGTGATGGTGGTGATGGTGGTGATGTTCTGCGATAAACATTTATGTATGTATCTTTAGTGACCACCAAATCAAGTTGAAAAACCACAGAGCCACTTGAAGGTGTGCATGAAGGTGTCAATGAAAAGTATCTACGTCGTGTGGTTCAAGGTGAATCTATCACTCACCGCATCTTTCAATCAGCCACTGCCAAGGATTTGTATATTTTGTGGACCTAGTTCTTGCTTTTGTATGGCTTTAACCATGGCGACGCTATTCGATGATGAGTTCTGACACTTTTTGTTTAGAAAAAAAAATCACGCAACAACACAATACAGATAACTTTTTTTTATTACATTCACGTTCTTATTAGTTGTTTGTTTCCGAGTGTTTTGAATAAATCAGTTATCTAAATTGCTGTTTCTGAAAAATGTGCAAAATGTGCTTCCGGTCTTAATCTTAGAGCCAGAGAGAATGACACACTTTTAATGGCCCTACATATATGCGTTTTTGGGGTTCATGGTATCTTGAAATATCTTTAAGTTTTCCGGAAAAGGTTTCAAGGTACAAACTGCTATTTAACCTTCGATAGAAGTTCACAAAACTTTAACAGAAAAGTTATAGGGAATTGTGTTACGAGTAGATATATACTCCCGTTGCCTTGCAGACAAGTCTGAGAGAAACTTCTTTCTTTGATGTCATGCTGTCGTGAGTCTAGGAACCAATTAATTCTGATCGAACTTTGATCCGTATAAGTGTGATCGTGTGCAGCTTTACTTAGTTCAGCAAGTGGATTAACTTGCAGATAGTTAGTCAGCATTGTTCTGAGGGATATTGCTTCTGATATAAAAAAAAACTCTTTCTTGACTTAGGGAAACTTGTTTACTTCTTCATTACACTCACAGCCTTTAGTTGTTAGATAAACATTATTCGTAACCTAAATCGCTTGGTGGATTGTCATTCTAGAATTCAAAAGCGTAAAATCAGCAAAGTCTAGTTAGACCGTCAGTATACATTTGACAGAATATCATTGGGTTTAAAGAAAGTCTAATTCAGAGATATTTTGATAAAAGTAAATAAATAAATTGTTGCCCCGACAGTCCGTGGTTGATCCGTACCTAATCTGTACCAATTACTGTGGTAATGTGTCTTGTCGACTCCATCGGATAACTGAAGATATCACTTTCAGAGTTCGGCGATGTCGGAAAGCACAATACTTTTCTTTTCTCTTTGGTATTGGCCGAGTCTATATAGCAGTAGGCAAATACACCCACTTCGCCAAGCACCAACTACCCTGAAACGATAACGACATATTTTGTAGAAAACGTTTTTCTAATTGAAAAATTCCTTGGACTTATAGTTTGGAATAGAGCAAACAATAATCCTTAGAGCTTAGATAATCTGAACCTTTTGCCAGAGTCCAGCCGAAAAAGATCAAAGCCTTGTGTAAACAAAAAGTACAAACTGTGGTCTCGTATCACAAAGGCGTTTTAAGAATTTCCCGAAATATGCCACCCAGCTATTGGCAAAACTGCAGCTAAACTCTTTCTATCAGGAAAAATGGAAAATGGATCGCTCCAACCGTAAAGGTATATTTATTTAAAATTATCTCGAATTGACTTTGTTGAAATGTTGAAAAAATATGGTCAAGTCATTCCAATAAAAGCATTCTTTTTTCTGTCCAAACAGAGCACTCAGATAAAGAACTAATCCATCTTACTCGTTGTAAGTTCCTCTTTCTAAAATTTCTTAGTCTTTCGAAGAATGATGAGCAAGGGGTTCGGTGGTGTCTTCACTACCAGCACACATCACGCGCTGAATACTAGCAGTCTATGCGAGCGAAAGCTGGCCATTCACATCAGTAGTGCTGCGTGGTGTCGTCATCACTTTCACAGCAAGCATCGCAGGATATTGTATCAATTATACCCAGCACGTGCTTAAGTGATTAGCAAAAGTGTAGTTTCCTTCACGAGAAATATCAGAAAAGCCACTGATCTCTTAGAGATATCGGGAAGTATTCCTTTGTTCTGCCGTTAACTTTCAGAGTGATACAATTGTAGGTTCGGGTCCTAAAAAAGTCTTCTCTAAGCCTTTCCTAGCAAGTTCATTCGAGATTTCATTACCTGTGATCCCTTTGTGACCTGGGACCCGGACAAGGCTCAGTGAATTTAGACATCTGACTATGTTCAGTGAAGTCTTACATTCCTGAACTAGCTTGGAAGTCGTAAGAGGGCTTATCAGCACTTTCAGCACAGCTTGACTATCGCTATAGATGCCAATAAAAGCATAATCGGTAATCTCAACGGTGGGTTGATGGACATGAGAAGGATGAAAAGCTATGATATGCATATACATACTAAGGTAATTACTATAAGGAAAGGAAACAGCGCTTATTTAGATTATTTAGATGCGGATTTACCATAAGCTGCAGACTTGGGCAAGAAGTCTTGAGCTTCTAATACCTGAACGACAGCCTCATGACTATCCGCGTCAAGGCTAAATTCGCCAATATAAGCAATGTTCGAAGTATGACGTTCAAATCGCAGCAAATGAGGACATCTTTGGTATGACAGTTGGTAAGCATAGACTACACGACACCACGTATGGCAATGAACTTAGGGTATAGACTTTGCGTCCGGGCTTAGTATCATTATTGCAGGCAAACGGTTTCCTCATCTCAATACTCGTATATCAAGGTGACATGGCGGTCTCCGGATCTTAAAACGCTAAATCAAATTGATCATTTTTCGATAGATATAAGGCATGCCTCCAATATTCAAGACGTCCGAACGTATTTCCCAAACGACATAACAAAGAAGAACTATTGCGAGAAGATACAACGCAGAAAAGCTGCAATCGCAAGAGACCGCCAGGATCCGAAAGCGAATCCCGAAATCTCTCAACAGCTCCTATGCCGCCAGCATCAAGTACCGAGGACCAGTGTCATCAAAGATGTAGGGTTTCAACCGACCGCCACCAACAAATTTCTATTTTGATGAAGAATGCCGGCAAGCATATGCAGTTAAAAAAGAAGGGTATAAAGCGGTGCTACAACGAAGTACCGGAGTCACTCGTGAACTCAGTCAGAGAATATAGAAAAACTTCTTCTGAAGTCTGTATAACGAGAACTACGAGGGGCGTTCAATATATTCTCGGTATCGATATGAAGGAAAATGCGAATTCAATTTAAATTGTTTTTATTTTTCAATATAATCTCCCCTAACATCAATGCATTTGTTACATCTTGAGATAAGCTTTTTTAAACCCTCAAAAAAATAAATTTCCTCTTTCTCTGCAAAATACCCATTTATTGCCGACTTGAGTTCTTTATCATCCGAAAATCTTTTTCTATATATCATCCGTCTGTGCAGAATGCCGACTGAGAACGCTCGCTGCTCTGTCAAGCACTGTAACAACTTAACCGAGACCTATGATATCAAAAAGGTTTTAGACAAGGTGACACGCTGTCATACGACTTCTTTAATATCTTGAAGGAATTATGCGGAACTCACAGGCAAACACTGGGTGCACAATCTTTCAAAGGTCTGTGCAGCTTGTAGCGTACGCCGATGATATCGACATAATCGCTCAACTCAGCGGGCTATCACCGGTGCATTCGGTAGCACTAACACGAAGCTGCCAAAATGGGTTTAGCGATAAATGAAGGCAAAACCAAATATATGCTGTCAACAAGAATAGACACACAACACCGTCGAATTGGACTGAACGTCACAATCGGCAGCTTTAACGCCGAGGTATTAAAGAACTTTATGTACCTTGGCTCTGCCATAAATTTTGCCAATAACATCTCAGGGGAAATAAAACGAATACTAACTCTTGTCAGTCGCTCTTTATTTGCTCTCAGTAGGCAATTTATCAGTAAGGCCCTATCCCGAAAAACTAAGCAGACTCTAGATAAGACGTTTATCATCCCAGTCCTACTTTATGGCGCTGAAGCTTTGACTCTATGGAAAGCGGATGAAGATATCCTCAGTTGTTTCGACAGAAAAATCTTACGAAAAATATTCATCCCATTTGTATTGACGAGCTTCGGAGAAGAAGGAAAAAACTGCGCAGCAGTCTCCTGAGATGGCTAGGACATGTAGAGCGAATGGACTCCAATGTTCCGGCCACAGAATATTCGAATCATAAGTAGAAGTGGATCTCAACAGAATTGGAGTGCGCAACTGGACGTAGTTAGCTAAAGGCTGGATTAACTGGAGAGGCCCATGTGTACCCCGGACTGTAGCGCTACCAACGTACGAGTAAGTAAGTAAATCTATATCATTCCATAAAACTGTAACTATTTTCTTCTGTATCGGGCCTTGCCCGAGGAGTAGATAAACAACACTAATATGACTAATATCGTAACATATGTGACGGAGTACATATACTCGAAGTATATGTAAAGAACTTATGCACTTCTTCGATTCTCACGTTCCGTCACATTGACTTCTTTACAAGCTTGAATTTGTATCCCCTTATTTCACTTATCAGGCAAAAATTCAATTTCTGGTCAGTCTCTGAAGTAGTCGACAAGAATTCAATAAATTTTGTAATTCTTCAGAATTTTGATTGCAGGAATAATGTTTGCACTCTTAGAAGATTCATTACTATAAATGACTGATATGAGTTTGAGACAGATAAATTGACGTCCATGCTATTTCTTAGCATAATTGCGAAGTCATGCCTTCATGTCCTGAGTTGATGCTCATCCGCATTTAAAATAGAGCTATAGACATATTTTATCAGGTTTTGTTTAGAACAAATACCGCCAGAAGGTTCCTTTGTGATGCTATACTCGTCATATCATCATACTATAACTTCTGCCTGCGATCTTTTTGGTATGCGCGTTACTGGGCTTCAAGTTCTGTTTTCTCTACTGCCGAAGCTGCTGTAATACATTCTACAGGTATACTCTTACCGGCATATGGAGTTTAGTTCTTCGGTTGCAAGAACACTTTTCACAGCATTCAATAGTGTGCTAAACTTGCTGACACAGAACTACTGATTGTTTTCGCATCCAAAAAGAGATGGACCATACTGTATATTTGGAGAAACACCTTTGTTAATGGATGCAGTAAGTATACATACATATGGGAACTATCTAGGAGGATGCTGGCCAGATTTCATTCCGATGTCGATTCTGCATTGGCTTCGGACTTTTAAGGCGTTCGCTTATTGCAATGCAGTCGATTTGATTACGGGCAAAAGAGATCGAGCTGACCTTGTAGTAGAGGTTGTGTTCGAAGGAGACTCATCACTTTTCAGATTCATTTTTTTTTACAAATTTCCATACAATAGCATGGTGAAGAGTAGCATAAGGCTTATTGAGATGTTCATCTTGCGCGTCATTTCATCTACCTTGTAGTGAAATGATTAGCTATTGGGTGGTGAGATACGGATTGGGAGATCCATCTGTGAAACATTGTATGAAATTTGTTAGCATAATACTATAATATTTCGGTTCACATAGATACCATAAACTTTCTATAAATGTTACATTTTCAGATTCCCTAAACTGAGATTAAAAGGATATATTGTATGCATAATGCTCCAATTCCCAGCGGCGCGTCGTGGGTATACATATATTCAAATCCCTTAAAACGTAGTTCATATACATCCGTAGATCTATAACGACGAAAGAGCTTGAATAAGATTAGATTAGATTGTTGTGGGAGTTGGTATAATGAATCCAAGATCCTCAATTTAGAGCTCATCTTTGCTGCCGCAATTTGTGAGGAAGGCAGCTAAGCCTTTAGGTAAGCTAGAAGCTATGTCCGACGCTTTAAGGTAGAATTTACCTAGGTAACGTTGACGTATTTTGGTTAAATCATTGTAGTCACATAGTATGTGTTCTGCTGTTTCCACATCTTCGTTGCACAATCTGCATATATTATTGATAGCCCACAGAGTGGTCTTGGCATCAATCTGTTTGTATCCACACTGGCATGTACGGATGCCTTAGTGCGAGGACCGTATACTCGTCTTGGATCCGTCTGTGTACCATACATGTGAGTCCTTGGCAAATGTTAAGACGGTCTGGAAATGTAATCTTAAAGCTGTGTCGAAAGTTATATCGTGGTCTATTAAGTGTATTTCAAGTAGTGTATTCGTTTTTTTGAATTCGTGAAGAATTGCAGTAAGAACTAATTTGAAATTGGATTCATGTTCTGTGGTGGGATGTTTAGGATAACTTCAAGCGCAGCTGCTGGTACAGTTTTCGTTTCACCAGTTGTTCAGACACTAGTCTCTGTAATTTGTTGAGTTTGGCCTGTGTTGACCTCTGGGTTGCTTTATGACACCAAACGGCGGCTGCATACGTGATGATAATTCTCGTTATTGCTGTATTGCTACATACATAGTGTCATTTTGGGATTAAGTCGCCAATTTTTTCCAGTTAGATTTTTGTTGGTCCATAGTGAGGTCCTGGTCTTGTCAATAGGCTTACAAAGGTGAATGTTCCACGTGTGATTCCTAGATATTTGACTTCCGTTGAGAACTCTATTGTTTCAATGAAGAGTGTGGCATTTCTGAGTCTTCCCCGCCATCTTCTCTTAGTGAACCTAACTATTGTGCTTTTCTTGGGATTGACTTTGAGGCCAACTTTGGTGCACCATTCAGCAACTAGGTTCAGAGCCCTCGGGAGGCGATCCGAGATTGTGTCCTCGGATTAGGATAGCAATATCGTCTGCATATCCTTGGACATAGAAGCCATCATTGCTGATACGTGCCTTCACACGCAGAATTTTTCTGACTGAGTTCCAATTACACAAATGAAAAACTTGAAAAACTTGGCATGGGATAGGATTCGAACCTTGACCCTCCGAGTGAGAAGCGATTGCTAGTACCACTACACCACCGCCACCCCTAATGCTTTGAATATTTGTACCTTGCACTTTGTTGTACGTTATTTCTGTAACTGAGGTAGCACTTAGCAGTTGTCGTAGAGTGATAGTTTTCTGTCCACATTATCAACTGTATATATTCATTATTTGTCTTAGGCCATGTACATAGGTGCCGTTTGCTGTACACTGTGCAATCATAAGAACATGTTTCTCTGAATCCAAAGGCACTCTAAAAGTTGGTTTCTTTATACAGACTTGAGGTACAATGACTTTTTGAGCCAAATTTTTTGACATCTACGATCGATTGACTCTAAAAATGGACATTTCATTTTGACAAGTATAAACACAAATTTGCAAGCTTTCTAAATTTTACAATGAAATCGCTGACAGACATTTGACAGACTTCTCCAATGGGGGGAAAATTTTTCCCGAGCAAATATTTTTCCGATTTCCTTCACGACGGTGATGTGGTAATTCAAAAACATTTTCAAAACATCAATCAATCCTTTCTGTCATTTTGTGCTCATTACAATATTTCTTGTACTCGTAACTTTTGGCTAAAAAACAATAAATTCATCATAATCCGACATGACAATTAGGCAATTCCCGGCGAAATCCCGGAAACGTTCGACTATCTCAGGCATTCGATCTTAATTGCTTCGAACATGAGATTTACAATTTACGCGCTAAATTTACCTAACGAATCGACCGCCACATCAGTTCACCGGGTGCACTCTAAGTTGTGTTCGCTTTCGTTCTTCATATAAATTTCGCACTTCTTTCGGGACCCTGAGGGGTGTACGAGTACTCGTATTTTGTCTCATAGACGAACTCGTATAAATGCAATCGGAGACAATCTGAGATAATTTGCTGAAAATTCGCCAATTGCTTGAAATTCAATTCGAATGTCGTCCCGTCATTTTTGTCGTTGTCGTTGTCATTTTCACTGCCTCGAGTACTATATGTTATTTCGTGCTAATTTGGGGCACGAACTACCAATTGAAACAAACGAATACATCGAGACTGAGATTGAGATTGACAAAACGAATGCGTAATTATGAGTTCTGGCAAGTAAGCTAAACTAATTGGAATACAAGATGAAATTTGGCACAAATCAATTAATCAGAATTAGCATTAGTATACATGTTAGTATTAGTATTGGTTTCAGCAAATGCCCACTGTCTTCGGTAATGTTGCATCAGGCATGATGACACAGTGCGGCACTGATGATTAAATGATGATGATTTGTGGGCGAATTTGTTCGATATTGCTTTGATGTTGTTGGTTTATCATATGATTCTGCTTAGAGAAAAAGTGTAGATGCAATTTGAACATGGGTTTATGTATGCACATGTGTACTCGTATATCTTAACTGGTTATAAGTTGCTGGTGGTTTGAAAGTGATTGATGGTTGACTTGCAAAGCGGTTTCGTTTTTAACAGTGTTTTGAAGCTGAACGAAAAGTATTTACTGAAATTTGAAGACAGTAGCACCTCTATACTTCAGTAAATGTCGTTGATTATTCATCTTTCTAAATGTGTAACTACTCGTAAGTAAGTGCCAATCAGCTTCTTTAAAGCCTGGGTCTCTGGATTGATATACGAGTTATTACAACATTGTTGCGTTAGTTCTCTACTTAGTTAGTTCTCTACACCGGCCCGTTGCACACATTTAAATCGAAAGCCAAGACTGGAGTGCATAATTGTTTACCTTGTGGCTGCAGATCTGTGATTGCTGACTTGAACAGCACCTAGGGGGTCCGACAAAAACATAAGTTTGTATCGAGTACTTGTTTGTGTTTTCATGGCAGCTTATGTGTGGAAGTTGAGATTTAATGTCCGCTTCAATTCAACAGTCTTCATCCACACACTGGTCCTTCAGGGTGTTGACTACGCGGAAAGTGCTTATCCCACAGAAAAGCATGATCTTCACTTTAAACTGACTGTTATATCGAGTCGTCGAAAAAATGAGAGAGCGATTGTCCTGCAAATCAGGGCGCAGAACAACAATTTGTCGACAACATCTTAGCCGATTAAATTTCATCGATTAAAAAATTTTACAAATTAAATAAAAATTTTAAAAATTTTAAGTTTAAGAATGTTGCAATGTTTACGAGCAGCTTTTTTTGGTATTTCCTCTTGCTTCTGAAAGTGAAGGTACTATATAACACGACGATTTAATAAATTTCTATATAATTATTGCCCCCTTATTCCAATACCCTACAACAAATTTTATTGAAAAACTTATCAATCATTTAATTGTTAGATTACTGCGTTGCTCCAATCGCGCAGGAGCAACTCGATCATGAGGAAAACAAACTACAAAAAAGGTGGACAGAGGAACTCCTCAGTGTGTTATATTCTTACCTCATCTGCACCATCCTGTTGTACACAATTAGAAAGTAATGGGTTTAACTTGACTTGACTTAACTGACGTTGTGGCCATTCTAACATATAATAAAGCAAATGTATTTTAATTCATATCCACTTTAGAAAGCCGTGAATTAATCCACTAAAGACGGTGATTGTTCTCTTCACTCTTCACAATGGATCAGTTACCATCAGCAAGCCTTTGAAAGATTGAGGGCCCTGGGCTTTTTCTTTTTTTCGGAACAGAGCACTGAAATAGTTAGTTAGTAAGTTCCTTTAAATGGAATATTTAAGACTTTCAAATAAATTCGTGTCAACGCTTCTGTGATAAAGTGCCTTCAGTATTAGCACCACCACTTCGAGCGGAAGCCAGACATTCACAGAGGCAGTGCTCCGCGGTATCGTCATCACTAAAGCAAGCGTCGCAGGATGTTGTATCGCTTACGTCCAGCACAATTAAAAACTTAGAAGAAACTGTAGTTAAGTCACGGGGGCAGTAAGCAGCCTGCAGTCATTTCTACTGAGTGTCCCTCAGTCCGCAGGTTGACCGCTGACCTCTTAGATACATCGGGAATAATCGTTTGGTCCACCAGCGACCTCGAGAGTTTTGCCGTCTGCAGTTATGCTCATATGAAACCAAACGGTCCATGGAAGCCCTAACCAAAGACACAGGCAGAGCTAACGTAAATGCGGGTCCGGGAAAACTTTCCTTTGAGCCTAGCCTAGCAAATTCATCGGCAATTTCATTTCCTTCAAATTCAGCGTTCAGTGATCTCTTGCATTCTTGAGCTAGCTTGGAAGGCGTACAGGTTGGCTATCTCGCTACAGATGCAAGTGCCTCGCCCCTCCATCAATTCTTCACAATATATTTCGGTGCCATTAGAATTGTGTGTATCTTTGCTTGATACACAGATGTAAGTTTTCCTATCGGGGAGTAAAATATACCATTGTCGTACTCCAAAAAGACACCAGCACCGTGTCCTAGATTGGTTTTGAAGCCATCTGTGAAGCCCCGTCTACATTCCTTTCCTGGTTCAGATTTTGGTCGAAGCCAGTTTTGAGCACAGGGAAAGTTGATCTCGCACTTTTTCCGCAGAACGAGTTCTGATGTCATTGTATCAGCCGGCATGTCCTAAGACCAAAATCATAACTCCAATGCGTGTTGTACCAAAGACCACTTCTCTTTAAACGGGAGGTTACTTTGAGAGTGCAGCCCATAAGATGAATATCAAGGGAAGGAAGAAGGAAGAATAATGCGTCTAAAGCGTAGCCCGGCATCCTAGGGAAATACCCATTCAGCCGAGACAGACCGCTATTTGGGATCTGGCAAAACTAGTAATAATGTATTTTCGTGAAAGCTTATTTCACCAAACAACCGAGGCAACGGATATACGGATATAATTGACGAGATCGGCACGACCCTTATTAGTGACAGGCCCCATGCCCTGCCCGCAGCCTCTTTGCACTACCCGAAGCCGACAGCGCCTTAGAGGGTTTCGACGTAAAACGTTTAGTTCGTAGAAGTTTGTTATCCAAGATGACACCCAAATACCTTCTTTGGAGAATTGGATCGTGCTGCCTTTCAGCTCTAGATATTTCAAGCCTGTCAACTTAATCCTACTTGTAAAAAGAACAGCCTCAGTCTGGCAGTGAGCTTCGTTTACTTCATTTCTAATAGCGGCTATTATCACCCGAAATCTACTTCCACCCTTCTATACTCCTTTGTTGAGAAACTGTAGGAAACATGTCCAAAGCTAATCATATGACAACAGAAGATTCTTTATGGACATCGGACCTGGGCGGGAGCTCGCTTCGAAATTCTAATAGTTAACCGCTCCTTCAGTTTGAAGATGAAATAGATACTATCATCAAGCACTATAATCACTATTGAAATTAATTCTTGTTAATTCTTGCCTAGTTCAACACCAATGCAGCAGTTTAAACTTTGGATGTCCTTAATGTATCGAATGCCAATACTGTAACCACGTGCATTTCGATAGGCCATCCTATCATGAATATGCAAAAAATGCCGCTCTACTGTCTGTAGGAAGATGCTCACTGGCTGACGTGGTAGACGTAATATACTACAATTGTAGTTGAAATGAAATTGCAACAAACCTCTTGAAGTTCTCTTCACGATGTCTGATTTGGCTCAATCAGTTCTAAGAGGCGTAACAATTCCTTATAGTAAGGGGCCGACGCTTTTCTTACAGTATATGGTAGCTATATTCAGAAAATGTAGCTTGTCACTATAGAGAGTAATATCTGCATTTGTTGCTTGGTGCAATAACCTTACATGTAAATACGTTCGATCTGTCTGCACTACACTCCAAAGTACCGCAACACGATCCTGCTTTTGTTGCACTCTTGACTTATTCTCCATTGATTTGCAAGTGCATCCATTTATTTAATGAGGATACCTTGCACAAGGAGTCTCTTGAATGTCGGCCAGAAAAGATGGCCCTGAAACTGTGGCTGATACGAAAATATGAAATAGATTTTTCTTGCAGACAGTCGAATGTTTTCAGGACAGAGATACACGGAAAAAATGCTTCCTAACGTCTCTAAGTAATAAGTAGCATCCTTGCTGTGTCTCAACGAAAAAAAAAAACTATAGATGACTGTTGTGAAAGCACCTATGAAACTGCGAAGTTGTAGACCCTATCTTCACGACACATGAGGCTGAAAAACTACTTACAACTAAAACTCTAAAACTCATTTCGATTATCTCTAGTCAACCGATTATACCATAGATATGTTAGCAGGTCCAGCAGCCTTAAAACACTTACATACGAGTATGTGGCTTATGGCCACGAGTATGTGTGGATCCATGGCTTAGGATCCCAGTTCGCACATTCACCAGGGAATTGCTTCCTAATCGGTATTTTTATTTAGAAAAGATAAGGCTTAGTGATACTTTGTGCTGTCATAGGAACTTAAGGTGTTGTGTTTTAAGTGACTTTGCGGCAAGTTCTCTATCGTATTTGAACTGCACTTGCGATATGACTATAACTAAAAAAAATATATAAATCTTCCACTAACAGACTTGGCAGGCCATAAACAAGAGAGGTACACAAAAAAAAACTCGTCGTTATTATAACTGGATACCAAAGATGCTTGCAAGTGTCATGCTGAGTACTACATGGTTGCTTTTTTCGTTCGTTGTAATCTGGCCAGCTCTGTCTGGAGGACACATGAGACTCAGATGAACTATGGCAATACATCTTGACTACGCTAATTAAGGCTCCCGAAAATTACGCCAGATTATTTTTTTGGAAAAAATGCCAGAAAATGTTTCTGTTTTCAAATTTGGAACAAATAGCAGAATTTTGTTTAGAAAATATGCTAGAAATTACGGAAATTAGGCCAGACTGAAGTGGAAAAAGCACCAGAAAGTGCAAAGTGAAGTGACCCACAGACTCGCTTATAGGCGCCTGCCTGACAGTTGTTGACATACCCTTAGCGGAGCGACGAAGTCGCGTGAGCGGCTAAACCCTGCGGAGAAAAGGATGAAATCCTGTTGGCGAGCGAAGAAAATCACCCACCCCAAACTTGAAATACGCCAGACTCGCTTTAGGTGCCTGCCTGACAGTTGAGGGTTACAGTTACAAGGATTTCACACTATGGGCGTCTCTTTGACTTATACGGCCTCGGCCTCACATGCAGGTGCTCAGAGTGTTTTTCCATTATCAGGAAAGGAAAATATGTCAGAAATATCGTTTCTGGTATTTTTCCCAAACATGTTCTCTCTGGCGTTTTTTGGAAAAAAGACCTGAAATTTCAGAAAGATAGCCAGAAAATTCTTGCTTTTCTTCCTAGGGAAAAAGGCCAGACTTGTATAGAAAATCTTCTGGTGTTTCTTTCTTAAAAAAAATCTGGAGTTATTTCCAGGAGCCGCTAATTAAGTTTGCTTTCATTCAGGATATTGGATCCCACAATGTCCCACAATTACAAGTAAGAGGCGCACACAATAGGGCTCACAATAAATACGTTCAAAACAAGGGCCCTACTTTAATTTTAAGCCATATCATCAGCACCACCTAACTCAAGATGGTCGGCCAGCAATTTGAGAAAGTAGGCAGCTTTCTATATCCAGAAAGTATGGTCTCAAAAGATGGTGCTACCGAACTGTATGAGACGAAAATCTAAAAACAAGGCTGCGTTCAGTATGCTATATTAAATTTGTGGAGTTGTTTTTTCGAAGAATCAAGCTAAACTTGTTCCAATAAAACATGCTAATTTACGGGTGTACTTGTAAATTCATCAACAACAAAGAGGCCCCAAACCTTTATAAGTAGATGTCTTCGCAATATCTTAATAATTTTTTTAGCAATGCGTAAGCATATTGAATGACAAACTACACGTTCTATTGCAAATTATGAAATACAATGGAATCGACTTAGCCAGGAGGAAGGACAGTAGAAAGGAATCCAGATGTTTGGAATTTGACTCAAGTGCGTTGCAAGTAGTGGGAAACAAATAATGGTGCGGAAACTAATCCATTAAAAAATGTGCAATGAATCTGATTGAAATCCGCTTTTAAGTACTTGCCGCTTATTTGTAGTAGATATGGCTCAGAACAATTTGGGAGGAATTAACCTAAGACAAAATAATGAGAGTTGAAATGCGTTACAGAAAACCGAACAAGATGGGCCAAGAATAGTCATAGGAATTAAGTAGCATAAGGAGACCTGTTGACTGCAGACATCAGTTTGATCTGAAAGTATTCTAATAATATCTTTACAGTAAACTGCAGAGAACCATATCCTGTTAAACCATATCCTTCTTCCGAATCAGTCAGGGACATAATCAAATCCAATATTATATTTAAAAAAACAAACTTCCAATTGAGGTGTTTGAATTTTCTTTTTCAATATTGCCAAACAATACAATTTCACTCACAATTGTTGAGAAGCGTTTTCATGGTTTTTTTAAGCAATCAACTGGTGTGTTTGCACAGTTGCACTCCATTGACGAATTCGTTCAATACAATAGACAAAACAATTGTATCTCCAACATTCGGAAACCAAATACAATACACATTCTGATTTAGTTGTTCAATATTGATATTTTTTTTTCGAATTCACTCAATCATCGCATCATCCTAACAATGCTGGTACACTCTCATCCCATTCCATCTGCAACTTCCGTACAACTAAGAGTACAAATTCTGCCCCCGAAAAAGAACGCTCTCATGACATTCAAATACTATCCATCGCTAAAACTTATGACAGCGTTTTCGGCATTGGAGATTTTCAAAATCTCTACACAAAATTCAAGACACAAACCATTTTACTAACACACCTCCTTTTTCTGAAAAGATCCCAATGAACACTGTAGCGAAAAACGCTTTTACACACACATATTTTCCACTCTCACACTTATTAATATTTTATATCTGAAATCAAAGCGACAACATTCTAAAAATAAGTCCAGATACATACATACTTATGTATTCGCCCAAGACTTCGACCTCACTCGAGGCGAAATTATTTTATTTGAATAGAAAATTGAAAAAAAAAGAACCGTTTTCGTTTAAATTCATCGCAGTGAAGGCATTGAAAGCCGAAAACGCCCACAAGACGACTATTGCCGATGGCCCTTCGTATGAATCGAATTGTGTGTCACAGTAAACAAAAAGAAAAACGCGAGAAAATTATTTTTTAAATCCATCATAGCACGTGCGGATAAATATTTGATTGCCTTTACTTTCTCGACTCTCGAAAATCAATTGGTAAACCTTTTAAAAGGATGCTTTCGAACTGAAGTTAAGTATTGCCCTTACTTAAGTTTCACTGGTAAGGGTGAAAGAAAATGTTTGAAATAATTGCAATAGGTATGTCGTCAGTTGAAACTGTCGTATACACATCAATGTTTCCAAAAACAGGCTCAAAATATTTTTGAAAACATAGACCTATTATGAAAAGTGGTTTGGTCTTACGCCCGCGCTCAGTGCAAAACATCAAAACTCTTTGTGACGGAGCTGTGGCGTCCATTTGTTCAACATGGACCAGCCATCTCAGACGTAAGCAGACGTAAGATCTGCTTCAATACAAACGAGACCGGAAATCACACGCTGTATCTTTTTCTCGAAACGCTCAAATGCTGCTTCATTCGCTTTGCAGCTTCTGTGCCACAGGACTGGTATGTATGATAAGAGTTTTATTTAAAACCATTTTTGCCTTACAATTGCCTCCTGAGCCCAAAGAAACATCGATTGACATGAGCACTTCCGAGTCTGATTTCTGCGTTGATGTTATTGCTACGTGAAGCTGCGGAACCAAGGTAGAAGTCGAAGTAGAAGTCATATATTTTGATTTGAGGACCGGATTAACTTCGGACAGATAAAGGGTGGAAGCGGTTAAATAAAGTTAGGGCGTGAGGCATATGTGGAAAGGAGAATGTTCTTAAGGAACACTTTGCTAAGGTGGTGGTTGAAGAGAGGCAGAATATCGTTAATTTCATGAAGTATTCTAAACATTGGCTCCATGTGTTCTCAATTCGTTCTGTAAAGATTGGCTGGAAAAATGGCAAAGACCTAAGATTGCGTGGGTTGGTGTTAAAAGAGATAAGTTGAAAATCAATGTAACTAACTAAGATCGAATGAATGAGGAGAATATTGGAGACTTTTTGTCGTATAGAGAGGGGTTTTAAATTTATAAGTTTCAGCCAATCAGTGTATGGTGGTAAGTTTTGGCTATCATCCCACGGAAATCGTAAAAACCTGCGTTTAACAACTACTACACGAAGGATGTGAGTTCTGTAGCAGGATGACCAAACTTAATGAAGGCAAGGGCAGAGTTGGCTTTTTTATCAAATTATCAATGTGAGAACGGAAATTGATTTCCTTATCACAGATAACACCAACATAACGCAACTCATTCACTAAGGACACGGCAGATTAAAGATCACAGAGAAACGAGGTGAAATAGGAGAGCGATTACGGGTATAAGTTGTAGCCTGACACTTGTTGGCGTTACACTCAAGGAAATTGAAACCAAGTACAAAATCTGTCTAGACCTTCCTGCAGTGGTAGACAGTCTAAGGAAGATGATATATGTCTAAAGATTTTCATATCTTCTGCAATAAACAGATATGTATAAATTATCAATGATACAAGCAATATCATTAATAGTCAGAATAAATAATAAGGGACTAAGGTGGCTACCTTGAGGGACACCAGAAGAGGTTTTAATTGTGTCAGAAAACATGGACGTAAGTATGTTTGAACATAGTAATGTCGTTCATGTAAATAGGACTGGGATCACGTTATAAAGCCTATTTGGAAACCAAGAGCGTTTAATTTAATATAATATAACTGCCAATGGTGACGTTTTTTCCAACCCGACGGTTATGTGCGTCTTTTTCCGATGACAGCATGTATGAAACTATGTTTTGCTCCAATTTACTGTCCGAGCCATTTTGGCAACTTCTGCTGCAATACTCAGGAAAGCTTCTTTGGACGCTTGCTGTGTTTGTCCAATCACATACACGTTATATGGGTATATAAGTAATTGTACGGATTTAAAAAAAATCGCAAAAAGTCGTGAGTTTTGCACGATTCTGTCTAGAGTGATGTTAAAAAATATCACATGATAGCGCACTGTAATCTTTATTGCCATAGAAGGTCTCTATTAATTGATTGCCGAGCTTGATGAAGTCATCCTGCGCAACCTGATGATAGTTTGGCAGGGTCGCCAAAATTAGATATGGCGTTGTATAGCTCATCCCTATGCAACCTGCAATATAGCTTTGCAGTCTACAAATGGATGGTGTTTTCCAAGAACCGCCGTAGTGTGAACATTTAATCGATAGTGAACGTTCCTGGTGTGAAATCACACTGTTATGGACCAACTAGGTTGATCATAAATCATTACAGAAGCTTATAGCACATCTTATAGCCGATGTTTAGAAAAGTTGTTCCTATACAGTTGGCGCAGTCAAATGGCTCACCTTTACTACGGATTGGACAACGAAGTTGAGGTCCTGTCCATAGGGCATACTTTCCTCTAGTCATGTGTGACAAATGATGTGGTGCATGCTTCCAACCCGGCTATCTTCAGTTGCTTCAATAGCTCAGCAAATAGTCCATCTGTGCCAGCAAGCTTTTTAGACTTTAGTTTAGATATTGCTCCCTAAAGAAACTTAATCATTTCTCGTCAGAAGCGAATAAATATAGGAGCAGAGCACTCGGACTAGGAACTAGTCCTTTGCACTCTTTGAATGTTGCTTTTTCTAAAATTGCTCAGCCTATAGCGTTTCAATGATAAGGTGCCTATATTATCAGTACCCACCGCATCAGATCCAACTACCTGCACCGCTATGAGAGGTAGAACACCATGGTGTCGTCACAGCAAGTGTCGCAGGATATTGGTATCACTTCTGCTCAGCACACATAAGTGCTTAGCAACATCGTAGTGCCCTGTTACAATTCCCGTAAGCAATCTGCAATCCATCCTACTGCGAGACTGTGGGAAATTCGCTAACATCTTAGAGATGTCGGGAAACACTTGTTTTGCAGAGTTATGCCAGCTGCAGTTATGCTCATATGAAACTCAAACGTCAAATCCCTAATCGAGGATGCAGGCATTCCTAATGCAGATTGGGATCCTTAAAATATATTCTCTAATGGCTACAAAGCACGTTCATCGGAGATTTTGTTCACCTTGGTCCCATTGTAACCTGGGACCCACACCAGACTCAGTAAATTCTGCCTTTGGCCTGCGTATAGAGAAGCCTTGGGCACTATAGAAAATATGATTCTCCCACCGATTCTTCACAATTTAGTTCGTTCCCATAAGGTCAGACAGAAGTTTTTCTAACGAGGAGTCAAATCAAGTATTGTCTTCCTCCAGAAAGACGCCGGCAGTCCATTCTAAATTGGTTTTAGAGCCATCCGTGGAGACCTGACTATATCCCTTTCCTGGAATAGTTTTTGGCCGTATTTTTCTGCAACAGGAGTTGTAGTGTGACTGCATCAGACAGCACGTCCATAAGACCATAGTTAACAAACCGTCGGCGAGCCAGATCATCAAATCTGCAGCGCGTGTTGTGCAGTGAGGGCAAAGCAGAGCTGCTGAAATCCCCTTGCAGACGAGACAGACCGATTTCAAAGGCTGGTAAAAGCCACTGGGATAAATTTTCGTGAAATTTGTTCGACCAGACAACCAAATCAAAGGCCCAATATGGGCTTATCACAAACGTTTAGATTAAAAGGAGCCTCCTCAGTGACAAGCCCTTTGTCTTGCGGCATCCACTTCACATTGCCTCATGGGCGATAGTGACTTAGATTCTTCCAACTTAACTTAAGCCGAAAGATGTTTGTTACCTAAGATCATACACAAATAGCTTCATTGGAGAGCAGACTGTACAGCTACATAATCCGCGTATGTTTGAGCACAACATAAGCGTTAGAAATATTGAGAGAGTTTAGCAGTGAGTCGAATCACATGCCCCATAGCAGAGGAGATATCAACCAGCCTTGCGGGTAACGCCTCTTTACCGCCGCCATCAGATATTGGTTACAGTCACCATCCGTATTCAGTGTACTATTCAGGAGCATTGCTTTTATCCACAATACTAGTGGTTCGTCTACGCCGTCTGACTTACCCTCCTTAAAGCGTGTTCAGTTGGTTTTCTGCGGGTTCCTCCTCTTCGACAAGGTCGAGTCTTCGCACACGATTCTGAGTTCGATGTAACTTTGGCCTAAAATGGGAACCTCCGATAATACTTTCTAGGCGGTAATCCTCTAAGCGTACCTGTTGGTTAAGTCGATTTCTTGGCTGAGACCCAACATTGTTTATAACCAGGTCCGATGATATAGCGACATTTCTGAATACTACTTGGTATTGATGCCACTAATCCAGGGCGTTGACGATTGGTAGAGAAATACGTAATTGGCAAACGTTCTGGTGTCTGGTTGTGATTCTAGCCTTTCAACATTGAGTCTCCTCACAGTGTTTTTTCTCTATTGTGGCGCCTGGGACATCCGCAGACGTACATTGGCTTAAAATAGGTAGTGAAGTGACCCGGTCAACATTAGCCGCTCTGAATGTTTGGGAATCTTAAAACCTTTAATAGTCCCGTATGTCAATTGAAGTATAATCAATTTATGATCAATATAAAGACGATCTCAGCCAACTAAAAGTGATGCACTAGAGAAGATCAGCAGGAGTCCAAACTAACTGCATAACCAAACAACCATTTCCAACTTTATGTCGCACAACCAAAGTAAAGTCAAAGTAGCACTGCTCTTAAGTCAAAAAACTTAACTTCTTATGTCTCTTAATATTTTTCCCCTCCTATAAATAAAAGTAATAAAATTGCATCCCAAAAGTACTCTACTCATCGCCCAATCTGGGAATGCTCGTATTATACCGTATGTCAGCTGTGCCAATTCGAATTGAAATTCTCCAGACCTTACGAATGGTTTGAATAGCTTTATGTGTTTTGAGATGAGTAAATTTCGTTGACCCATTTGTGCCAAAAAGATGTTTTCGCATTGCAATAAAATATCAAAACACAATGCGGCGTCGATTCTGTTTATTTTAATTCACTCTAGTTGATTCTCAAATTTAGCACATTCTACTCAACATCTCGGACTAATTTGTTAAGTGTCTAAAAATAGATTTTATAGTGCATCACATTATCTGTTACACTTTTAATTTCAGAGTAAGCCAATGATCGGCGCTCGGCGCGGCGCTCTTATAAGTTTACTTTTACGACTGACAATCAGTTTGATGGAACATAAACAATTACATAACGTGTGTGCAGTTCTATGTGTTTGATTGTTAATAAAACACAAAACTAATTCACTGGAAACACGTCAGTGCAAAAGGATTAACGTACGCAACAGTGGATCGAGCATAAAAGTTATTTTTAATGAAACCTAAAATGTTTGTGTGATGTAATATCTACGCAAATGTTTTAGTGAGATCTTGAGAAATTTCATTGGGTTTCACTTTCCGGATATTTTTTTTAAAGTTGACAACAGATGAACAATTTAAAGGGCACTAGGAAGTGTATTTTATAATTGGTTGTTAAGTGGCGCCCAATGCGGGACAGTTCTTACACTTCGATATGCATCCTTGGCTCGTTGTCCTGGTATCAAACTTTCATGTGTATAAGAAACTTTCATGAATTGTACATTTTCGTTTGGTTGATTCAATCTAAATTACTATTCTCGGTGGTGTAGTTATTTCTGCTTTCATTGCAGTGTTAAATGAGGGAAAACTATTTTCCCAAATTCATTTAGTGTTTAGTATCACGAATGCGCAATATTCATGGTGTCTAATCAAAGCAATAATTTCTGTGGTTGCTTGGATGAAGCCTATGGGAACGGACACCACATGGTTGTGTGGATATTGCTGCTTGAAGGAGAACAGACACATAATTCTGTTATCCGTTGTTATGCCATCGTACCGGGAGTAATAAAGCAGTAAAAGTATAATAAATTTCCCGAACACAAGTTACATGTGTATGGATGTGGTCAAAGTGAATGTTGATGTGGTGTACTGTTATAGTATGAACTTATTTATTAGTTGGGGGTAGAAATAGCTCTGTGTCGGAAATACGAGCATAAATGTTTAGCGACAAAGTGCACAGTTGGAGTTTCTTTTTGGTATTTGCTTTCCTTAATTTCTTTATTTATTTCGTGCAATAAGATACAGATATTGCCTGAGATACTATGAGATTACATTCTGATTGACATCACTATGACCAATGTATAAGACTGAGCTGTCCAGGATTAAGCACATTTAATTCATAGTGTGGGGGACCTGCCGGTCGATTGATCCCTTAACCCTTACTCATGTCGACTAAAATAGCAATTACATGCTCAGCCAGTAGCTTAATACTGGCGTACGGCGTCATAGGTCTCACAACCCTATACGGAAGAGATTAAAAATAAGTGGTGAATCAACCTACGGTCCCGAACAAAAATGGATTCACTGTTGCCGACCCTCGCAAACGTTTCAAGAACAACAACCTTCGGATCTGAATGAGGAATTTTCGAACCCTTAATAGGCCACGAGGAGCTGAGCAATTAGCAAAAGCCTTTGACTGCTATAATGCAGATATCACCGCCATTCAGGAAGTTCGATGGGATGAGCCGGACATAAAGAGGATAAAAACCTGTAATATATACTATAGTGATAGCCAGAGAACAAAATAGCGGTTACTCGATTGCCGCCGTTTCCGACACGTGAGCAATAACATAACATAAACCTAATATGCACCCATGCGGCTACAGCAGACAAGGACGACGCCACCAAAAAAGGTTTCTATGAGCTCCTCGACAAGACACATGATGTCCGAAGCATGAAGTTAAAATCGTATTAGGCGATTTTAAAGCCAGGATAGGGTAGGAGGACATCGTTGGTAGGATAGTTAGTAAACATAGCCTACTCGACACCACGTCTGGTAACAGACTTAGACGGGACGAAATATCACTACAGCAAGCATCATCTCATTATACACAATGTGACATGGTTGTGTCCGGATGATGAAACGCTGAATCAAATTGATTACATTGCGACAGACGTAAGACATGCCTGTAGTATTATGGATATACAGACATTCCGGGTAGCTAATATTGACTCGGATCAGCACCTTGTTGCAGCGAAGATATTACGTAGAAAAGCTGTAATCGCCAGAGACAAATTCCTATATACAACAATACAACTCCTATACCGCCAGCATCAAGCACCGAAGACCGGTGACAAAACTGCCAACTTGTCATCCGATGTGCTGGGTGAAAACCCGACAATCACCTGTAGAATCCGTGCACCTGAGGTTGCTCAATCCACCTTCTTCATCTCAGAGCTCGATTCCTACGGCTGGAATTGGAGGAGAATTATTTTATTATCAGCGGAGATTTCAACACCGAACATAGAGATAGGGAATATAATACAATACATCACTAGAGCGAACCAGTTTTTCAATTGATGGTATAAGCACAGTGTAATGTGCCAACTCGGCCTTAATGCGATGGATAGTCTGTCGTTTTTTAGATAAGGCTCCTATTTGGATCTCCTGCTGTAGGACTCACAAATAGAACTGACAGACACTAACCAGAATACGCAATTTCGTGTATTCATACAACTATAGTGGGGTGCGTTGGACACACTTACCTAGAACCTAGACAACAGGTTAGTTTGTGATCGAAGGAGAAGGTAGGGGCTATAGAAGCGACTTTCCGGGACGTTTACAAGGCGAATAACGTTATTGGCCCGAACCACAACCTGAAAAATCGAGTCTATGTGCACAATTTTTAACCTGGAAATAAAAAGCGAACTGGCGATTCAAGAGCTTGGGTTTCACCCAGTTCACTTGACTGAAAAATAATAATAATCGAAAATAATGTCATCGCCACTGAGACCAAACCATCTTCTACACAATCAGAAGTAAGAAATCAGTGGAAACCGATAGAATACCGAACATTGTGCTTGAACCTCTCCCACTAGAAGCGGTGGACATTTACACTACCCTGTTGAACAATGCAGGGTATCCAATGTCCATTATCTAGTGCATTAGTAAACTGCGGTTGCACAGCCGCAAATAACCGGTCGATCACTACATCATCTGTGTTTTAACAAACATAATATACAGGGTGTCCCAGTTTAGTAGTTTAATTATTTAAGGACATATTCCCGAAGTTCTGCCGAACAAGAAATTGTATGACAGGGGTGGTATATTCTCACTTCATTTCAAGTTACAGCCCATCAAAGTGGGTGACCTCTAATTTGGAGGTGTAACCACTTTAAACGCTATAATTTATAAACTAGTATAGGTACAAAAATATTTTTGGAAATTTTGGAAAGATAATTTAGTAGTGCATACAAGTCTTAAATGCTTTGGATATATCTGTGAAGGAACAAAAAAGTTATGGCTCATTAAACTCAAAATTAAGAAAATTTGCTGTTCCATTTATTTACTTAAAATGCATTTTTCTTAAAATTTTTACTTAATAAATTTCTGAAATTTTTATTTTTGCAAAATTTTCTGTTTAGAAACTTTTTTACGTACGATCAACTGATTTTGTAGTAAAAGAAATTTTTCGTCAAACAAAAATGGTCAAACAATGCAGCAGTGCAGTTAACAGTTAATTATCGAAGTGGAAAAAAAATCGTAACAAGGAATAATCTTTTGTTTCAACTGATCTACAATCGACATTTTGCTCTGTAAGTTAAACTCCAATCGGAGATGAAATGTTGAAACGTATTCCAAACGTGAATTCGCGGAAATAGAGTTTGTTTATGGGTGTTGCAGTCGAAATGCTTCGTTAGCAAGATTGGAGTACCAACGACTACTCGTATACTCAAATCGTAGAACACTGTGCATCGGGCAATTCGCTGATACGTATCAGCACCTCGTTGATACCGGGTCAACTGCACTGTCAACTGAGAAGGAAGTTCAGACGCAACGGCGGCTGTGGAATTTAGCCTTCAGTCAGCGACCGCGGACTAGGAAGTTGGAACTTCCCGGAACCAGAATTCACAGGACTCTACAGACAAATAGATTACACCCTTTCCATTTGACACCTGTGTGGACTGACAAAGCGCAGTTCACAAGAGATTGGCTTACAAATCACCATAATTTGCACCGTTGGTCAGACTCCAATCCCATTTTAATACGCACAACATCCTTTCAAAGGATTAACGAATACGAATTTATTATTGTAAACAACTTCTTCAAAAAGTGTTGTTTATTTTAAAGGGGGCTTAGTGTAAATATTTGGACTGGATTAATAGGAAACACTTTAGTAGTTCCGCACATTCTCCCACAAACAATTAATTCCCATTACTACCTGGAATTTCTTAGAGAACGATTGCCGGAGCTCCTTGAAGATGTTCTTCTTATTCAGAAAAGGACAATGTGCTTTCAACAAGGTGGAGCACCTTGTCACAGTATCAGCCGGGTAATTTCGTTAATCAACCATACTTGGTCGATTCGGCCCCAACCCTTGGCCACTCAGATCTCCTGACCTAACACCCATGGATTTTTTCTTTTGGGGTGCTATGAAAGAAAAGGTTTATTTTAGAGAAATGTCAAGTCTGGTAGAGCTCCAAGAAAATATTAGTGCCGCTTCAGAAGACATGAAAAGAATTTTAAAGACCGTTAATCTGCCATCCTAAATGGTTAAACGCGCCCGAAATTGTATTCAAATGAAAGGAAGGCATTTCGAACAATTGCTATAAACATTCCATAAACTGTTTCAAAAAGTTCCTTCTCAGGACCGCATAAAAATTTCTACTAAGAGATTTTATGAGTAATTCAATAGGTACACTTCTTTATGGCCATTTTTGTTTGACGAAAAATGGCTTTTACTACAAAATCTTTACTACAAAACTTAAAAAAGTTTCTAAATATAATTTTTAGGAAATTTTGCAGGAATAAAGATTTCATAAAATTTCAGAAAATTTATTAAGTAAAAATTTTAAGTATAATGCATTTGAAGAATTTTCCTAAACTATTTTTGTACCTGTACTGGTTTAGAAATTATAGCGTTTAAAGTGGTTACACCTCCAAATTAGAGGTCACCCACTTTGATGGACTGTAATTTGAAATGAAGTGAGAATATACCACCACCTGCCATACAATTTCTTGTTCGGCGGAACTTCGGGAATACGCTCTTAAAGGATTTTACTGCTAAACTGGTACGCCCTTATATCTCTCTCCATACAGAGCGAAAACTGCAACGTGATAGCAAGTTTATTTGAAAAGATTTGTGTTTTTGAGAGAGAGATTGATTTAGGGATTGCCTGGGCTTATACAGACGACCAAATTCTGATTACATATAATTTTATCGTAATTTTTTTGCTTGCATAATTAGGCGAATCTAATAGGAGTGGACAATTTCGTCATTAATTTGACTCGAATGCACATTGCAAGAGCAATGACCTCGTCGAATATCCTGATATCCACGGCTTACTACCCCTGCTATATCTTTTAAAAGAGAGTGCGATTTGACTGCTTTATTCTTCCAGAAGTGTTCTTCTGTGAGTCAGAAAATACGAAATCATTCAATAGAACAAATTTTCGAAACACGTATTCCTCTCTGAACCCGACACCTCAGAAACATGCATTTTGAACGCCTCTATAGCCTCTTATGTCTTTGAAAAACGTTGTCCACGCATTTTATTTTTTATGAACGGAAACAAAATGAAGTTACTAGGCGATAAATCATGAAAATATGGGCAAGACTTATTATTGTAATTAGACCTTTTGAAACTTCAAAATTTGAATTTTTTGACTGGCTGTGTGTGAACTATCATTGTCATGATGTAGGATGACACTTCCGTTTTTGTTTGTTTTACGCAATTCACTGATGTTCTCACGTAAACAAATTGTTGTGTACCGGCATTAAAAGTTCTTCGGGCCTCTAAAGCAACGAGAACGAGTCAATTTTGTGGGTTTTTCACCTTAGAACACCCAAACAGCCAATTGTTGCTTAGATTCGGGTTCATACGTATATATCCAGGTTTTGTCTCCTATAAAGATACTCTACACGTTTTTTGAAGCACCACAATTGAATTTCTTTAACATTTCCTTGCCCTATTTTACACCACTCGTTTTTTGAGCATCGGCTAGCTTATGTGGTATTCACCTAGCACAAAGCTTCTTCACAGCTAAATGTTTATGCAATATTGATTGAATTCCGGTCATACTAATACCCAAGGTTGCTTCTATATCAAACAAGGCACATACGGCATCAATATTTTCTGCGACAACAGCACTTCAAGGATGACCTTCCCGAAATTCTTCACTAACTAGAACGACCGAGTTTAAACTCTGCAAATTAATTATAAACTATAGAATTGGATAGTATTTTGTCACCAAGAGCCATAAGAAGTCTTTCTACTTATGTATTGTTGTTGCGTTAGACCACATTTAAAATTATGAGAAATCATCTAACGAAATTATTCACGAGAAACTTCCTTTTTTGACTAAATTCTTAATTCAGTCACACTGTAAAAATAAAACCACTGAGCGCTCTTTGACGTGTCACTGTTTTTTACCACAAAAAGTTTCGAATTTTATGAATATGGTATTTGGATATGTCAAAAGAATCAGTGCTTTCACATTCCAAAAATTTATCGGACAAAAGAAGAGACGAGGGGAACGTAAGCTAAGTACGTTAAGTGAAATAAGGTTGTAAACAGATGCATGCAGAATCTGAAAGAAGTCAATGTTGTAGAGATAGGTAATCAATAGGGAGGTAAAAAAATGGCCGTTCTAGAGTTGACCTCAAAGAGCAAGTCAATTCAAAGAAAACAATGTTAAATGTTCGTCTGGACACATGAACTTCCTGAAACACAAACTACGCTTGAATAGTATACTTAAGTAGACCACCATATGGTAAAGCGAAGGGATGAGTTAGTTTTGCGGATTATTATTCAAGAAACTTCGTGTCTTGTGGTGGAGAAATAACTTTGAAAAATTGGGTATAATTAGCGTGAAGAGAAAGGAAGGACCACTTAATAACCCTATCAAAATCGTTTATAGTAAGAATGACAAGAAAAGGACCAAGATGTGGTCAAAAAAGAGGTTGGGCGGATGCAGCTAAATCGAATAATATTATGGCGGTTTTCTAGATAGTTTGTTTTTTATCATCATCTGATGGAAAGTTTTAGTGAGCTCAGTTACAGTCACAACAATCTCGTTGCCATTTTGTAGAGCTGAATGGTCAAATGGAAGGAATTTTAAGAGGCTTGTAGAAGTTGATCTATATTTAAGCCATGCTGGCTCGGGCAGATAAAGTATATTGTCTTTACAACCAGAATTAATCTCTTATTTTAAAAATAAATATTAAAAAACCAATTGTATGTTTTTTTTTTGAATAATTGAATAATTGTAAACTAGAAAATCTTCCCCTGGATACCGTTTACGAGTATTTTATAAGATCTGATTGACATTTTATAAGCTCTCTATATTATAATAAAATAATTTTTTCTTCATCTTAAATTTTTATTATATCCGGCTCTAGTTACTAAATAAAAATAAATAAATGAATGAAGGTTACATTCACATTAAACAAAACTTAATATTTATTTTCTTTTTTTCAGGTAAGAAATCTTAAATTTGTAAGGCCAAGATCTATTCCTCTGGAGGAAAATAAATGTCTCTAAAAGACAAAATATTACGACGTACGAGTAGGTATGTGTTTATATATTTTAAAATAAAATAAACTACGTCAAGACAAATCTGTTAAACATCGAGATATTACAATTGAGTGGTATACATTCCTACTGTTACTTTGAAATGGGTTCTAGGAACGTGAGCCCTACGTATGAATTGATTATAATAGTAGCATCGTTGCCTGCGTGTGAACTCCTTTCACAGTCATAAATTATTAATGCGTTAAGGGAAACATTGAGAAAAGACATTTGTAAAAAATGTCATGCCGTGAAAAGGTTAATGTTCTATTTATGTATCAGCGGATAGACATACACTTCACTTATGTTCACAAAATTAGAAACACCTAATCTTTTCAAAATCCGTCTCAACATTACGTGAGTAGATGACGAATTTATTTGACAGGTCAAGGGAATTCCCTTTTCAAAAATTCGGAGTATTTGAAAGTTTCTTTTTTCGTAGCCCATGTAAGAAAAAAATTAATATTTGACTTGTGCATTTGTGAAAACCACTTGCTTTTGATATGTCAATGTGTAATTTTGTGCTATATGTGGGTCTAAGTTTTTATTTTAAAATAGCAAAGTCTCTCATGCTTTTTTGAAAAACGAAATGCGTCTAGAACGTAGGCGATAAACAAATTTCTTGACACGCTTTGAAGGCCATAAAATTTGAATTTATTTGTTGGTCGATTTCAGGAATCACCTAATAAACTCTGTATGCAATATTTTATATAACGACTGAGGATTTTGTATTCAATTTTCTAAGTAATTGTTGGCTGTAGAAAATACTCAGACACAGTTCTTAATGTGCCTTTATTTACAATAGAAAAACATTTTGACACTTTTAATGAAAATCTTCTCCCACATCGATTTTATTTTTGTAAAACTATTAATTTCTTTTGTGAAATAGAAAGCCTATCATTTTAATAGACTGAACTGGAATTTATTCAGGAACTGTGAATTTAAATATAATTTTTTGAAAATTTAAAGGAGAATTTCTATTATGATCGGATTTGCTCATGTGTAGGATATGTATGGTCCACAGCCCACTTCTGTGTGGTAATGTCAGGGTATCTCTATCGGTGCAGAGTTTCCAATCGAATGATATCATACGAGTACTATTTTGTGGAAAATAGTTTCGAAAGTACTAAAATCCCTAACAACATCGAAGCAAAAGCTGTGTATTGCGACATTTTTTCCGATTCGCCGTTGTTGTGCTTGATTTTGCCCTCATTCACAGTTAAATCCATTTTGCCGCTTCTGTTTCCATTCTTTCAAATACACCAGTTAGAGTTCGCTGAGTTGTCAATGTCGCTAACATATGGAAGTAAATGCAGAGACATTTAGAAGTCTGTGCCTCTTGTATTGGTTTGAGGGTCACACGACAGCGTGTACATTTTCTGGTACACAGTCTGAGAGTTGGGTAGGCATGCCACAACTTGGCATAGCTCACTTATGTATATAAATAGATACTTTCATATGCGGCCTTGAAATCAATAAAAATGTGGCGTCTATCAATCTAAACTTCTTGGGACTCCTCTAGGATCTGCCACACTTAATTACTTACTCACCTTCTAGCGTGGCAGTTCTGGACATCAGCCAACAAGCATCTCTAGTTAGCACGATTTCTTACCAGCTGCTTCCAGCTCCATTGCCCCCCTCCAAATTGATTGAGGTCTCCTTCCCCTTGCAGCAGTTTCCCTCTGCTGCACCATCCTTTGCTTTTAGAATCGAAGACTCATACGGCCGTAGCTGTGGCGTGCATTCGCCCAGCCATCTTTGACATTGGATCCGTATACCCTTGACTAGACTGATATCACTGCAAAGGCCATAGAGTTCGAGGTTGAATCTCCTCCTTCATTTCCTGTCAATACAAATTGGACGAAAATCACATGCAGTATCTTTATTTCGAAACGGTTTCAACGATTTCAACAATGTTCAAGTAGGACCAGTAAATTAAGGGACCTTTTTAAAGATAGTTTGGTCTCACGACCAATTACTCCTGGACCCAAAGAAACAGTGATTGGTAAGAGTAATTCTGCATCTGATTTCTGTTACTGCAACTTGTAAGTGCAGAGCCAAGGTAGACGAAGTCCTTAACTGCCCCGAAATTACATATAAGCCTCAATGGTAACGATCTGTCAGTGTACGTCCTCTTCTGATGACAGCATGACATTTGTTTGCCTTCATCTACCGTCAGACTCACTACGGACACTTCCTTCTTAATGCTCATATAAGCTTAATTGACTACTCCCTGTGTTCGTCCAATTACATCAATGTCATCTACATACGAACCAACCAGAGTGTTCATGAATGGTTTAAAGATGCTTACATAGTTTGGAAGAAAGGGCCTTATAGCCGATATTTATGAGATTTATTCCTCTATAGTGGGCGCAATTAGTAAGGTCTCCTTTCTTGAGAATCGAACAAGCGATGTTGAGATTCGAAGCCTCGGGCATGCTTTGCTCAGATCATAACTTACAGATGAGTTAGTGTATCTTCCGAACCAGGTCATCTTCAGCTGTTTAAATAGCTGAGCAGGCAGTCCGTACGCGCCAGCACTTTATTAGACATTAACTTCAATATTGCTACTTTAAATTCGTCTAGGTTAGGGAAACGGAATTTCTTGTCATCTTCGTCCAGGGTGAATGATTAATTCTGCCTTACATCAGTATTTTTACCATTATCGCCCTTACACAGTCTACAGAAGTAACGGGTGACCAGACAGCAATAATAGTTTTTCCAATTATTATGTTTCAGCAGCTGTCAAAGTTACCAATGTCGTTCAGCTGTCAAAATATTCAGTAAAGTTTGCCATTTCATCGTGTATCGTTTTACGCTTGTGGAGCGTGCGGAAATTTTCAAAAAATATTATCGAAATTGTAAATAGCAACTTGAATTTCATCGTGACGTCAAGTATTTGGCCAAGGATCAATGCATCAACAAAGATTGACGGTTCATGGCATGGCGGCGGCGGCATAATTGGACCTTATTTCTTTCGAAATGAGGAAAGAGGCATCGTTACCGTCCATAGTCTCAGGTACAAAGTGGAGCAAAATTAATTACAATTTTGTTTTGAATTACTTTTTTACTAAATAAAAAAAAATTATTTTGAGTGATGGAAATCTTTATTTGGACCTGTAAAATTGTTTCTGTTAAGTGGAAAAGATGATATCCGCCAAGTGACTGCTGCCAGTGTTGATAAACATTTTTGCCCGTTTTATCGCAATTTTCCATGACTATCCGCAAGATTTCCGGTGATAAGTGTTCGCATTCCTATCGAATATTCTCCTTAAGGGCTGCGATTGTCTGATGCTTGTTGGCATAAACCCACTACTTTACGAGTAAGTAGCCCCAAAGAAAGAAGTCTGGTATGGTTAAATCGGGCGATCTTGCTGGCCATGCCAAATAGCCAAAACGGGAAATTATGCGGCCAGGAAACGCTTCCCTTACAATATCCATTGTGGCTCGTGCTGTGTGTGCCGTTGCACCATCTTGTTCAAACCACATGCTCACCAAGCCCCACTCATCCAATTCCTGCAGTAAGAAGTCGTTTATCATGGCCCTGTAGCGTTCGCGAACAACAGTGACCGTATTGCAGATGGCGTCCTCAAAAAAATACTGCCCAATCACTCCTCCCACGTGTACACCGCACCGCACAGTGGATTTGAGTGGATGTAATTACTCTTCGTGCATCACACACGGATTCAGTGCACCAGAAACGAAGATTTTGTTTATTAACGTAACCGCTTAAGTGGAAATGCGCCTCGTCGCTCATGATGATTTTCGATACAAAATCGTCCTCTTCGTTGTTGAGATTGAGGTTGGCTTTACAGTAATTCACACGTGACTGACGGTCAGGAGGCATTAACTGATGCACTCTTTGCACTTTGCATGGGAAAATGTGTAAGGCTTTCACTAAAATTCGATGTAGAGTCCGTGATGCCCAATTGCGTGGTCCGTCGTCCGGTTGATGTTTCTTCGTTCTCAGCGATATCACACAGCCACAGCCGGGATATTCTCGGCCAAACGACTAGTCCGGTGGCGGCCACGCCCTACATGGTCTCCTATGGTTGCCAAGCTGTTCGGGTCGAGAAGCTAAGCGCCCGAATGTTTGCCCAGTTGGCGCTACACGGTAAGGAAATCGACGTCCAAGCTCACGCTGCGCTAAACCCACCGGCCGATTATTGGTCAAAAACATCGACACAATTATAGTGCTCCATTTTTTGTCTGTTGGTATACTGCAGCTGTCTAGTTCACAAACATTAAATCTTATTGACGTACGACGCCATTTGCAAAAATTATACCATCTACCGATAGGGTGATTGTATATAGCGATTTTAACCGACTTTCTGTGGTCAGAGCTCGATAAAATCGATATATCCGAGCTATCATTCCAACAAGATGGGGCTACATGCCATACAAGCAACGCAACGCTCGAAGTTGCGACGGAGAAATTTGACACCACTCGATTATTTTCTCAGGAGCTACGTCAAATCAATAGTCTACGCTAACAAACCAACCCCTTTGGATGAGCTCGAGGCCAACATTCGACACGCTATTACCGGGAAAACGCCGCACATACTAGACCGAGTCATCAAAAATTGGACCGAATGCTTGAAGCACCGCCAGCGAAGCCGAGGCGGCCATTTGAATGATGTGCTATTCCACACATTATGACATGAGCGTAGCTTCAAAACAAAGCCAGAATAAATTTTTGTTTAAATTTTGTTTTTTTCCTATCGTTCTTATCTGGTCACCCTTTATAAAGTCAAAGGAAAATAGAGATTAAGGAGGGACATCCTAGTTCTTCTACCTTTAGTGAGTCTGTTGAAGGAGCCGTTCTAACCATGATCTATTCTATGATCTAACTTTTTGCACCTACGAGTACTTCACAAGGCAGGGTAAAAGAACCTTCACTAAACAAGAACTCGTATATTTAAGATGGCGACACTAATCGAGTACTAGGATGGCAACCGATTTAAACAACCTATATGTCACAATTAGGATACAGGAAGACGAGTTCAACAACTACACGACACTCCGGCAATCAAATTTAAATTTTCAAGCTTCCTGAGAATATGTAATGTAACAAAAATATGTCAATATCTAACAACCTGCAGATAAGTCTTTCAAAATTCAAATTTAATTGTTATTAAATTACTTAAATTAATAAATAAATGAATGTTAGTTATCGATTTGTCATTTCGTTATGTCTATTTGGTTATTCGGAAAATAATTTCATCGTTTTTTCCACACAGAGGACTTGACTGTATTTTTTCATAGCCAACTTCACACTTAAGCCGCATAATCATTTTATTTTGACAGCTGATATAGAAAGACTTGCTTGTGAAAAAGTTCGACTGATTCGAATATGGAAAGTCAAAAGCTGCATTTCCGGCATATTTTACTTTTTTAAAAAGGTAAAAATGCTCTTCAAGCTAGAACAAAATTATCCGATCAGTGACTCAACTTTTTGATCACATGATCAGAAGAAAATACAAATTTTTGCTGTAACTTCTCCAATTTTACTGTTACTATAACTAAATTTTCACTCAAAACAAATAGCGTGGTTAAGAATCATCATAGCAAAAGCGAAAGGAAATACACCGTTATTTCGTGAGTATTTTTAAAAGTTCTTAGACAATGCATGTGATCAATTTGCTGAGACTGGCGCAGTAGTATTTTGAGCACAAAGGGTTGAAAAGTTTTATTTTTTTAAAGTGTTTTCTCGAAAATTTTCTCGGAAACTTCGAATGCCATTGGGATCCATATCGGTGCAAGTATTTGGACACTGAAATCGGAAAAAATAGTGCTGGAAAGAAGCCAATTTTGAATTTTATCTTGCAACGGCGTATTGTGCGACAAATAAAGTATGGTGTAGGTGACAATGCGGCCCAGATCAATAAAGATTTGTCACAAAACGATAAAATTACTGTAACAACTGAGGCTGTTAGGAAAATTTTGCGCGAGAACGGCTTTCACGGGCGCGCAAAAACAAAGAAGGCCCTTCTGACTGACCGTCATAAAAAATTAAGCCTGGAATTCGCCAGAAAGTATAAAACCTATAGTGTTAGTGCCAGTCATAAAGGTGATTTAGTCGGACGAAACAAAAATTAATCGTTTTGGGTCCGATGTTCGTCAGTGGACGTGGAGAAAGCCTAGTGAGCCAATAAGCGATCGCCACATCAAGCTAACATTAAAGTTTAGAGGTGGAAATCTTATGATTTGGGGAAGATTAGTTTAGTAAAGTCAACTAATTGATCAAGTGTCCTATATTGGTTTTTGTTAAATTAAAATAAGCTAACAAATGAATTTCAATCTCTATTGTTTTTTTAATGAATTATGATATTATTTTATATGTCAACAATTTCGTTAAATTATCTTGAATAAAAAAGTTGTAATCAAAAGTCAGATTATTTGGTATGCATGTGATCAAATAGTTGAGTCACTGTATATGGAGAAAATGTATTGACAGAACGCCTGTGCCAAAACTGCTATGCAAAATTTCGATCCGGCAATTTTGATGTTGAAAATGCACCATATTCTGGAAGGCCAGTTGAAGTTGATGAAGACACAATAAAGGCATTATTTGATGTAAACCGGCGAGTAATAACTCGTGAGATCGTTGAAAAATTAAATTTATCGAATTCGACCGTTCATTATCGTTTGAAATGCCTAGGTTTCGTTGAATGATTTACTTAAGTATAAAAGGCCAGAATTCATCAATAGAAAAAGTGCAGTGTTGCCCAATATAATGCGAGACCTCATACAATCTACTGGCAAACCCACCATATTCTCCAGATCTGACACCTTTCATTATTATTTGTACCGGTCTCTACTGCCAGAAAGATGGCAAAAAGTATTGGACCAGAATGTCAATAAAATATTTATTCACTATAAGAAAATCGTCTTTCATATCCATAGAATAAAAGCGAAGTTACTTTCCGAACAAGCCAATATATGACACCTATCTGGTAATTGCTGGAAATTACATTATTGTTACCACTACGAAGATTTTTCATTTTGAACCAGGAGTCAATTGTGAGTAACTCTCCTTTCTTCTGAAAAATTCAAATATGTTTCCGTTGTTGGGCTATATCCCTGAATCTGGACACTGTGAACCTGCATTATTTCCCCGTTTCTCTGGTTTCGTGGTGTATCTCTAGACTTATCGGTTACAAGACAATGATATTGAATGTGTGCTTTGTATCAATTAGCAATTAAGTTAGCAGTTAGACCATCTAGTAGTATCGACGCTATTATGTTTTGTGGATTTTTTGTGTAGAAAACCTGGTGATTGTTACTGTGATGAGGTTCTAAATCAATCATATATCTACGGTTAGTTGTTGTTAAATCAAAAACTTATCCTTGGTGAAAGCCCCTCTAAAGGAGCTTTTAAACGTACTGAGTCTGCATCAATCAGTTCCGATTATTTTTTGGTCGGTAAGAGAGTGAGCATGCTATGAAGTACATATTATTTTAAATAGTCTTAGGTGATCAATAAGCACTAAACTGAATGTTTGATGCCAAAGTATAAATCTCACACTCACTGATCAGATCCCATCAATATAATATGTCCTCCGGTTATGAATTTTAGAGTTTTTTTTTTAAAGTGTTTGCGCGGCTCGAAGTTAATTATTCTGCAGCTTAACCCAAGAAAAACGAAGTGTCTTCTCATAAATAGAAACCCCTTATCTTTTATCAACGTTCCTTCAGTATACCTTGGTAATGAACCTATCGAATTTGTAAACAAAGCCAAAAATCTTGGTATTTGGTTCAATACAAAATTAACCTGGGACGACCACGTTTGCTCAGTTGTGGGAAAAATATACGGATGTCTTAGAAATCTCTCCCAAACTCAAAGCTTCACACCAATAAATACGAAGCTTATGTTGGTCAAGGCCGTGCTCATTCCTCTGATAACATATGCCTGCGAAGTTTTTTGTTGCACCGGCGCCTTTGCCAGACGTAAGCTCAACATTGCTTTTAACAATGTTGTGCGATACGTATACGGCCTAAATCGTTTTGCTCATGTGTCGGCTTATACCAAAAATATTCTTGGTTGCACACTTGACCGATATTTTGACTACTGCACAATCAAATATCTGCACAGGATCATAATCAACCAACAGCCCCAATACTTATATGATAAACTAAGGTTTTCGCATTCAAGTAGATCTTTAAGTTTAATTGTACCTCGTGTTGCTTATCAAGTTACCGAACGACAGTTTTTCGTTCACGCCATTCGCCTTTGGAATTCACTCCCCCTTAATATAAGACGACTCTATAATACAAATAGCTTTAGTGAAACTCTCTTTCGACATATAGCAGACAACTAGCAGGAATACTGAACATAATTTCACATCATACAAATATTTTATTTAAATTGTTCAAGAAAGCTTATAAATTTATTTTTTATTTTTTATTTTTTTTTCTCTCTCTTTATACTCAAATTTATTTCAATCAGATGTTAATATTTTTAAGTTTACCTTATTGAGAAAGAATTATAATTTTAGTTTAATCTTAAATCACTTATTAATTGTATCACATTTATAGCTTAAAGATCTGAATGGTCTATTATAAATGTCGTTGTTATACTGTAATAAAAATACTGAAATACTAAAATATATCTGCTAAGTTCGAAGAATTCAAACATGTAGGTACATATATGAGAATATTCCGAAAATGAAACAACAGTTCATCGCAGGATAAGCCAAAGAATGTGAAAGGCGGGTTAATATTTGTTTGTAAAATTTTTAAAAATTGATTACATTGGCCTTCATATGGAATAGCAATCTATTCCACTACCATTTTGTCTCATTTGTCTACCTTTTGATGAATCATGTTCAAAATATAGCCAAAGTGTCCATTCATTTTTCTATTTAAATTTAACCGATTTCATTGAATTGTGGGCCATAAATATGTCTTGAACATTATTAAAGAGCTATCATAACTCCTGCCACCGATTAGTACTATGACAAATGAATAAATTCTCTGAAAGAAAATTAAAAATCTTGTAGGTGTTTGTACCTGTTCTCTTCTCCCTGCGATCCCTGTGAATAATCCAAAATCAAGTCAAAGTCAGCAAAACAATACGTTCATCTAAAGCGTAAAGATTTTTGAGAGAAAATCAAAGATTTCATAAACACAGATGTGACACATATGAGCAGGCAGTTAAATCGACTGTGAATCCTACCCTGTAAATCATTCCTCAAAACAAAGATGTTATTTTTATTTGCTTTGATTTTTTTTTTTGCTTGAAAATTTGTATGTTTACCCCTTCGATTCGAGAGGACTCTCACAAACCGATTCCGTACGAATCATTTCATTTCGTGATCATTAAACAGAAGGCAAACTTCCGACTTCGCAAAAGATACACAACAACTACAGAAACAAAAAACCGAAAGAAAATTAAACTACTCTCCCATTCCACATAGTCCGGGTTCTCTTAAGTTGTATTCTATGATAAAAACACTGAAATCATAAATTGTTTTCACCTCAAAGTAATTTCATAAAATAATAATTATAATCAAGAGAATTAAGAAAATCAAAATGAATGAAAAAAAAAAGTTTCAATAGATAGATACATATATTTGTTGTGGAAAAACCGAACAACGCTGAACGAGAGTATCCGTGTCTTTCAGTAGAGGCCATCACTGCTTTGGCTGCCACTGCCACTGAAAAAGATTTTGCTTCTTCATTTTATTTTTCGGAATTTTAAGTGCGGGTAGGACCAGTCCCGATTCTAATAATTTGCGAGATATTCTCAGTCTCACACATAGGATTATTTCGGACCACTTGGTGTTCGGTGTGTGGATGGGTAGAATCTATTCGCGGCTCGAATACGATTCGAAAATGCTGAAAAACTTTCGTAAATTCAAATTGAAAATTTCCCCCAAACTGAAAACGGAATATTGAATAAAAATGTTTCTTCCCGTAACGATGGATTCGAAAAGACATTTTTCAAATACAAATCAATTTTAATATAAAACATGGATACCTACATGCCTACCAACACTAATGGATACACAATAATCTAAAACAACAAAACAACAAAACAAATCAAACACCAAATACAACAAAAACTTAATTTTTTTAGTGAAACAATAAGAAAGATTTTCAGTGACACCCTTAAATTATTAAAAAAAAAGAATCCATAAAACACACCTTTCATAAAGTGCACAAAATAATCAAAATCTAATTCAATTAAACAAATACACAAATATAATTTTTTTTTTTGTTAATGTTGAATCCAGTCTGTGTATATTTAGATTTTTCACACCACTAAAATCCGTTCAAGATCAAGTGAAAATCTATTTTTAAAAAATAAATATAAATATTTGTTATTGTCATTTTTCTATATAAAATGTCAAAAAAAAAAAATCCATATAATTCTTTTCGAATTTCATTGTTTAAAAATTTGAAAATCAAAATTTTTGGGCAATTTTCAGTGATGCCCGTTTTTTAAATTTGCTCTTTGTGCAATTTTAAGAAGCGACAATTATTCTTTTAGTAAATTTCAGAACAAAAAAAATAATCTTCATAAAAAAATCTAAATTCCGTGAGAGAAATAGTTTCTAAAAATATTTTTTTTTATTTTTCTCTTTTATACAAAAAAATATATATTCAACACAAAAAAGAAATAATAATAAAATGAGCGAAACTTCAGTACACGGATAAGCTAGAAGAATTTTCTAAAGAAAAAAAAACAACTCATCCAGGATACATACGACACAAAGGATATTTTAATTTTTTTTTACAAGCAAAGTCTAGGATCGAGATGGAGGAAATTACAGAAACAGAGGAAGAGACAAAGTCTTCCAAATGGAGGAGAACCCGTACAACGGTAAGGGTTGGTTCAGATTTACCAAACACAAAATAAGAAACATTTTTTTCTGTAATTTATTGAGTGAAAAAAATTTAATGTCTAACTTCGAGTGGTTTACTAGGGTACACATCTTTAAGAATCGTTTCATCGACGGTTGTTGTTCCTGTCCCTACTCCTAGTTGTCTGTGATGATGTAAGTTTTTTTTTTTCTAATTACATTTTGGACACGTGTAAACGGTCGCAGGATACATTATGTGCGCGCATTAGTTTCCGTCCCACATAGTATTTCAGAATCATATATCCTTGCATGAGTATTTCGGTTTCAAGCCGTATCTTAAATGGGATCCTCTTACAACACAGCTAAGATTTGATTTTTTTTTCATTCAAAAATTCAAAACAAAAGAAAAGCTAGGTTTTATTCCCCCTCTCCTATATTTCCTCCTTGAAGGGCGATTCTACGAATAAACGCTTCACTCGAAAGTTTTGAAAGACAGTTTCACTTTAGAGCAGACATTTATCATCAACTTGACCGCCTTTTGTTTGCTACATACATACGAGTAGATTGTAATTTATTTTTTCTTTATAATAAAGAAAACAATTCAAAAAACTTTTGTTTAAGAATTTATTTCTGCCTCATAATGGAGAAATGCCAAAACAGAGGAAATATTTCGATCTTTTGGTCTTTGTGTTAAATTCGGTCTAACTACAATACTACGACCATTGTAAATAGTTCATCCTTGGAAAAATACGTGTGTACAAAGACATATTTTTAATCAACTTAAGATAGAATCTATTTTTATGGAAATGACAAATGTCATCCAGTTATTTATTTTTGAAAATTTTTCGAAAATATTCCATTTAGATATTTATTTGCTACGAAATGCAAAATACAAGTATTTGCCGACTGATATTTGTATACAGTGTATGGTATTAGCCCGCGATGGCTGAAACCAGCAATTTCAAAATTCAAAACATGCGACACTTTCCACTTTGTTTGATAAATATGAATCCAAGTGTTTTTTCTTTGAAACTGTCATGACATTTTCTTTCGTGAGTTTTTTTTTTTTTTTTAATTTTCATTGAATATTAGCCTTTGTCAGGAAAACAGCTGAATATTCTCTGTTGTTCTTTGTTGACTCTTTGGTATCTCCTTTGAACATTTATTTCGAAATAAATTGAGTCCTAAGATATTATGAAATGACTTCGGATTGTTTAAATTTATCTCGAGATCTGAATGCCACTGTTCCAAATCACTAAACTGGGTGGCTGACATCTAGATCCTGAGTGTTTTCTCACCTTTTTCTATTAATATTCCTTCAATACGAATATTGATTAACTACCAATTTTTACATAGGCGTATACCGATTATTATAAAGGGAGATCTCTTCCAATAGGGATAACTTCAAAGCCTTCTGTCTGTTTTGAAAATTCCTTAAAAATTGCTTAACAAATCATGATGAACAGACTTACACTAGATTGTTGCATCCATATCATCCACATCACTTATTTCAAAAATCGATCCTCAATTCGGCAAACGCATAAAACCGTATGGGCCTTTTTTGTCTGACTAATTGAACAATGTTCATTTTCCGTCAAGATGCGCCTTAACTTCGTACTGCATACACTCTAAATGATATAAGGCCAATAATGTGTCAACTTTTAACCCATATCTGCCCAAAGAAAAAAAAAGTCAAAATTGTTTGGAGATTTTTGTGAAATGGGTTAGTATGGCAAATAAACATCCCAACAAGTTTTCTAAATTGTAAACTGATCACTCTGCAGATAAGAAATGAAACAAATTATGCAGTTGTGGAATAAGCTGAAGAATTCCACATGTACAGCAACGTTGCATTTTTGGTACCGGTATATAATCTGGCTGCCACATTGCTGACACCGCAGCTGTTTACGCAGAGAGTGCTTCATAAATAGCGATCCGGAATTTAATTTGAGGCACTTGTGGTAAATTTCGATGCTTTTGCATGGCACAATGCAGCTTCCAAGCATTTACTACACATGAGTCAATCATTGTAATAATTAGTGGCCAATACCACTCCTTGCCACGTATGTTGATTCGGTAATGGGCCAATGCGTCGTCATGCAAATCAACTCTACCCATGTACCGATTATAAATAGATACGATTTTTGATCAAAGTTGATTCGATTATCTTTCCAGCAGTAGCGCTTCACCAGCTGTAGTGAATCCACTTCGTATTTGCTGAAAGCAAATGTTACTACAGAGTTGTCATTCCAGCGCACTATCTTCAGCTGTGAATTCCAATCGTGGAAGGATTCGAATTTGCCACGCTCATACTTTTTGAATGAATTTTTGAATTTCACGTCGGCAATTTGAATAGTATGAATTTTGCCTAAGCGATGTAAGATGCCACATGAGGTTAAATGTGGTAAAAAATTTGTCAAAAAATGATAGATGTTTCTGCTTATTTACAGCACAACTTGTATCAAAAGCGTACAAGTTTGTTCTTAATGAACATTTTTCAGGAATGGCGACCCAAGTATGACAGCATTTGCTCGTCGATTGATAAGTGATGAGCAAAAACTCAGAACTACATGGATTTTCTAATCATTCGGTCAAAAAACGGTCGTAGTTTTTCATATTTATCGTCTCTATCTAATGAATAGTTATCGACGACATGTCGGAAACACTTAAAGCTATCAAAGCGGTCTTAATTCATAGACATACGAATAATATTTCGGCTAATGAGTGGATTGAGTGACCAATAACTACGTTAAAAAGGATAATATTCCATCAAATTTTCTTACTTCTACATCGTAAAATAGTCATAAAGCTAGTTAGGTACGATGGCGGGTTAATAAGTCCGTGACTTTTGGAATAAAACACCGATTTTTTGATAAAAAAATAATTTTATTTTTCAACGTAGTCTCCCTTGAGCTCTATACACTTTGTCCAACGCTTCTCCAATTTTTTTACCCCTTCCAAAAAAAATGATTTGTCGAGGTCCTCGAAATAGGCCTTTGTTTGTGAGATGACTTCATCATTGGAGTCAAATCTTTTTCCACCAAGCCATTTCTTCAGGTTTGGGAACAAGAAGTAGTCGCTCGGAGACAAATCTGGAGAATAGAGTGGATGAGGGAGCAATTCATAGCCCAATTCATGGATTTTTGCCATGGCAACTGCACATGTGTGCACCCTTGCATTGTCTTGGTGGAAAAGAACTTTTTTCTTGGCCAAATGAGGTCGGTTTTTTTTTCAAATCGTCATTGAATCGGTCCAATAAGTTGTCATAATATTCCCCATTGATTGTTCTTCCCTTTTGAAGGTAGTCAATGTGGATTATCCCGCGTGCATCCCAAAAAACAGTCGCCATAACTTTATTGGCTGACAAACCCACCTTGGCCTTCTTTGGCGCCGATTCACCCTTAGAAACCCACTGTTTTGACTGTTGTTTGTTCTCTGGTGTGTTGTGATGGATCCATGTTTCGCCCACGGTTACAAAACGGCGCAAAAACTCCTCCATATTGCGATTAAACAACGCCAAACCTTCCTGTGAAGTGAAGCACACGAAATTCACCTTTTTCCATTTTCTCCTCAAATTAGTGAGTAGTCTGATAAAAATAGCTGTCAAACACAAACTAACTGACGCAGCAAGTTTAAATTTTGACAGGAATCAACTGACAGATGCCTGTTGACAGGAGCAGTGTTGCTGTTTCAGTAAAGAGGTCAAAAATTCAAAAAGTCACGGACTTATTGACCCTCGTACCATGCTCTTTCACAATTGGTTCCAATTTCTCTACTTCCAAATTTACTGTCACCACTGAGTCTGTTTATCGTTTTTCCCATTTCTTTGTGGGAGGCGCAGCTCCTTTTTTTTGACCAACAGAAGTACTGCCTTGAGATACTGTTGAATTTTCGGTTGTTTCTCCCGAAATGGGACTTGCAGAGTCTTCATGGATAATATGCAATTCCATAGGACTACAGGGATCCCGCACATTACAACAGTTTGTAACCATTTCAAACTCATTTATACTCATTCTGAACATTCTCGATTCAATAATATTCCCAGACAATATCAATCCCTGCTTCTTGCAAGGACCAACAGAGTTCTTTACCAGACAATGATCAGTGCTTATTTCATCAAATATATTGACGATATGTTGTTTCAGCAGGATGCCGTTCTGGTTCTGTCAATGAAGCCAATGACTTCCTGAGGATTCGATTCAACAATAAAATTCTATCGCGAAATAGCTCAGTGAATTGCCACCGAGATCAAATCGCACGATTGATTACTTCTTGTGGGGCTTTGTAAAGTAGTTGGTAGTACTACTGGTAGTCTTATCTTGGAGGTAATAATTGGTGAGGTATAGCGCCAAATGCTAAGAAGAGTGGGCCAAATTTAAACCGGCTGGGTGAACTTCTTCAAAAATCGCCAACGAAGTCATATACCACAAGTTGTATTTAAAACATAATGTCAGAAACCATTCTTCATAACAAATAAAGACTTTTGACTCAAACTCAATTCCTGTCTTTATTGTTGAAAAAATAATTTCTTTTTTGTATTTATAAAAATTGATCGAGAAATGCGTTTCGGACCGTTCAGCTCCAGCTGTTTTGGACGGTTTCAAATCTGATATCCATAAAATAAATGTTGGTGTGCCCTAGAGCTCTGTTTTGTGTCCGTCACTTTTTTGAGTTTTCATATGTCATATCTACTATTGTACTTCTTCGCTGACGACAATACTCTTTTTTTTTTTTTTTTTTTTTTTTTTTATAATGAGCGCGCGCTCAAGGGGTTTGAGTACCCTTAAGGTGATTGTACACAGCGGGGGCAAAGGAAATTTAGGGAGGAAGAAAAGAGAGGTACCGATGTACATTGTTTTTAAATGTTTGCATGTTATAACGACCAGGAAATACAGAGATCGGCAGGGCATTCCATAAGCGAGTTGTACGGCTTAGGAACGAATCACGATATTTTAGAGTACGTCCGAAAATGGGCTTGAGGGTATACTGATGAGCATTCATAGCGAGACGGGTGTTACGGTTGAAAGTTTGAATGGGCGGAATGCTACTGGCGATTTCAGTGGAGCACTGGTGGTGGAAGTAGCGATAAAACAAAGTGAGACACGAGACATTTCGTCGGTGTTCGAGGGTGTCCATTGATTGACTGATATTAGTATCGTCAATAAGTTTTATCGCACGGTTTTGAATCCTATCTAGCAGGTGCAGAGTTGTTTTAGGAGCACCTGACCAGATGTGGGAGTTGTACTCCAATTTTGGGCGGATGAATGCCTTATATATTGAGGCCAGATCAGAGGGGGTAAAATATTTCTTACATCGCTTGAGGAAACCTAGACATTTCCCAGCATTTTTGGCGACATCAAATATGTGGTCATTCCAACGTAAGTTGTCATTGACACACATACCGAGAATGGAAAGTTTTTCGGTTTCGACGATGCAAGTGCCATTCATAGATAATGGCTGGGTGTTTAAATTTCGCTTTAAAGACAGCAGACAGCATTGTGTTTTGGAAGCATTAAATTCCACTCTATTGATAGTTCCCCAATTGGTTATGCTGTTAATATCGGAATTTAATGAGCTTAGCATACGCTGCCGTTCTCGTACTACAGCCGAAGAGCAGGGCCGTGAGTCCGGGAACGAATATGAAAAGCAGAGAGTACTGTCATCAGCAAAGGAATATATTGGATTAGAAGTAGTAGACAAGAGATCGTTAATGAAAATTAAAAAGAGTGTCGGTGACAGAACAGAGCCCTGGGGCACACCAGCATTTATTTTGTGAATATCAGACTTGAAACCGTCCAAGACAACTTGAATTGAACGTTCCGAAAGGTAATTTCTAATCCATTGAAGAAGAGAGTCGTCGATCCCAAATGCACGCATTTTCGACAAAAGAGCCTGATGCCAAACTCTGTCAAATGCCTTAGAAATATCAAGTGCAACTATCTTGCTTTCGCCAGATTGATGTACGCTTTGGTTCCACTTTTCGGTGAGACATGCCATCAAATCACCAGTGGACCTGTTGCTACGAAAACCGTACTGTCGGTCATTGAGAAGTTTTCGTGTTTCGAGATATTTCATGAGCTGACGATTTATCAGTGTTTCCATGACCTTGGAAAGAAGGGACGTAAGTGCAATGGGTCTGTAGGAGGAAAGAGAAGATGATTCGCCTTTTTTAGGGACGGGCTGGACAAATGCTGTTTTCCATCTGCTCGGGAAGAGTCCTAAAGTGTAGGATTGATGAAAAAGCTTACGCAGTGGTTTTGCCAGCGAGGAAGAACACCTCTTCAGAAGAAGGGGAGATATACCATCTGGACCAGCAGATTTATGTATGTTGAGATCTTTAAGTACTCTTGCTACCACACGAGTGCGAAAGTAGATTCGTCCCATTGAAGATTCGACGCACTCAAGTGTAGGCGGAGACAAAGCACAATCTGGGAGTGTTGAGCTGGCCGCAAAGTGTGCAGCAAGCAGATTGGCCTTATCCAAAGAGCTGACAGCTGGAATGTCATTGTAAATGAGCGTTGGGATGGAGGATGAGGCGGAATTTCTAATGTTTTTGACGAACGACCAAAAATTTTTACTGCCTTTGGGACATTGCAGTATTTTTTGCCTCAGTTTTTGGTCGTATAGGAATTTCACATGCTTAAGAAAGGCGTTGCAGTCATTTCTGGCTCGTTTGAACTTTTTTCGGTTTTCCTCTGTCGGGTTGGTCTTGTAGGACCGAAAAAACATTTCTCTAACCCTGACGGCCTCTTTACAGCTCGAGTCATACCATGCCTTTTCTTTTGGTTTGATACTCTTCATCCGATGAGGAATAAAGGATCTCATTCCAAAGAGAATGGTGTCTGTAATCATATCAGCAGCGGCATCCACGTCGTTATCGAGGAAGCATAACGACCAGTTAAAATTCCTAAAGAAGCTGTTAAGACCGCTCCAGTTGGCTTTCTCGTATTGCCATACGGTTCTTTTAGGAATTTTTTCTCTAACTGTGTGGTCGGTGTACGAGAAATTAGTTGATATGACACAATGGTCCGACGAGCCTAGAGGGGAGAGCACATCAATGGTGTACTTATCAGGGTGAGAAGTTAAAAACAAGTCCAGGGTGTTGGCGGTATGACTATCAACGTCTGGTATTCGCGTGGGCTCATTTACAAGCTGCGTTAGGTTGTTTTCCGCAGCGAAGATCTCAACACACCGTCCTTCGGGTGTTGTCTGTCCAGAATGTCGAAGCCACCCAGAATTGTGTATATTGAAGTCGCCCGTAATAACGATTCTCTATTTTTCGTGTTCGTTCCCGGACTTACTTCCATGTTCCTTGTCAGTAGAACGAGATTGGGAGCGTATACAACTAACTGGGTAACTATTATATCAGTAGAATGGAATTTAATGCTTCCAAGATACAACGATGTTTGCTGTCGTTAAAATAATTGCACTTATAATTTTACGACTTTTCAGTAAACTTCACTTGCAAATGCCATCGTAAAATACCATATACAGATACACAGAAGATACACAGTTATGCTTTTTAAAAAAAATTGTTGTAATGCTGAATACACTTGTCGCCTACTTTATGAAGACGATATTGCTTTTAAGAAAAATTTCCAAGCATTTTGGATGTAAGTTCTGACAGTGAAAGTAATTTCTTACAAATCGAGGATACCTACTTAGGTCCTATCTAAAAGGTCTCCAAATGCTAAAAAATTTGTTTCTTTATCTTCCATATAGTGGAGCCAGCGCTGAAAGAATCTTTTCAACAATTATGTTAACTTAACACCGCGGGCAAAGAAAAGTTAGGGAGAGAAAGAAGCGAGATGCCTATACACGTTGGTCTTAAATGTTTGCAAGTTATAATGACTAGGAAATAAAGAGTTCGGCAGGGCATTCTATAAGCGAGTTATACGACTTAGGAAGGAATCATGATATTTCAGAGTGCGTCCGAAAGTGGAATTGAGTGTATTCTGATGAGCATTCATAGCGAGACGGGTGTTACGGTTGAAGGTTTGAAGGTACAGAATTCAGCAATTTCGGCGGAGCACTGATGTTGAAAATATCGATAGAACCAGGCGAGGTAAGAGACATTACGTCGGTGTTCAATGGTGTCAGATAAAGAATGATTGCGTTTATATACGAGAAATATGTACAATGATGAGTTAGGATTGACTAGGACTGACTTGTAACTTTGAATTTAAATATTTCTGTTTGGTTTGTTAGAATTCTTTTTGTTATTTTTGTTATTTATTAACTAGAACAAGTTTGTTTTGTGTATAGGAATTTTTTTTATAAGTTATAAACATAATAATAAGTTGATTTATAATTATCCGCCGTTTATATTGGCGGGTTTTTTGTTAGTGAAAATTGGCCTTTCGTTTACTCTTTTTTCATACAAATATTCTTCTTTGCTAAGTTGATAAAAATACGTGTCGAAAATCACATTCATATTAGTCATATGAGAAAGGATGGAATGCAACACAGTTATTTCGTGAACTCAACTAAATAACGCCGGGGCAAGTTTGCCAAAATCAAATCAGGTGATACCAGCTCTAACGACAATCGCGGAAGAGGTTGGCCATTGGAATTATATGATCAGGAATTTCTGGCAGCCGTGGAACAAGACGAAAGCACGACAACTCGAATGCTGGCCAAAGACTTCAATCTCGGCCCCTTCTATAACTGCCCCTTTACACTTTCGAAAAGACAGTTGATATGCATAAGTCTAGCCGCAGTTGTTGGCATTCTCAATGTACCATCTAATGTACATATTACACCCTTCTGCTATCTTATATTATGTACCCAGTGTTGTGTGCATGTCTCAGGCTCGGTAGATGGATAAGAGGGAGGAACAGCAGATGACAGCTCTATTTTACTGCATAGCGCACTTTTTAGGAAAAAGTGCAAAAATCTACGTTTTTTATTGATACATTCATAAAGCATACTCGCACAGTGTAGAGTTGTGTGTGGAATAACATATCGAGTAAATGGCCTCCACGGCTTTGCTGGCAAACACGCACTCTCTTGTCAAAACTTTCCACGACAGTTTTTCATACATATGGCTGAATTTCCTTGAGAGAAAAGTCCAAAAGTATTAAATCAAATGATCTGGGCGGACAATACTGAGCACCAAATGGGAAATTGCACGACCAGAAAGTGACTCGTGCTGTAATTGAATTGTTTTTTGGGCTATATGGCATGTGGCACCGTTCTGTTGAAAGCAAATGTCATCCATATTCATAGCTTCCCATTTAGGAACAAAAACTGGATTATCATGTCCCGATATCAAGCATCATTAGCTGTTATTGCCTGACCAGTCGCATTTTCAAAGAAGAATGGTCCTATGGGGACTCTAAAATCCCCACCAAACAGTGACACGTTTTGGAAGCTTGTATTTCTCAACAATCAATTGCGAATTTTCTGAACACCAAATTCGACAATTTTGGCGACTAACAAAGCCATCAAGATGAAAATGAGCCTCATGGCTGAAGATGATTTTGTTTGAAAAATTGCGAACTGTAAGTGCCAAACCTTCATTATTTTTAAAATATTGCGCAGCAATGAAAGCGCATAGTTCTGTCGTTTAGCGCATAATTCTGTCGTTTAATAAGTAACCCTGAACTGTCAGCTGTCACGCTGTCTTTTTTTTTCATTTTCAACACTTTACCGCACTAATTTCGCAAAAATTTAATTTTGCGTAATTTAAGATAAAAAATGAGTGGTGATTTAACACGGAATTGGATAATTTTCATGAGTGCCATTGACGTTTCGTCCAGGAACTTATAGATCACACAGTGTATAGGCATACGTTTATTCAAAAAGTTCTGTAACTGATTTTCTTTATTTCTTTTAGCGATGGAACTATTGTACGAGTATGTTGTTTCGTTCATTCTTTGAACACTGTAATTTCAATGCGATAACTTAATTTAGAAACAGTTTTCGTTTGCTTTGTCCTGTCACGTTCTTCATAATAAAACAGAGAGCTGCTTGTTTTAAATTGGATTAAAGCGCTACGGAAATGTTTCAATAATGACAACTGCGCACCGTGATGAGTGTTTTAGGCGAAGCAAGGTAGACGGGGGTGGCTCTGTCTTCTTATAAACGAGCCACCGTTAAAATGTTTTCCTACCAATTAAATATTAGTGAAAAAAACATTTAAATTATTTTACTTGGTAATCTTGGGAAAAGAATGATTTATGCGAAGCTTGTTCCACACACACTGACCAAGGATCAGAAACTACGACGTGTTTTCATTGAATTTCATTGAATTGACAGGACGATAATTTTTAAATGAAATTATTACGGGCGATGAATCATTGAGTTTTCAGGAACATCCTTCCACAAAGCAGAATGTTACAGTCTCAACGAAAGTTAAGGTTCGTGTCTAAAAGTTGAAAGTCAAAACGATGTTGATTTCATCAACGACCAAATAGTCAACGTAGTATTTTATGATGTAATGTGCTTGACCGACTTTTAAAATGGATAGGTACTGCGGAATTGCACCGCACGAGCGGCTGGTTCTTCGTCGTTATTGGTATCTCAGGTTTGTACTCTCAAACTCGATCGCGCTATTCTCATGAGATTTCTCCTTCTTTTTTCAGTTCAGTTTTAATGCATTTTATTTTCTTAACACTAACTCTTACATTCTAACAAAAATGCTTAAATGCTAGCTTACAATTACTTAACAATCTTATACTAACTTACTGGCCCCACACAGGCACTGTAAGCTACACTGAATACTTATATCTATGTCTTTCGACTGCATTTACATTTTATTTATAAATACTTATTTTCAATACTTAAGGCTAAGAAAAAATTTGTTTACAAAAACTTAGCATATGGACATTTATTTTTTATAAAAACTTAGTATCTAACTTAAAATAAACCTTAGCCTACCTAACCTAAACGCACAATACACACATAAACACACATAGTCATTATACACAATCATATACATATATCAGTATACACCTTTGTATACACTGATATATGTATATGTTTCTTAAATGCTAACCTAAACCTATGTAAGCTGGCCATCGCTATTTACTGAGCAAATAGATTGGTCAGCTCTGCCTCATTAGTGAAGCTGGTCCGTAATTGACGGAAACGACGACGAAACATCTTCCCCATCAATGAACGACATCCCTCTTATCGCGATTCCCCACCGCCCTACTGAACCTGAGGCGATCCAAACTGCCGTGTGCGACGTCTCTGTTGTAGTTGAGTCGCCTGTCCCCAGCTGTCCGAGCGACATGGAAGATTAACGGCACCGCTGATCTATCCTGGATCAACCCTATCTGATGTAGATAGAGAAATGCTTCCGGTGGAACGAAGCCGTCAGAGCGCACACTCTCGTGGTAAAGGTAATTGGGGTAGTAAGCCCCAGATATCAGGTTATTCGTCGAGGTCATTGCTCTTGCAATGTGCCTTCGAGTCAGCTTAATTACGAAGTTGTCCACTCGTATTAGTTTCGCCCTGTTGTAAAGGACCTCATTAGGATAAAATTTTTTGTACTCCGACTCTGGTGTTCTGTACAAGCGAAGGCAAGCCCTCTCAAACACCCGAATCTTTTCCATTAAGCTTGCTCGTACATTAAACCACACGGGACAACCAAATACCAGCATGGGCCTGATAAGGGCCATGTAGCAGATTACCTTTACCCTCGCATCGAGTTGGCTGCAATAAAACAGTCTCTTTGTAAGGGCAAAAGCACCTTTAGCTCTGGCCAGAGCAGCATCTACATTTTTGCCAAAATACAGAAACTGATCTAGCCAGATTCCAAGGTATCTGACTACATTTCGACAGGCAAGAGGTTGTCCGCGTTGTCCAACGATAGAGAACATTCGCCAATTTTTTCTGGTATCCCTAGAGGCTCCAGACAACGGCGTCCTAAAGAGAATGGTTTCCGACTTCTGAAAGTTGATTTTCAACTTCCAGTCATCGCAAAATCGTCTTATCTTATCGAAGTCATGCTGCAAGAGAGTATTAATGACCTCGATTTTTGGACCTGTTCTGTACGCTACCAAATCGTCTGCGTACGCAATAGTATGGGGAAGTGAACCTATCAAGTCGCTTGTAAAAATGTTAAATAGGATCGGCGAATTGACCGCGCCTTGCTGAAGACCATTTTTAATTTGAAATATTCCAACAGAAGTCACAACACCATTTTTCACGATGAACTGTCTGTTGGTTAGCATATTATAAAGAATGTACAAGAGTGGTTTACTGATCCCCAACCGAGTCAGCTTATAGAAAAGACCCTCTAACCATACGGTGTCGAAGGCCTTCTCCAAGTCAACAAGGCAGGCACCAGTGCATTGTTTTTTGCCTTTATTCCATTGGATATCGGACACCAGTTTAGACGCGGCATGTGAGATATCATGTCCCGCGTTAAAACCGAATTGATTATCCGGAACTATATGTTTGTCCTCAACCCACCTAGACAGAGCTCTATTGATTACTTTTTCAAAAACCTTACTGATATTCGGAAGGAGACTTATCGACCGGAGATTCGCCGGATTGGATATATCCTTTCCCTTTTTGGGGATAGGTTGAACCACCGCCGTTTTCCAATGCGCTGGATAATGTGCATTATTCATTGCATTATTAAACAGGGTGGTGTAAATGTCCACCGCTTCTAGAGGAAGATGTCGAAGCACGATGTTCGGAATACCATCGGTCCCCACCGATTTCTTAGCCCTGATTGTGTCGAAGATCTCATGGAGTCCTGCCTTCGAAATGAACGGGGGTAGGCCACCCTCTTTGGCAATGACGTTATTTGCCATATTTTCGTCGCTAAACCGGGTGAAACCAGAGCCCTCGGATCGCCAGTTCCCTATTTCATTTCGAATGCAGAAGTCGTGCACCAAGACGCGATTGTCCAGGTCGTAATTAGGGCCAATGTTATCAATGGCATTATATACTTCCTGGAAAGTGGCCCCTATGGCCTCAACCTTCTCCTGTGGATCCTCGATCACAAAAAAGTCGTCATCATCAGCGGCCTCATTTGGATCAATGCCTGCTATTGTCAGTAACCGTTCGTTGTCTGTTGTCCGGGCTATTTTAAGACACTGAAGGTCGTTTTGATTTTTTCTCCGAAATAGTTTATTTATCTGCGGAAACATATTCGGGTTTCTGGTGTTTATAGCCCGAACCTTGTTGTTCCAGTGCAAACTTACAGAAATTCTGTAATTTTCTTTTATTAGCGTTTGAATATTTTTAATCGACGACTTCAGTGTCCTAATCTCCGGGTCTTGTCGGTCAGTTAACTGTCTGTACAAGTTTTTAAGTCTGGTCAGAAGTCTACTTTTCTGTTGGTGCAGTGCGTCAATAGTAGGATTGCGGAACAGGTCTTCGTTAGTCGTACGTCGATACCGCGGTATTGTAGTGTCCATAGTTTGTTTAATTGTCTCGTCCATTTGTTTTAGGTAATGGTCGATCTCCTCGTTTGACAAATTCCTATTGGACGGTGGGTGGAGCGTGTTCGAGGAGAGCGCTCTAGTCAAGGTTGCGGAGAAGCGTGTCCATCGAGTCTTACTGTAGTTGTAAGTGTATCTTTGAACAAACTCCTCCAATTCCGCAATTTCGTTGGGAACTGTAATTTCGGTGCTAAAACCGCAATGGTCACTGTCATACACGAATGTGCGCAGACAGCTTGGCCTGTTCTTGAACCTGCTTTTGCAGCTGAGCCATCTGCCCTTGGATCGCGAGCAAGGTGGCTAGCATGTTGGGTGCAGCTTCCGTTGTTCTCGGCATCGGCGCCGGAGAAGCAACAGTCGCTTGCTGTACCGTAGCCCCCCTACCTGACGCCATTTGGGCGTAGGAAATTTGGGACGTGACGGCTGGTGTTTGAAACCTCACAGGTGGACGTTTGACCTCCACCTTCTGCTGCCGAGCCAATTTTGCTTTTTTAATGTCGGTGAACTTAGGACAACCCCGATAGTTTGCGGTGTGTCCCACGTTCCCACATAATACGCACGAGAGCTGCGACCTATCGGATGCTCCGTCAACACCCAGAGCACACTCCTCGGAACTGTGGTTCTTTGCGCACTTCACGCATCGAGGCTGCATTTGGCAGACGGCTTTCGGGACTGAGCTGCACTAGGAAGAACGGCAGACTCCGTTTCTCCCGCCTGGCTCTAGCTGTGGTAAATGGCTTTACCCCCACAAACTTGAGTCCTTCGCACTCCTTCTCTTTGAGCAGTGCCAGGATCTCCTCAGGATCAGAAGACGGTTCCAACCCCTTCAGCAGCATCGATTGCCGCTTTTCACACTTCGGTGTGTGTGAGTAGTGCTCTGTCGTCGTTTCCTTTAGGAGGTCTTTCACTTTCGCGTAGCCCTCCACTGTATTACAGTGGATGGCATGGCGATCGTTCCCCAATCTCTTTATATTAAAATTATTACCAATGACCAACTTACACAGGTCCTTGGTTGCATTTACCTCCAGTTTGTAGGTGTTGATCGGAGGCACCTTCTCCTTCCTCTTCTTCTGCTGCTGCTGTTGTTGTTGTTGTTGTTGTTGTTGTTGTTGTTGTTGTTGTTGTTGTTGTTGTTGTTGTTGTTGTTGCTGCTGCTGTTTTTTCAGCTGCAGTGGTTTTAGCTGTTGTTGTTTTTGCAGCTGTTGCTGTTTCTGCTGCTGTTGCAGTTGTTGTTTCTGCTGCTGCTGGTTTTGTTGTTTCTGTTTCTGGGAGCTTTCTACTTCCAGTTGCTCCCTCTGCCTGCGTGCAGCTTATCTTTGCTTAATAGCAAGCACTTCCTCATTCAGTTTTTGTATGCTGCTCGTGAGGTCTTTTAATTCTTCATCCTCATCTTCAGACTCGGATGCTGCTAGAGAGGCAAAGTTGTTGTTGCCTCCCTTATAATACTCATCAGAAATGTACTTCGACGATTGTTTTTTCATTTGTTGTCTGGTTTGTACTGTGTCTGCTGCTAAAGCAGCACCCATTTTCATCTTTGTAGGAGTGGTTTTTAAAATCTTCCGCCTTTTAATGGCTTTCGCCACGGCACCGGCAACACTATTGTTGCCTTTGGCAACTACCGTTATGGGAAGAGCGGAGCGCTCTCCACCATCCATCACGCGATTTCCTTATCACTTTTTGATTGTTTATCCAATTTAAGAAAAAAAGAAAAGAAAAAAAACAAAGTCCCAATCTGGGATCGAACCCGTATCCCAGATTCGCTTATCGACGCCGCTAACTGCTTGGCTATCGAGTCAGGTAACAGAATAGTAACCAATTGGCTTTAACTGTATCACTTACTGTATCACTATTTTTTATTATTTTTTATTTGTATTTTTTTTTTCACTCTAGGAAAAGCCGAACACGTTTACACTCTGCGGAGATCTGCGAACGACTGATTTTTCCTTCTTCCGGAGAAGCCGATGTTCTCCCGCCTCTTCTGCTCGTAGAACTCGCCATCAGCTCTCGTCCTTCAATGCAGCGCCTCTTTGTAGGCCTCTTATTTAGCTGCACCTTCTTGCCGGCATTCCTCAAACTCAGCGTCTTTCATGGCACTGGTCCTCAGTACTTGATTCTAGCGGCATAGGAGCTGTTGAGATATCTCGGGGTACGCATTCTGAGTAGATTCTGGCGGGCTTGTGCGATTGCAGCTTTTCAACATTATATCTTCTCACAGTAGTTCTTTTAGCAGATGATAAGCCTTTCAGGTCTGATCCAGGCCTGATATAGACTTACCAAGTTGTTGACGGTCGCTCTTTGGCCTTTAGAAAATGTGGGAAGAACATTTTTTCGGTAATTAGCAGGCCTTTCTTTTAGAGGAGACCGACGATGCTGAATTCCATCCATTGGGCTCCTTCGGCATAGGTTTACATATAATTTGATATATTGTACTCAACAGATTTTCACCCCTATTCTGCTATACGTGCGGATCGAACTTCACCTATTCGATTCACTTTCACTTCGAATCCCTTTGGAAATTTAAGTGTCACTTCAACTGTGTAATTTGTGTGGAAAGAAAAACAAATATGGATAGTGCATCAATTTATTTCAATTTCGACTCGGAAACAAGAGTTTCTAGTGAAGTGAATCATTTTTATGAAGACATTCGATAGTTGAATATCGACCTGCGTTACCGACAAGTGAGTGTTTCACTTCGAATGAATAGCAGGATCGGAAAACTCATATTTGACATAAACATTCCCCTCGGCGTATAGCAGAATAGGGCTGTATATCTTCTAGCTTTGAATACTTCAGCGATGACATTGTTGCTCTCAAGGATTTGAGTTTAAATATTGTTGTCACGATTTCGTTTTAGTCAGGTAAGATCAGCTGTGCCTAACCTCTACGCTGATTAGGCGCTATATATACGCCGATTACAGGCGTATTACTTACGAACTCAAAACCTCAACTGTATCTCTGGAGCAATTTTTTCGTTATTGCCCTTCCACGTTCTTGTTACCGTTTCACAAAATTTCCTAACCTTATTCTTACCGTATTGCAAGTTATAATAGTTTTCGATTTATGTGCTATTTTTACACGTTTGATTGTAGCTGCCTGCAGGAATTCATTTCGGACGCCTTGTGGAACCTAGTACATAAGAGGAAGCATTTCTGATGATCTGTGATCACTGGTCCTCTGCATCTGATGCTGGTAACTTTGAGAGAATGCAGTATTCAAATCCTTTGCGCCACCAAATGTGTTCTCATTTGCCATTCTGGCACTGAGTTCAGCATAATGATTCCTACGTCTCTCATAGAAGAATTTCTTGAAAGCGTTGTCCCTCTATTGGTTCGTATACGAGCGTTAACTAATTTAGCCCTTCAATGGATTGTTATCAGTCGGTCAATTATGTATCTAAATCATGTGACTTAACACATTAGTTTGGTTCAAATGACAAATTCTATTGTAGTACGCGCGAGCAATCACCGTAGTAATAGTCGCAGTTTTTTATATTTGGTTCAGGACATCGCTTTTCTGAGTCCTCACATTCCATATATGTATACAGGAGCATCATGTTTGCATGAATTCTCAACAGAGACATCAATCTTATCTGGAGTTGTTAATGAATATCAAACTTGTGGTTCTTGTTCGTATTAGGTTATAAGATCTAAGACTAGATAGGCCTTAAGGATCAATGTTGGCATTTATTGCTTACGGTAAAGCCTATCATTTTTCCCAAGGAGCTCTGTGTTATAACTTCTGATATGCCTATCATAGCCGATCGTGTGAGTTTTGCTGCTACCACAAAATTCATTTATTTCAATTTATTGCATAGATCTTGTACCGTAGGGTTCAATAACCATTTCGAAGAAGGTTCAAGTCCGATAATTTGTGGTTAACGCAGCTGTGAATTAAATTCGATCGCTTTGGATCAGCTTCAAAAATGTCTCTTAAATCGCCGGCCCCTGGTAACTTCTTATAAACTATAGCCTACAAATGAGTTGAAGTAGAAGATTTTCTCTACATGTAACACAAAAGCAATTACTAATTTTCTTAATAGAATTCTTCTCCTCCCGTCTTTTTCTACGACGACTAAGCACCAATTGGCATAGCTATTCGAGTTCAGATACGTAAACAACAATACCGTTTGTGAATTTGTTGTTGTATCATTCTATTTTATTTCATACCCTTAAGGTGCTGCTGAAAGCAAAACCTCAAACATACAATTATTGTACTCTTCCTTCCAATCAAACCAAAATTGAAAATGTTATGATGTTGTGATTCTAAAAAGAGATTCCTGTGTAAACAAAGCACTTCATCCAATATCTGCACATGTAAAAGTTTGTGTCAAGTGAATTATTCACTTTTCCCTTCCATTTTCTCTGAAATTTCATTCAGTAACCAACCCCAAGTGGAAAAGGATGTTACTTACAAAATCTACATAAAATATTACAAAGATACTTGTCTGAGGGGGAGCGACAATATTTGAAATGTGATTGCCAAGTGGTTTTCATCTTGAAATGCACATTGTGGCTGTGACTATATGTTATGGGCCACAAAACTAACCGCAGATTTGGAAATGTATTTGCTGGTTAAGTCAATAGTTCAGCTTAAATTGTTGATTCATCTGTTGCATCTTCCTTAAAGTTGTGCGAAATCTTCACCAGCCATGGAAACCGAAGGGAATTTCTTTTAAATATGTCAGTGGATGACTTAAAAACCTACTCAACGTCCCTAACATACATTTCGCTTGAACGATGTTTGATCATTTCATGAAAATATCCCCAAGCATTTTATCTTACGAGCATTGTCTTGCAGTCGTAAAACCATTTGTTTCATTTCAATGAACCAACCAGCACAACTAGTTCATTCTACTTGACCAGAGCTTGTACAGAAGAGATTCGAGTACCCTGTTCATATATCTTTGTCAGTGAGGTTTTTAAATAATTTAAATCCTCCACTTTCCTTCATGACTGCTCCCAATTGCGCAAGTGACATACTGCAAAAAATCAGACAATTTATCATCTCGCCAACATAATCTTTAAAAATCTCCAATTTGTAGCTCTACATAAGCGCATTCGTATCTAGGAGGAGTATAAAATACAGTACGAGCAACTGGTCTATGTACCAGAAGAAATGAAATATTCTCCAAACGAAAATTAAATCTTTCCCTCCTGCCAACCAATTCGTTTGTGAATTCGAATTAATCAAACCCAAATTCGTATTCAGATAGAAATCCCAACCCCGCTCACGTTCCATCGACTCGCATAGATGAAGTACTCGTATCTCATCGTTCGGTAGACGCATCCATTGGGTCTCCTTAATAAATCCAATTTTCTGTTGGATCTATTTATTCAACAATTACATTTCGCACTCTGGATTTACTCAAGAGACAGCGCAGCCTCTCTGTCTCGCCCACAACCCACTCAACCCATAATAATTATTATTATTACTGGTGTGCGAAAATCTGCATAAATACAAAACATAATGACGGATTGGGCGAATTGTGGATTTTTCAGATTGTGGATTTCAGATTTCAGATTTCGGATTGAACAGATTGAACTGATTGACGATGTGGCTGGGGCTGGGGCTGACGGTGGGGTATTCGTATTCGTTTTCGTATTTATTTTCGCCTCAATCGGACTAAAAATAAAAGTTGCGCTGGATTGAGAACGAGCCGGTGGCGCGTCGGCTGTCGTACGCTTGTGGAGCTTATTCGCTTCAAGAGAGAGGAAACTAAATTTAAACGCCAAATTTCTATTTGTGGTAGTTTATTGGCCATTGCTGAACTTATTATTTCCTTTCACAGCTATTTTTGGATTACCACTGAAAAGTTTTGTGCCTATGGATTGGGGGTGTGTTGCAGACTGGTTTATTACATTTTGAGTGTTTTGATCGTCGAACAACGGGTGAGTCAGTCAACGGAGCCCTCCATCTGTTCTGGGATAAGATGACAAAAAGAAAAAAAAACTTTTTCTTTAAATACTTCTTTTTATTAAGTGGCGGCAAATGATTTATTTGGAATGCTTTAAGGGATGCGGAAAGATCGGACTACCAATAATGTGCTGCGGGGTACCCTTTTTGTCTCCCTTTTGTTTATGGACAAAACGTTTAGACCTATTTATGAGCTCGTTTGTACTGTTTGATGCTGGCGGATTGTAAAAAAGGGTTTTCTAAACCATTGGCTTGGAATAGAGGCTATTGCCTTCCTATTTCTTATTTTCAGCAATTAATATTAAAGGAGTGCCAACAAAAGAAAGAAGAATGGGCGTCTAGCCGTTTGAAAACAGAGTTTTATATAAGGACGGGGACGGGAACGTATTGTAAATTAATCGTCATTAATTTAGTTTCAACTTAGTTAAGTTGATTTATTTATATATCAAGTGTTTTTCCACTCGTTGTTTTGTATTATTATTCACTTCCTTTCTCACTGTCTTGTACTTTCTTAAACAAATACTTAATTTTTAGTAGTCAATCGCGCAATACCTATACAACTAAAATACCTATTGCATAAATAGATATCATAGATAATAGCTCAACTAATTTCGTTGTAATCCAAATTGTTAGTCTTTAATTTTAATTACAACTAATTTAGTTGCAAAACTTATTTGTTATTGAATGTATAGCAGCTCCTTTTTAGTTGTATGTATGTAAATGCAATTAAATCTGTGTTCATTTCATAAATTTTCTGCCCTTGAAACCTGCGACGTACGCTGTTCAAACTTTAGCTTCTTAGTCAGAGGATAAACTATCAGGGTCATATCGTTCTCAGTCTAAAAGGACGCAGTAGTATTTGCGCCCGATGATTGCCTATCGACTTATTTGTAGTCCGATTGTTGAAGACAGCACCTGGCTTTAAAGAACTATAATTATTAAAGGGTCGCAAATTATTGAACCGAAAAAGTTCTACAAAGCAACATACCGTTCACCTGATCCTAAAATCGCCTACCAAACTAATCATCTAACGACCGACAGAAGGCACTGCTCCGGACCGCTACTTAGTTGCATACGAATTCTGGGTCTTCGTGTATCCGTCTATTGATATCTCAGTCGCAAAACCAAGAGAGAAATACTGTGAGGAGATTTAATGTTGAGCATTGGGACTTATAGCAAACCACCAAAAACGTTGCCCTATAGCGTGTCATTCATATTCCCATCACCAAACAACACTTTGCATTAAGATCTGCAGATCAGTGACAATGCATAGAAGCTACTAAAAATTCTCCAAATATGCTAGGTTTCATCCGTTCAACCTCACGAAAGCCGTAATTTAATAACGCAAGCAAATGTTGGAAAATGATCTGCCGATGAAGCGAAACTTAAGAGAAAAACTTATCCGCTCTACGAAGAAAAACAAGATAGGAACATCGGTTTCTGCAGAGGAAGAATAAAAACTATTAGAAATGCTCAATCGGGGAAATGAACGGATGTTAATCCAGGCCCAACGTTCGGAACTTGTGCCAGAAGGTAAAGAGAACGTAGCAAGCTATAAAGGCACCTAATTCCTAAACATAACGTACGCAACCATTTGTTTCTTTGGTCTGAGGAGTTGATTGGTAATAAGGACTTATCAAGAAACACTAAGAAGACTCTATGTTATATATGCTAGCACCCTTATGATTCCAGCTATGCTGGCTGATCCAGGAGCATGGGAAAGGCCGATGAATATACCCTTGGCCGCAAATGAAAGACTCTTCGAGTGATTTTCAGATTCATGATCTTTCATTCTATTTGTGATGACTGAGTTTTTAGAAGAAGATACCACAATATTGTCAGTGAAATTGATCTGGAAAGTGCGTATTAGTCGCTTGAGATGTCTAGGAAATGAGAAATGATTGAATACCAATGCTCCGGCCCAAAAACTCTTCGATTCCTACTCTGAGGGACTAAGTATTGTAGTAGTAGAAAATCTGGACTCAGATACGCCCGCGAGTAAATATCCTGGAATGCAAAACAGATGGTTGATGGCAAAGTTTACCTCCAGGCGTATCGCCATCTAAGTAAGTAAAAAGGTAACCTATAAATAATCTTGAATCACTTCTGATTATATGTATAACCTTGCTGAAATGAGTTCACAGATCAAGGTTGTGTATCTGACTCTCCTCTGTGTCCTGTGTGTCGTTGTGCAAATCGTTTGAACTGTAGTAGAAGCTGAACATACATATGGCGGCTTGGTTTAATTCGAACTCAGACGAGAAAATAAAGGCTTTTCAGAGCCCACAGTCTCAAATTCCCACATGTTGTTTTTAACATGTAACCTCAATGAAACTAGTCTCTGTTTCTATACAACGTGATGGGCCTACAGTGATAACTTTTCCAAAGGGAGAAAACACTGGAGGTAATGCACTGTACTGTGCTGGTGTATATCAATCCGCTTGACCTCGATGACCAGATAAACAATATTTTTATCAATTTGTTGGAAGGAAATTGTTGACACAGTCCCTTTTGTTTTTTCTAGAGTAGGTATACAGACGTATTATAGACGCTCCTTTTTGTTTGCATGTTCGCCTTATTAGCATTCCACTTCTAAGACGTCCTAGTCACTTGGATTTGAGCAAAACTTCTTTCGGATGATTATGGTTCCTTTTCTTGTTTTTTTTTTTCATTTTATCAGTTTCATATTATATCCGATATATGGCTCCATCTTTATTGTTTTGTCATTATGTAAATGCATGTGGTCTCACTAAAAGTAGTGTTTGTTTGCAACAGAAAAAGTGAGGTAACAACCGAGATACCCACTTCGAACAGAGCTTTCGTATACCCAAATACTCATGCGAAATATGATGTTCACAGTCTATTGTATCTTTACCGTGTCAGTTATCTAACATACTGTCGCTTTACGGTTGTTCAAAACAATTTTGTGGATTTTTTTATGTTTTCCAGCGTAACTGCCTCATTTGGGCGCCAGAGCGTTCAGCATCATTTGTATCTGTACGATCACATTTGAATCAAGCAAACAAGCGACAAAAGGTTGCTATAGACGGGGCAGATTATATACCTTTTCAAGACACTCTTTAGTTCAACGGTATTTTTACCCATCAAACAACAGTGTTTCATCAGGCAAAGAAACTCGTTTTCTCCATGGCTTTGAGAATATCAAAAGATGCGCCGTTAATACTTCAATATCTCAATGACTACTAATCGAAATATCATCAAATTTCGACACGTATCGTTTGATACTAACTTAAGATCGTATGCATATATTATTAGAGTCGCCATCTACTCATATACATCATTCACAGGCCTTTTCGAACCACCTGTTATATTCTCAACCCATCTTCTACGTATGTCTTCGTAGTTAATATCTAGTTTCATAGTGTTGTTCTTTAGGAGTTAATTACCACTGAAATGACCTATCGCCTAAGAGAACGATGTTCTATCGCGCTGAGAGACTTTATTGGTCTAACACTTGTCTTACACCTATACATACATTTTCATCCTTTTATTGGATTTCATTCGGAGCTTATATTTTTCACAGTGTCCCTGATTGGCGGTGTAATTGACTGAAATGCCCGATCTTGGTCAATTACATAGCTCATTGCCGGCTATAACCCTAGGTGTATCCCCAAGGACCTTACAGAGATGTGTATTGTATTTATAAATGGAAGCTCTTCGCAACACCGTCAAAGTAATTCGGTTTTAATTTTGATGTGAAAACGCCACTTTCATGGGTGACTGGTTTTCAATGAAATTCATATCACGTTAATGCCATGCGGGCTTCCATAATTTCGAGAACCCCAGCTAAAATGGCAGCGCTGTGTTTAGTGAACTCGTTCAGCTGTGTACATATATTTTATTCTTCTGAGTACATTTTTGACGACTTCATTTGTGATCCATTTTCTTTCATGAAAGAAGAGTTTAGCTGACTGTCACTCAAAGTAGTTTCGGCAGCCAATTCAATCCAGGGCTTTTTATTTTTCATATTCCACTAGCTTAGGTTTGGATGTATTTAGAAAATTAAAAAGTTTTTTTTTTTCTTTTCAAAAAAATGAAAATTATTTGGGATCATTTAATTATTATTTGAGTTTAAATTTAAAAGTAAATTTTAAATGCTTTTTCTTATATTGTAGTTTTAAAATTTGCTATAAGCTATTGCCGTAGAGTGTTTGTGTTTATCTTCTAAGAAATATCAGTATATTGTAGTTGCTGGGAACTCGTGTTCATTTCATGGTCGATTATTTTTATAAATCTGTTGTAATACCTTAGTGTCATTTTAAAGATATTTTTTATTAGGAGAACATTAAATATCCTTCCTTCAAGAGAAGATGTTTCTGAAGGTTTTGGATGTGGGCTCCAGATGCGTTGGCACAGGCAAATATTCCATATCTTAACATTGATTCCACTACCGTAAAGTACACTTGTTTTAAAACGACGGGTATTTTGACATGGTACTATAGATGGATACAGTATGCATTGCAAGATTCACAGATATTTTCCGTTTTATGCGCAACTCACTGAATACTGTCGATGATGACTACAAGTTACTTGTAACTTTGCACTTTGTCAATCAGATAGTTAGCTGTATTAGGACAGGCAACGTTCCTGAAGTAGATTCTATGCTGGGTACCTTGAACTATGAACTCATCATTGCTTTTGGAGCGTTGGTTAAGAGACCATTGTTATAGCACCTGCAATGAACTCTTCCCGTTGTAATCAAAGATATAACTTTCAATTAATGGTGAATTGATTTGGTTATCTACTACTTTGGTCATATTCTTGGATGTACTCTGATATATTTCGATATGGGATCTCTCAATAATCTATTACAACGTTTGAGCTAGAATCATAGCAATCACCTCCTCTCTTTTTAACATTTGTCCCAGATTATTTCTGGATTCTTAAATGAACGCTTGGTCTATGTATGCCAAGTACGTACTTAGTTTTATTATTTTCTGTAAAGCGTAGATCTATGTTTGCATATAGTAGGGGTATATTCCATTACTTAGTTTTTGTTAAAAATTTGCGTTTCGAATCTATTGTATTTATATAAAATGTTTAATTATTGTAATATTTTTTATTTGTTATACTATATTATTTGTCTGGTAAACTACGAATATTATTTTCAAAGCGTCAGCAAGGTGGCTTATATTTAAACGGTTATTCTTGTTTTTTTTTAAGGAAATATTATTATATATTATATACCACTCAAATAGAACCTACCGAGATAATGATCTTCTAATCTCCACCTTGAAAGCCAACGGTCCCCCATATGCTTCAATTGAACGCAGTTTGCTATCTTAACTATAATATATATTCTTCCACGACATCCTAATGTTTAAGTATTCCATGGTGAGTGTTGCTCTGAATTGTTCCTTAAGGTAACTTGCCAATTTCGTTACTGCATCAACCTAGAGTCTTTGAATCGGGAAGTTTTCGTTGTTGACATTTTTTTGCCCTGATCTACGGAAGAATGTAGTTGGTCAAGACTTGGAATAGTCCTGCTATCGATGCGCTCCTGTTCTGTGGCTTTTCATGTACAGGCTTTCAAGATTCTCGAATAAGTTAACTTCCTGTAAGTAGACCAAATTGAACAGTTTTGCGTTGAAGTCACCAAAATTGACGGAAAGAAGGTAGAAATCGTCAACATAACGTCGAGCATTCACATCCATAAAAGGTTTCCATATTCATTGCTCGTCGCCATTGGATGCAGCTTTGTCATTTTAAAGGAAACATATGCCTTACCTTTTTGCTTGCGTCTGAATCCATGCTTTTTATTATCTCCATTACAGTCTCCAGCGCGCGCTTGTGTCCAAGTATAGAAAAAATGAGTTCCAAATCTCCGACAACAGTCGGTCCTTACGGAAATCGGTTTGTTTTTGCCTGACAAGGAGGAATCCCGCTGTTGGATAATGCAATTTCTGTAGGCTATTGAGGAGCCCTCCTACTAGTTTTTACACTTTCGTTTGTCACTCTTTTTTCTAAAGAAAGTCTGCTCTGGTGGTCCAACTGTTCAACACACTTCAAGATCGAGTTTTTCTGTAATTGTTATGCTTTCCCACTTTTATTAATTGGAAAAGTGAGGGACTTTATCACAGGCAGAAGTTTTGACCTTCAGCAAGTTATTCGACAAATAAATCTTTGTATCTTTTGACAAATCACATTTTTTTTTTTTTTTATAATTTTATATAATACAGTATTTCTTACATAATTTATTTTACCCGCAAAGCGCCGTGCTTATCGGCAGGTGGCTATATTCAATAATACATAATTTAATAGTGAACTTTCAAATTTCAATTAGAAAAAGTTTATTAAGAAAAAAAAAAAAAAAAATAGAAATTAATAGGTATAATATTTAAAAAAGAGAGAAAGAAGAAAAAAAAAATAATAATAATAATAATTAATTTGCATCAATATGAAATAAAAGTGTATCAACAAACTTGGTATATTTCAAGCAATAATTTTTTTATAAGTTTTTTTCTTTTTTTATAATTTTGCAATTCTTTTATATTTTGCGGTATTGTATTAACTATTTTAGGCACTACATGGTTTTTGTCCAAATAAAATCATATTATAAAATTGGTAAGACCACCCTAAATCAAAATCTTTCTTAAAGGATCAAAAACAGTTTTCCGAAAAAAATATTATTGATGGTATAGTTCCTTGCAGGTCAGACTCCCTAACGACGCTCCTATACTCGTATAATAAATCAATCATAAAACTTTTTAATCGGTACTTATTTACGGTTTGATACTTACCTGACACTTGGGAGTGAGTAAATATTCACCCAGTCACCCTCCCCTATACAAATAGACCATGCACAAACATGTAAGTATGATACTCATGGGTATGCTCGTGGAATTCAAATATTTTACGATTTAATTTCGATTTTTAATTGCTTTTGTTTTAATTGATTGACATAAAGGAAGCAATTAAATGACACATGCAAAAATCTGCTGTTTGCTGTTCGATTTTAACGATTTTCATTTAACCAGAAAATGACCTTTTGGAATTGTTTCGGACGATTTCGTGCTTAATTTGCTTTTGTTTAATGAACGGCAAGAAATAAGTATCTACAATACTATTTGAAAAAGGATTTGTAATTCAATGACAAAAAAGGAACGTTAAAAAAATATGCCTGTTTTGCATTTTTTTGTATCTACAGTAATTGAATGTGGTTAACAATACTTTGTTTACAAACAAATTCAGACGAAATAATTGGTCGGAATCTGGTGCATTGAAAAATGTCTGCATCGTAATCGGCAAAAAAATGCAGAAACAAAGGTTGATTGGCAACACGAATTGCTGAATAAAGGTCTTAAAAAAATAAATACATTTTCCTGGAACGTTAAATAATCGAAATCATTTCAACAGTGCTGCCTGGCTGGTTTACTAAAATTGCTAGCTTCTAACCCATACCAAACAATGTTTAATAATACGCCAGAGTTCGAAGGACTCCTTATTTGAATTTGCTGCTAAGATTAGCATTACATTCGTCACATTTTCATTTCAATGTCATTTTTCTTCGTTTCTTCTCGTTCATCGTCGTACAACATTGCGATGTGTATGTTAAAGCTGGACATACGCGTGGTCGTATATAACAAACCTTTAAGCTCTAGCTGCATTGTTCTATCACCAAATACTGTACTTCGCAGTTTTGGCGCCATTTAAGCACCCCAAGCTAACTCAATGTGCGACATGGTTATTGCAATTTCCTTAACGACAGAGCTACTTTGAAAAATAGGATATCAAGGTTTGTAGATACGGAAAAACAGTGATGTGAATGTTCGGATGTAGTACGACTGATTCGTAACCTGCCATCTTCTAGTGCCTTTATCCAATAAATAAGAGTCTCCTAAAGGACAGTCACATCTTTGCTTTCAACAACGGAAAGAAAAGAAGGTTGAGCTATTTCAAAAGAAAATATGTTGACAGAAATGGTCTTTGGGCACTGCATTGCTATACCTATTAACTTAAACTTTGAATTCTTCTGTCATTCCCGCTGTGAATTCAACTTTCGTTTTAACTTCGTCGTCGAACTTGTGCAATTCTTAGGTGGGTGTATTTAGGACCTGATTGATTTATACACAAGATCTCTCGGAACTCTATCGAACGCGTTTTCAAGTCGATGAAGATGATATACAGATTTTTCAAAGCATCGCGATGTTTCCCTATTATTACTAGCAAAAGTTTGAATAGCTTCCCGCAAAGTCACATTGACTGCCACGAAGTTTGCGTAGAATTATCTCGTATATTTTACATATATGTAATTATACGGAACATTAGTTTCACCAGCCGGTAGTTGTTGCGATTTCTCGTTCGGGCTTCGGCCTTTGCCTTTTAAGAGTGCATCAAGAAGGCTCGTCCTTTTCCCTTCCGAACTGGGCTCGTGCAGGTCATTCGTGTTATTGCTTCGCTAACTTTGGCTTGCCATTTCCAATTCGTGCGGAGGAATGATACTGAAGAGGAATTTTTCGCGCTAAGATACGTTTTCCATTTATTTCAGAATTCAATGTTCGGCTTTGGCATGCACCCCAGTTCGACTGCAATATATTCCGGCGATAGAATACTTTGCAAGTTTTATATTTATTGTGTCGTAATCTTGAAAATATTTTTTCATTTTACTGCGCTTGTTCTACTGCTTGTATCTGTAGTGCGGGTTTAATCGTATAATTTGCGATGAAACGCCTATACTACCACCGCAAGTGCTCCATCCTCTGCGGCTCGTTTTTGCAAAGTTCGAAGTCCAACTCGTAGTCTAAGACGCACTTTATCTACACTTAATACACGCTTAAAAGGAATGTCCTGTGTCCTTTTCCGCCACTTCCAACTAATAGTTTCATTCATAAATTTCTTTATTTATGACGAGTCTATTGAAAGCTTTTCCAATCGATGCCGCTTTTCATTAGTTTCTTCACAAAGAATTCTGTCAGCAGAACTTGAGTCTGATTTGATATTTTACTCGTCGTTTCGTGTTTTTCCAGCATAGACGTTAATTGGTATCCACCGCTGCAGTACGTAATTAACTTCCGCTTGTAATTTGCACGAGTTCAGAATATCTTCTACCACCAAATTCCTCACGCAAAAGTGGTTTCTTTTATGGTAGTTTTGGTAATCGTAACTCGATTCCCCTACGCCGATGAAAAGCATTTTCTAACTAGATTTTTCTTTTTTGTAAAGCTCATCGAAGTCGCGCCAAAATATTTATTTTTAAGATTCCTCTTTCGTGTTCAATTATCAATTTTATTGCCATTAGTCAATCACTAATTCTTAACACGTTTCAGAATCTATTTAAGAATCCAGCTGTGAAGATGTATTTGAATGATACATTTTGTACGATTTGTATGTTTTGTTTGCCAATTCAGGCAGTGGGTACTGTTTCCAACATTTTGCCACTTACAGTACCTTACGTTACTGTAATACATTTTATAGCTTGGAGCCGTTCCCCATCATTGTGCTGGCATTCTAGTTTGGGATTCGTAGTTTATGTCTAAAAAGCATTATATATACGAGTACTATGTTGCTCGGCCCCGGAAACTGTGGAATTCTGAGAGGCATATTACCATTCGCCTCGGGATCACTCCACCAGTACGCAGAAGAAGTGCCCGGCGGGGTATTGTATTCATAAACGTTCACTTCCATGACGCCATAATTGCGTACTACTCTCCTTTCATCCATATGGCACTGGTATACGTGAATGACTGAGTGAAGGTTGTAACATAAGTATTGCGGATTTTTTTTCGGGGGTTATTTTCCAATTTCCATAAAATGCACAAAAACAAATTGAGTGCCTAAACGGTTATTGAAATTAGTATTCGAGATATACTCGTATTTCCCATTTAGTCTTCAAATTTCGTTGTGTTAACGCCATTGTAAGCATTTTTAACTGGATTTTGAAATTCTCTCCATTCGTTAGTTTTTATTGTATTTGTTCCGAAAAAAACAGAATGGAAGTGAAGCCAGTGTGAAGAAAGTATTCTCAGCGAGTCCAAGTGTTGGCGATAGTCTGCTAAAATGGCAATATTGACCTAAAAGATGAAGTTCGAAAGAAATTCAACTGTTAGAGTAAGGGAATTGGCAAGGGCACTCAACGTAAGCCATGTAATACAAATATTACATCGATGCAAATGTGAGAAAAGTCATAAAGTTGGGAAAATGGGTACCACACCACCTTTGCACTGCGTTTCTGTCGCATCACAATCAAGAGCCGTTTTTGAACAGGGTCGTTACCTTAAATGAAAAATGGCATCTTTATAAAAACACTAAACGTCGCCACCAATGGCAGACCAGCATACCATCTCAGAGATGGAGTTCACCGGCTTAAGGAGTTACTATCTGTATGGTGGGATGTTGAGGGTTTAATACATTTTGAGTTTTTGTCCGTAACTAGACTATCAACGCGAAAGTCTACTGTCAACAGATGTGCATATTTAGGTAAGCACTAGAACAGAAACGGCCAAGCATGGTTCTATTCCATAAGGATAACGCTCGCCCCCATACAGCTAGGACCACCTGCACATAGTTACAGGAGTTCGGTTGGAAAAAATGTTGCATCCTCGTTACTCTCCATATTTAGCACCTTCAGATTTCCTCTTGTTCCGAAGTCGGCAAAACTTCATTAGTTAGTTTTTTTCGTTAAAGCCAACCATATTTCCGAATTGCTAGTTCTCTATTTGATTTCGTAGCCAGAAATTATGCAAAAGGACTCGATTCTCCAGGTCGTGGTTCGGGTCAATTGCAACATTTTGCTTGTAGTTCATTAGGTATAGGTCCAGGAACATGTCCGGAGACAAATAATATTAACACTATTCGCGATACACCACAGTCCATAACCTACCAAAGCTCGTATTATCATACGGCGATGTTGTAAATTGACTTACTGATAATTGAAAGCCGTTTCAGTTGTTGTTGTCAATTTGCCAAGCCAAAGATCCTGGGATCCGTATAAATGACATGTGGATTAATGTTAATTTTCCTTGATCAAAAATTCGATCAACGCCTGATAGACAAACATAGAACACTCAACGTGTCTAAAAGGATTGCTGTTCAACCAAAAGATTAATACCACAATTTAAATCACCTGCAGAGAATATTGGTTAGAAAATATAATTCTGTGAATACTCGTATATGCAATAATTATGTAGTGTACACCCATATTTGCTAGGAAATTTGATGTCAAGCCTCGGAGGAGGTAACCAATCTACCGTTACTAATCATCGCATATAAGGTTATTGCAAAGCAAGACCATTGTCATTTTCAACTCATCGAAAGAAACCTTGATTTGAACAAAACTAATCAGTTTTTTTTATGATCTGAGAAAATCGAAACACTGTTTGTACCATCGTCATATCATAGTGCGCTGCAAGTTCCATTATTTTCCCAATCGAAACAATGATGTTGGAGAGTCGGCAGAGTTCAGCGGATCACATAGAAATTCTAAAAATCCAGTTCTTTAAAAGCAGATGATGGATTGTTCAGCAGGACAGCCGAGCCACATTCTTGTGAGAAACTGGTAGAGTAATTAATATGTAAATTTTGGAATCGCCAAAAGATCAAAGATTCACATTGAAACTTTACGTCGCAAAAACCCTACCAAAATTCATTAGGCTTTAACTGTGACCCTACAGCAGCGTCTCATCGGGCTAGCTGTTTCCGTGAAGGCCATGAAAACATAATGGATAACTCAAGGTCAACAAAGCTGAAAACATCAACTGATGAACTAAGTGAGTGGGAAAACATCCTACTTTCCGTATTTTAAAAAATGATGTGAGTCATTGATTGCATTGATGTTGTGTTTGGTCGTCACTGTGAGCTCCATTTTTCCCTCTAAAAAACCTATCTGATTTGAACTGATTTCGTGGTACAGAGTTTTCCATTTGTTTTTTTAAATGTGAATGCAGTCTTAATGTCACTGTCTACCATTTAGTCATGCTTCAGTACTCGAACGATCAACGTTTACAATTTATTACAATTTATTTATAAAATTCGGATTCGATGGCCTCAACTTTAAAAGCGCTAACTTTAATCTCTAACTAACTTTAATCGCCCACCCGACTCGCAATTCGTAATTGGTCCAAAAATTTGTGTCTACATTTTCTCTGTTTAATATTCTGGTATCAGTGAGAGACAGAAATGTAAGGATTGCTGAAAATATTGAAGCCGTAAGTGCATCTGTTGACAGCGACCGAAATCAATCCATTCCACGCCGTTCGCAGGAATTGGGCATCGCTCAGACAATATTGTGGCGAGTTTTCCGAAAGGACCTCAGCCCACACCTATATAAGATCAAATTGACTCAAAACTAAAGCCAGATGGTCATTTGAAGTCTCGAATCTTCAGCGATAAAGCTAATTTCTGGCTAAATGGCTGTATCAGCAAGCAAAATACGCGCTTTTGGACGGCTACTAACCCGTACATGCTACAAGAGATGCCACATCCACAAAAATTTGCTGTATGGTGTGGTTTTCATGCCAGCGACGTCTTTGGGCCGTATTTTTTCGTCGCAATCCGTGGCGGACAGATGAATAAAGTCGAATTCCATTCATAATGGCATGAGATTTGCTTTAATGGGAAATGAACGATTTTTCGGAATCTCAAATACACCAACCAGCTGTATATCAAACTTTCCAACACGTTGGAAGTCAGCGATTGACAAGTAGAGGGACTATATTGAAGAGCTATAAAGTAACACTGTATAATATTAATTTTGTAAAATAAAATAAAATAGCGAGCACTATTTTTGAAATAACCCTCTATACAAAAACACATGTAAACTTTGACTTTAATTTTCCATATTTCAACATTGGGAAAACATCATTCCGTATCTCTCCGAATAGAGAGGAAACTTAAGTTAAAATGAACAAAAAGTCCTTGGTTGACAATATTGCGAAAAATTTAAAGAATTTGGTTTTTAGCAATGATACGAGTACATTAGAAGGAATATAAAATTTTTTTTTTCTGAATAGAATTGAGAACAACATCTTTTTATTACAATTACATTCGTCTATTGCATGTCAACCCATATGCAACCTGACCGTATTTTAGCCTTATTAATTCCATGTGTCGTACATTACCCTTAACTCAACAAATTGGCGGTTTTGCAAAGCTGAATTCCACACAGCTACATATAGGTACTTACCTATTAAAGCGGTGCAAAATAGCAAAAGATATTTACGATATACCATGGATCGTAGCACACAATATTTTTGTTATAGTTGTATCTCTTATTGCCAAAGGGAAAAAAGAGACAGTGTGACAATTCAGGCTTACTTATTAAAAATGGAGCCCTATACGAAAGAACAAGGCCTTTTCATCGTTGAGCAATATTACAAAAATAATGAAGGTCGGAATAATTATTCAGGTAGACTGAATCAATTAGTGATCTAAGGCACTCTTATCATTATCCATTCATTGCAAGATATCGACGTGGATGATATGTGGTGATTTGAACAAGATGGCGCCACATGCTATACAGCTCAAGAAACCTTTCAATTGCTGCATTAGTCATTTCCTAATCGTGTAATTTCCCGTTTTGGTGATCAGAATTAGCCGCCCATATCATGAGATTTATCGCCATTGAACTTTTTTCTTTGTGTTTTTTTGAAATCTAAGGTACCCATATACTCGTATGTATGCTAACAAACCCACGATCACACATGTGTTGAAGGAGCAAATTGACCCCTGTATACACAAAATTCAGCCGCATTTATGCAAAACTGTCATGGAAAATTTCGACAAAATAGTGCATATGTGCCAGCAAATCCATAGGCCATAACCCTATACGGTACATTTACAGAGCAACTTTTTAATTATTTCGGCCGAAACGGCCACTATTTCGCGTTCAATGTTGGCTCTGAGCTCTGTTGGCATAAACCAATGACTTAACGTAGCCCCACAGAAAATAGTCAAGCGGCGTTAAATTGCACGAACGAGGCGGCCAATCGACTGGCCCATTTCTTGAGATAACACGCTCACCCAATCAATCGATTGTAACGTGTGCTGCGTGGCTTGTGGTATCATCCTGTTGAAACCACATGTCGTCCAAGTCCATATCTTCCAATTCGGGCCAAAAATAATCGGTGATCATGGTGCGATAACGCTGACCATTCACAGTAACGTGACGATCGTTATCGTCGACGAAAAAATATGGCCCAATAACGCCGCCGGCATGTAAACCGCACCAAACAGTTATTTTTTGTGGATTGAGTGGTGATTTATGAAGCACATGTGGATTTTCACCCGACCAATAACGCATAGTTTGATTATTGACGAACACATTGAGTCAAAAATGAGCTCCGTCACTGAAGATGATTTTGCGATGAAATTCATCATCTTGGCGCATCTTCTTCAAATGGTCCATCGGCTTCAATTCTTGAGTCAGCTTGATCTTGTATGGGTGTAAACCAAGATCCTTACCAAAATACGCCATAATGTGGTCTGAGTGATGCCCAATTCTTGAGAACGCCGTGGAATTGACTGATTTGGATCGTTTGCTACGGACGCCTGAACGACAGCGATATTTTCGACACTTCGACCAACCCGTTGTCTCACTGACACGGTAACATCACACAACGAATATGTAAACTCAAATTTTTGCACTAAACTTCTTATTGCCTGTCTACTAGGGCGAGAATTACGACCGAAAATTAGAGTTAACGCTCATAAAGTTGCAATCACCGACTCCGAGCTTCGGTAGAAAATTTTTATAATTTGCAGACGTTGCTCGTTCATGTACTTCACCATGATGAAAATGTTGAGTTTACTGAATAAATTGACAGTGACAGTTTGATGATTAGTGAAAGAGTACGTTCACAAATTAAATTTAAAGTTGTCAAGTGCCTATTGGAAAACCCTTTAGTTCAGTATTCGGGTATTGGAATGCTTTTTGTGAAGGTGCCATCTAAAAATGCCAGCTTCTTTAGGCAAGTTTAAGCTTCCTAAAATTGTATCGGTTGAGATTCATATTCAGTAACCGCTGTATTGCTGAATGATGAATGAGTTTCCGTTACCGCAACTGCAGCTGATTCATCGGCACGCTACTTCAGTAAGACGGTGGCACTCTTTACACCGTTAGAGTCTTGAAGGTGAAGTTGAAGGCAATTTTCCCAAGTAATTAGCAATCGTCGAACCATTTAGACCATATAGCTAAATATCCACCGTAAATGCTCTCGCATTTTTGCGAATACAACGATCTGGCTGCAGGAATGAAAATCTTGAAAAAACTGATCATCATTTTGACAATATTGTCTTTAAAAATGTAGATCCACTTGAATATTGTCCGCTGCAAATCCTTTATTTTTGTGTCAAAAAGAAAATTAAAAATGCCATATTTCTTTCAATTATTTTTTTCTTTTTTAACATCAATGTCTCTAAATAAAAATAGATGAAAATATAATTTATATACAATTTTAAATAAAACTTAATATGATGTTTGTTTTCTCTTTTTCAGGTAAGGAGTCTTATATTTGTGAGACCAAGATCCACTTCTCGCCTAAAAAACGAAGTATTATAAGGTGTTGTATACCTATTTGCGTGTATGTATTTATATTTTTTACATTCAGTTACTTTAAAGTTATTAAATAAGGTGGTACATTCCTTTTGTTTCTAAATAAAACATGTTGAGATCCAAGGATCTACGAACATCGTTGGAATGAAGCCCACAGCTATCCTACAGTGTTTACTTTTCCAAGAAGGATTTAACGAAACTCTGGCAAATTGGTGTGAAGTGATACTATCGTTTTCTGCATCTGAATTTATTCCTTAAGCATTAAGTAAAGAACGGCATATTGTAAAAATATGGATATTCTTTCTATAATTGGTTGGTCATTTTAACTAACATTCCAGAAACCTTTTCAAGATCATCCTCAAAATCACTCTAGATACTATCCACCACACATCTTGGATAGAAGTAGAACTTGCCTTACACTCACTACAAGTATAAAACAGGATCTAGTGTTTGAAATGTCTTTGCATTTTAAGAATTAAATTTAAGAGGCACCCAATTTTTTTTTGTGAGTTCAAGGAATTCTGGAAATCATGGGCCAATCCAAATGCCATTCGATTGGAATTTTTAATTTGTGTTCGAAAGCTCGGTCTATGATTGTAAAGAACTTGGTTCCGGATACGGGCTCCACTATATTCTTAGCATGGAATACATTATCGTTTAGCGTTACTTTATTTCATGTTTCTCACAAACAGGCCTCACTAGTTTTATCTCGAAAGCAGTAAGAGGTCCGAACCCCTTAGTACAAAATTAGTTTATATATATTTTATTGCAATTTAAAGCGGCAGTCATGTCGGGTCCTGTATTCGTATATCGTGTGATCAATTCAATTCAATCAATATGATTTTTTCCACGGATGGTAGAATGATGGATAGTTAATTTATCCACTAAGATACATGGCTAACTTGGGCTAGGTTAGCGGGAGCCGAAGCTACTCTATTCCTCATTATACTTAGGTACGTGTAGACCCATTGTTTGTGATTCCCTGGTAGACGAATTTTTCTATTTTTTGTCGTTCCCATGGCATGAGCCGTGCAATCCTCTGTACTTTTGTCATTAACATAAGGTTGTTGGTTTTATTTGTGGGTTACCACCATATTAAGCTATGGTAGGTTAAGATGTCTTTGACGATAGCCATGTACATCCATAGGATTGTCTTGGGGTTAGGTTCCGATTTCCTTCCAAATATACGGCTGCAAGCGTAGAAGGCGATTATTGCTTTCTTTACAAGTTCTTCGACATAAAACTTCCAACTCAGTTTACTACCAAGGTAATTAGAACCGTTGAGTAGTCGGAGGGTTGTCCCATCTATTGAAGGAAGGTCAAATTCTGATGTTATGTGTGAATAGAACAAGCTCTGTTTGTTGATTCTCAATCAAGCTTGGCCCCTTCTCCAAGGATTCTGAGGCTATAGTTTAGAATTCACTGATAGTGGGGAGTAACTTATCGGTGACCATAAGAACCACTCCATCCGCGTATGCTGTGGCTTTTATTCCCTCCCTTTTTAAATTGAGAAATAATTCGTTAACAACTAGAGTCTACAGTCCGTCCCGTTTTTTTACATATAAGCATGCTGGTTTCAGATTCTGGATGCACATTACTTCGAATATGAGTATCAGGCAGTTTTTCCAAATTTTTTTTCAAAATTAACAATGTTAGGCTGATGTGCCTGAGGTCTCTTGGATGGCTATGGCTGGGCTTACCTACCATGGGAATGAATATTACCTTTACTTCGCTCCACCATTTTGGCAAATATCCATAATTGATACTACTGCTGAATAGTGTTTTTAAGAACGGTATCACAGTTTGCTTAATTTTTTTGAAGCATGATTGGTATGACTCCGTCCAGTCCAGGGGATTTGTAAGCGGACAAAGAGTCTATGGCCAAGCTTATTTTTATTATCTTCTGGTATTCCCTCTGGGATTTCATATTGGTTAGGTGAAAATATGTCTATATCTATTACTGACGCTGGAATAGGAGCAACGAAATTGAGTCCCAAAGGTCCAGTACCCTTCTTTTGTGTAACAACAATTTGGTATTTTTAGATCTCCAGCTAATGGAGGTTCCTCAGATATGACTTTCGCTTTTGACTGCATTGAAAAGTTTCGCTGCATCTTTCCTAATGTATTCTAGCTCCTTAGTCTGCCAATGTGGGGAATTTTCGGATTTCTTGAGTGAATATCATCACCAGTTTTTTAGCTGCATAATCTATTATATTTCGGCTGAGGTTTCCATTTTGTGTCCGTTGAAGGCATAAAGTTTTTAATCTATCTCTGCTGTAATTTTTCCCACGTTATTGCTTCTGGATCAGAGAACGATATGTCCGAAGATAACTCCCAGTTACTTATGGAAAAGTTTGGTAGTAGTATGAATTGTTTTAATTGATTTCAGTCTCATTCTCTCATCAGTTCCTCCAACTTGCCAAGTGGAAAGACACGTGGGGGCAAGAGTTGAAATTGGTATGATAAGATTAATTTGAGGTAATAACTGAAGTGCCCCATGTCTGAGTGATATGTAATGGATGGCATTTTGAAAAAGATCTCTTTTTCTTCCCATTCATTTTGAAGTTCTTATTCTAGATACATATATTCTGTATTTGGGGATTTCTAGATCGTGTGGGTAATGCGAAAGGCCAACACCTCTATGTATGGACTTGTATGCCTCTCAATTGGTTGCTTTCAGCTATTTGATAACCTCCGGGTTTGATTATGATTTCAATGTGGCCCGACAAATCTGAAGACATATTTATTCAAATCAGTGAATAGCACATGAAATGATGATCGATATTGTTAGGTACGAGTACATATTCAAATTTGTCGAATTTATGTTCCTTCGCTCTTGGATGTTGTATATTATAGACCTTATCATTTATTATGGATATTTGTTTAGGTTAAGGATCAGAGCAATGCAATAAATCAAGTCTATTGGGTTTCTTTTCATGTGTTGTAATAGTCACCACATATTTTCATCCCTGCAACATGTTAACTCCAGCATATCACGAGTGTTAGCAATCCATCTACTGCTCATATTCCAAAGGTAGAAAAAAAAACCCACCCTTCAAACAGAAGTTTGTCTCAAATATTCATCGCAGAAACTGAAAATAAGGACTTTTTATTTCAAAGTCCTTAGTTTTTTTTCCCCCACTAAACGTGGTGGGGCATGCATTAATGGGCATACGGGATAGTAATTCACTACTACCTAGAGAAACATTTGTTTGCGAAAAGGAAAGTTCGTTATGGTGTTACTACCTTTGTTGAATAGGTTTCTTTGTCTTTGGAAGACTTGTAATGCATAATATGCTTTTGTCAGATTTTACTTACTTGCATAGAGATGTTGTTTGTTTTCGGTGACAATACTCTTTAAGAATTCTTTTGAAGAAAGTTTCCTTTGAATTAGCGACAGGTTTATCCACAGTAAGAAAAAGTAAAATGCTCATCATTAAAAGATTCAAAGCATACTGTGCTCTGTGAAAAATTGTGATTGTACATCTAAAATTGTATAGATAAGGACCACATAATGTATGTCCACTAAACGAGTATATAAAACGTCAAATTCTTGTCACAATTTTAACTTTTCGTAAAAAATATTGCGGTTCATTAAATTTTATATATTTTTTGAGTTTTTTCTGTTCTCAAGAGATTTGGCCACGTTTTCTTCTGCCTTAGACTCGTCTGATTTTGTTTTTTCTTCAAGCTGCACAAGCTTCATTTGGTTATATAAATAATCATCACAAATAAGGGCAGTCTTAAGACCGGTGCAGACTGTAAATAGTAGTCGTAAAAAAACCGCTTGATTTCGGTTTAAACGTAATTATTGATCGGGAAGAGTCAATTGGATTGATGGAGTTCAAAAGACGTAGCCAAAGTGTTAATTAAGACCGGAACTTACCTCAGTCGTTTATAAGTAAATATCCTTGCTTCCTGGATAATGGTCTAAATTGTAGAACTTTTCTTAATTCGGCAATTTCCTAATTTCGAAAATTAAATGGATTTATTCCTACATACGCTCTCAATGGATTGAAAATGTTCCAAATCCATTCATTCGTCGTCGAATGACTGTATGACTTCCATGACGGTATGGGTACAAGAAGAGTTGGCAAGAAATTATAGGTTGTGGGGATTGTTCTCAAACTACACAATGAGAAGGATCATCGGCAAGAACATCAAGTTTTTCGATATAAAACAAAAATTTCACAGATTCAATTGGAAGATAGTCGTATGTTTATCACACTCAATAAAGGTTCCAACTTCAGACAAAACTGACGGAAATGATTTGTTGAAAATCAAAAAATAAAGGGTGATTTGTTTGCTGTTTGCTTTTTCAGTGTTCTATTTTTGACAGCTCACGCGTGATTCGTGACATGTGTTAAAGTCAAACAGCTCAGGTAGCATTGCCATTTTATCATGGAAAGACTTATACCCGAACAACGCTTACAAATTATTGAATTTTATTATCAAAATTCGTGCTTTGGCGCACTTCGACCATTTTACGGTCATCATAATCGGCCTACTAAGCAAGCAATTCAAGCCATAGTGACCATATTTCGCAGCAATTTCACCCTATTGGACATAAAGCCACCTAGCCGTATGTCTAGGGCGCGTACAGAGGTAAATATTGATACTGTATCCGCCAGTGTTAATACAGACCGTGATTTGTCCATTCGTCGCCGGTCGCAGTAATTTCGATTGTGTTACTCGACTACATGAAAGGTTTTACGCAAGAATCTTGGTCTAAAACCTTATAAAATACAGCTCGAGCAAGAACTGAAGCCGAACGAGCTGCCACAGCGTAAAATTGTCGGTGAATGTGCTTTAGAAGAGCTGGTTGATAAACAAAACTGCCGTATTTGATCCGATGAGCAACCTCAGGCAATACAAGAGCTGCCAATGCATCCGGGAAAATGCACTGTTTGGTATGGTTTATGGTCCGGCGGAATCATTAGCCCGTATTTTTTTCAAATATGAACGCAAGAACAATGTTACCGTTAATGGTGTCCACTATAGTTCAATGATTTCGAACTTTTTCTGACACAAACTGCACGAGCTGAACCTGGTCGACATGCGGCTCCAACAAGATGGCGCTACATACCTACATAGCACGCGAATCGGTGGACCAATTGAAAAATGAGTTCATCTCTCGTTTTGTACTGGTGAATTTGTCGTCTAGATCGTGCGATTTGACGCCTTTAGACTATTTTTTATGGGGATACGTCAAATCACTCGTCTATGCCGATAAACCAGCGTCAATTGCAGCCTTGGAGGACAACATTACACGTGTTATTAGTGATATATCAGCCAATATGATCCAAAAAGTGATTCGAAATTGGACTCTTCATATGGACCACTTAAAACGTAGTTGTGGTTAACATTTAAATAAAATAATCTTTAAAAATTAAATAGTAAGCATTGATTTATCATCTCAAATAAAAATTGTATACACGTTTGCCATTTTTCTGTGTTTTTTTTTTGGCAATCGAAGGCAAATATTAACGAGTAGTATACCAGTTTTCGTAGAATGAAATTGATGCGAAGAATAGATGGATCTACAAAAATTCAACCTTGCAAAAAAAGAAAAACTTATGGCATAGTGGCAATATTAGCAGTCATTATTCTTTATTTATTGGAATAATGTAAACTATGTTGGAATATGGGAGAGCGATAGTAATAATGATAATGGTAAGAGGTATACCATGTATATAGTATCTCCCGGAGTCTAAAACACTAAGCGGTCTCCCTTGCATTTGCCGATAGTCGTCATTCAACAAGGTCGTGCGATGTAAAATTTCTGAAATATTCCCATTTGCGCCTTGGCTACAACAATGTAGTGGTCTGAGTCGATATTGGCTTACCTGAAGTTAAGGACATCTAGAATACTGGAGTTGACAATTTTTGGATCAAATGGCTGCCAGGTCCCTTTGTGGATGATGAGGTATGGGAAAAGTATACCATCAAATATAACATTTCGCCTTGCTGCGAAATCGGTGATGCTGAATCTATTTTTAGAGCTGGTGTCGTGTAGGCTGTGTTTTTCAACTGTTCGACCAAAGATTAAGAATGATTTTATCGTCTAGCTAAGGGCAATGCTCATAAGTCAGCTTGAGGAGCTCTGGTGGCATGGGCGAATATCAACCCTATACACACTGTGGTTAATCGCAAATCTACCATTGCTGGACAAAATTATAAAATCATGGTGGATCGGCTTCTTGCTTATGTATTCCTTAATGAATGGAAATAGATAAATGGCCACAAAAAAATACAGATTTTTTTTAAAAAAGGCTGAATTTTTATAAGAAAGAGGCAAACAAATCAGTTTCCATTGTCAAGAAAAAACACGTTTTTAAGATTTATTTTTTTTTTATTTAAAATGTTATGGTTGTAAAAAGTAACGTGTAGATTGAGTGACTCAAGAACTCATGATAATTTAAATTTTTGGAAGAGTGATAGAGGCTTCATAAAATATTTGATAATAATTGTTTTCTTTATTTTGTTCTTGCCTTATACATAGATTTTAGAAGATGAATACATAGAGACAATGATTTAAAGTTAGTCGCTTTCATATCCATTGTTAAACGCTTCTTCTTCAAGGCGATCAACAGATAATAACGAAAGCACTTCTTTTGTTATCACACCTCGTACTCATATAGGAGTGTGACACAAACTGTAAATAAAAGAATCTGAAGAAATTAACAGTCGATTGAAAAGATCTGTGTTTGTGTCCACTCTCGATGTTTTTCTAGTGAACATTTCTCTAAATTTCCTCGAGTCATTATTCCTTGGCTCTTCAGCTTAATCCGACAGCTGTTCTATAGACAGAATACAAGACCTATCTTTTATAATATCTACCATAATAAGCATGAAAGTAGGCTCAACAAGGACATTTTGTTCGCTATATAGCTGATAAGTGTGAGAGACAAGTTTCTAATTTCTTGCACGATTAAATTAACTTCCCAAGGAAAATAACTCGGTGGACTCCTTGGCAAAAAAAAATTGGATTGAATGACAATATCTTGTAGAAGATCGAACTGTGTTTTGCCAGGGTAGAACTTAAATTCATTTGAATAGGAATCATTGAACTAAAAAAACTTTCACCGGTTTTCAGCTCATCTAAACTGAGTAAAACCTCTTTTTGAGCCAAACAAATGGTATGATTACCCAAAAATTGGAGTTGATTTTTTGCATGTACTTCGGTGATTTCAATTTACGTTGGATAGCATTTCCTCTTTTCTTTTTGAATCCTAGTAGAGGAGGGAAAAGATTTTTGCATTTTTTATTGACTTTTTGCCGTATAACGTCGACAAATTGGCATCAATCATTAACGATAATGCTTCGTCAGAAAAAATCAAGACACAGACTCAGAGTTAAATCTTTTGAAAAGACTTTTCACTCCCGTGCCTTTACTGGATAAAGTTTCCGATAGATCTCTTACGAGTTTGGCTGAATCTCGTTTTCCCATTTTGGGGAATTATTACGCTAACTTTAATTATTTCCTGTTGGCCGGAGGAGTCTAGAAGACTTTGTACCTTTCATTTGTTTGATTTTTCACTGCCCTCATTAAAGCTTTTTGGTTTTCTACCATCTATTTCTACAATGCCTTCTGTGTCTGTGATGTCAGGTAATACATACGAGTATGATTCATCAAGCATATTAAATTTGATGTTAAAAAGCGATTGCGATTCCTTCCAATATTTCCCCATTTTTCGCTCAGTTTGAAGCGTAGAATGAAAATATTTACTTTAAGTTTTTTTTAACATCACCAGGTATGTCTTGAAGACCATGTCTGTCCTGTATATCTGTATCTTGACAGTTTTAAAAAATTTCCCTTCGCGACAGATGGGGAGACATTCTCGAAAAGTGAAAAAAAATTGTATGGCGACCGCAAAAGGGCGCAAGATATTTTATGTATACCTTAATGAGAACACTTTACAAAATGATATAAATGTACATAGTTTCAGACCGGAATTATGCGGAATAATTAACTCGAACTCTACTTGAAAAATAACAATATTTTATTGACCTTCTCACAGAAAACTTTTTTTTTAAATAGTTGCAATGGAAATTATTAAATAAAAATTATGATATTTTACGTTCAAATACAGCTTAATAATAGTAAAAAAAATTATAACAATAAAATCACTGTAGCGTTTTAAATCAACAACCAAACTCACACAAAAAATACGCTGTTCGGTGTTATAGTTTAGTTAGTTTTAAATGCATTTTATTTTCTTAACACTAACTCTTACATTCTAACAAAAAATGCTTAAATGCTAGCTTACAATTACTTAACAAACTTATACTAACTTACTGGCCCCGCACAGGCACTCTAAGCTACTCTGAATACTTATATCTATGTCTTTCGACTGCAGTTACATTTTATTTATAAATACTTATTTTCTATACTTAAAGCTAAGAAAAAAATTTGTTTACAAAACTTAGCATATGGACTTTTTTTATTTTTTATAAAAACTTAGTATCTAACTTAAAATAAACCTTAGCCTACCTAACCTAAATGTACAATACACACATAAACACACATAGACATTATACACAATCATATACATACATCAGTATACACCTTTGTATACACTGATATATGTATATGTTTCTTAAATGCTAACCTAAACCTATGTAAGCTGGCCATCGCTATTTACTGGGCAACTAGATTGGTCAGCTCTGCCTCATTAGTGAGGCTGTTCCGTAATTGACGGAAACGATGACGAAACATCTTCTCCATCATTCAACCACCAGAAATGCTGGTGCTGCCGAACGACATCCCTCTTATCGCGATTCCCCACCGCCCTACTGAACCTGAGGCGATCCACACTGCCGTGTGCGACGTCTCTGCTGTAGTTGAGTCGCCTGTCCCCAGCTGTCCGAGCGACATGGAAGATTAACGGCACCGCTGATCTATCCTGGATCAACCCTTTCTGATCTAGGTAGAGGAATGCTTCCGGTGGAATGAAGCCGTCGGAGCGCACACTCTCGTGGTAAAGGTGATTGGGGTAGTAAGCCCCAGATATCAGGTTATTCGTCGAGGTCATTGCTCTTGCAATGTGCCTTCGAGTCAGCTTAATTACGAAGTTGTCCACTCGTATTAGGTTCGCCCTGTTGTAAAGGACCTCATTAGGATAAAATTTCTTGTACTCCGACTCTGGTGTTCTGTACAAGCGGAGACAAGCCCTAAGGCAAGCCCTCTCAAACACCCGAATCTTTTCCATTAAGCTTGCTCGTACATTGAACCACACGGGACAACCAAATACCAGCATGGGCCTAATAAGGGCCAGATTACCTTTACCCTCGCATCGAGTTGGCTGCTATAAAACAGTCTCTTTGTAAGGGCAAAAGCACCTCTAGCTCTGGCCAGAGCAGCATCTACACTTTTGCCAAAATACAGATCTAGCCAGATTCCAAGGTATCTGACTACATTTCGACAGGCAAGAGGTTGTCCGCGTTGTCCAATGATAGAGAACTTTCGCCAATTTGTTCTGGTATCCCTAGAGGCTCCAGACAATGGCGTCCTAAAGAGAATGGTTTCCGACTTCTGAAAGTTGATTTTCAACTTCCAGTCATCGCAAAATCGTCTTATCTTATCGAAGTCACTTTGCAAGAGAGTATTAATGACCTCGATTTTTTTACCTGTTCTGTACGCTATCAAATCGTCTGCGTACGCAATAGTATGGGGAAGTGAACCTATCAAGTCGCTTGTAAAAATGTTGAATAGGATTGGCGAATTGACCGCGCCTTGCTGAAGACCATTTTTAATCTGAAATATTCCAACAGAAGTCACATCACCATTCTTCACGATGAACTGTCTATTGGTTAGCATATTATAAAGAATGTACAAGAGAGGTTTACTGATGCCCAGCCTAGTCAGCTTATAGAAAAGACCCTCTAACCATACGGTGTCGAAGGCCTTCTCCAAGTCAACAAGGCAGGCACCAGTGCATTGTTTTTTGCCTTTATTCCATTGGATATCAGAAACCAGTTTAGACGCGGCATGTGAGATATCATGTGGAGCGTGTTCGAGGAGAGCGCTCTTGTCAAAGTTGCGGAGAAGCGTGTCCATCGAGTCTTACTGTAGTTGTAAGAATATCTTTGGACAAACTCCTCCAATTCCGCAATTTCGTTGGGAACTGTAATTTCGGTGCTAAAACCGCAATGGTCGCTGTCATACACGAATGTGCGCAGACAGTTTAGCGTTTGTATATTCGTACCTGTGAGTCGTATGCGTCTGTTCGGTGTTATCTCTATGCACCTGTTCACAACAACTAACTTTCAAGCTTTCCAATTTAGATATAAAAGTTAAAAAAAAAACAAAAACAGAACATGAATTACAATGACCTATTGTATTGAGAAGCTTGATTTGAAAGTGGCTTAACTTTGACTTTTTTAATTTTGTCCAGCTATTGTAGATTGGCGATTCACCACACTGTGGTATGGTGGTAAATTTAGCCTAGATGCTGATTGAAATCACGGGTTGAATTCGAATGACTGCAGCTCATGATTTTGCCTTAGTCCTCTTGTAATGACAAATCCACTTTGAACAAATTCTGCTCTCTACAGCAATCACCATAGTACGAGTTTTAAGTCCTTCTTTTGGCCGGAGCATCCCACAGCAATAATTGGATGGCAGTGGTATTCGCTTCGTAGCGGTTTAAGGTCTCTGCTCACTATTTGACAGCATGTGGACTGTTAGGGATCAGAATATTCTACGAGCATAGCCAAAAGACGTTGGCCAGTTTTTTTTACTGGGTCATCAGCAGTAAATCAATCCGTAGCCGAGATTATTGGTTATTTCACAATCCTACCTAGGTTACCTAGGTGTGACTAAATGGACAAAATGTTGCTAGTGCGCTAAACAAATCGTAGAGACATTGTTGATTCAAGAAGGGTTGCCATTAATAATGAAAAATAGAATCAGCCAAATAATCTAAATGACTTCTGTTGCACCTCCTGGCTCTTTTGATACAATTTTTTAAAACATTTTCGTAGATTTGCAGCTCTACCGTAGCATGAGTATTGACCCTGAGTACTACAATTGACTTGGATGCGTTGGCATAAACATCTTCTTCTACACGGCCTTAAAGAAATAACCGTGAGACTTAATTGTGAGAAATCGGATGATTTCAGCAGCGAGTTTTGATCACCATTTCGGGAAATGACTTGGTCAGGAAACATTTCTCGCAAGGTATCAATTTTCACCAATTGTGGAGCACGTATCACCGTCTTATTGGAAATGAATATCTCTCACATCCATACCTACAAGTTCCGGCCATAAAAATTCATTGATCAGAGTTGGTTAGTGCAATACGATGACACCCACCCCGCTTAAATAAGGCCAATCAATACCTGTACACAAAAACTAAACTTATTTTAAATAAAGAGGCTTCCATTCTTGAATTTCCAAATCCCCGGCTTATTAACAAAATTCTTAACTTGCCTTATCGCTCAAATTGATTTTTCTGTGAAATTTTTCATCAATTTTATGCATTTTTAAAACCAAATCGTCAAACTTACAACCCTGCTGATTGTCGACAGGCTAAAAGTCGTGGGGAACTGAGCCTTCATGACCAAAGTTCTCATGTAAAATTCGATGAGGCGTTGTTCGAACTGAAAAAGCAATTTTCATTTTCAACAACTTACGTTTTCTCATCATGAACTTTTCGCAATAGCTCAAACTTCCGAACCAATTTGACTATTGGTGGACGAGAAGTTGCTTCACATCGACCTAGAAAACTTTTAACTTTTTCAATGAAACGTTCACCATGTTTTGTGAATTTTAGCGTGAGTCGTTGCATGTCCATTAATGGCAGAGTTTTTACTTGTCAGTTGTGTCACAGGAGGGGACTATTCAAAAGGAAAACTATTCAATTGGAAAACCATGTACAACAACTCCTCATGTTGATGGTGAAAATTTAAACAAAAACATATCTACAGAGACCGACTATAGAAAAAGTCAATAAATCTGCTTCGTGCAACAGGTCATTAGCCTTTATTTTATAGAAATATGACTATGTATGCTTTCCACCACAAATTTGAATCATATTTCCCAAAGACATGCAGAAGAAGGTCCATGACCCCCAACTAAACTCTTTTCTGTTTACAAAGGATCTCACTCACCTGTGTGCTGATTTTGTTCTCCCGGCCAAGAAAGTGATTTCTTGGACTTGGATACTTTCGTAGGCTGATGAAATGTGTTTTCCGAATTCGATTTGGATTTATTTTCGCAAAAAATACCACACCAACACACGCCACATGTCACGTGAAAAATCCTCCCCGGTGGAACGGACGTCTTTGCTAATTTTTCAAATTCAAAACCAGCATGTAACATACGCTGTTTTGAACAAATGATGAAAAATCAGAAAATACAAAAAAAGTTTTTCTTCGCTTTAAATATATTATTTTTTATTAAAAAAAAAATGTATTTCTCTTTCGAATTTGCTTTGGTGGTGCTTTCTCTATTTCGGCCATTCGCACATCGTTCGGCCTCACCAACACAAACAGACGTTATAAATAATTCTGGCGAAAAATCAGCATTTTCCCGATGATCTCCAAGTATAGAGCTTTGGATCAGGGCCAACATTTTGGGGCTGCGCAAATAAATATGCGCAATGGAAATTCGCTAAGTTTTGTGCCTTCTTCCATTTTTTTTATTTGTATTTTCCTTTGATTGGTACTTTCTCCGTGGAAAAGTCACCAGCTGAGAGCGGATGGTTGGGTGGGTGGAAGGTAGACGGTGGGGTGAAACTCGCCTAAGTAAATAAAAATTGATTTAGAAAAAAAAAAAAAAACTGAAACTGCTCTGTTTGCGGAAGACCGCTTTTGAGTTTAATTTCTTCGACTCTTTTTTTCCAAAATTTGTTGCGAAAATATCGTCTGTTAGATGTATGAGATGGTTGATGAGGAATCATTTTGGTTTTGTTTATATGCAACTTATTGATTTGTTTGGGCAGCCGCAATAACAACAACAACGTCGAGATCGATATCTTTCTACCATAAGGTTGCAAGTGGTGGTGGAGGGTGATTCTTTGAAATTCATTTTTATTATCTTATCTAATAATTTCATTTCGAGGTAATAAATCCTCAGACGTCTTTGTGCAATTAGTGATGCAAAAAGATTTAATTAACGACGAAGGTAAACAAGTTAAATGGTGAAGGAACTATTCATCATGATGAAAATTTTTAGGCTCTTTGGATGTCCCCTTTAGTGCAATTGGCAATAAAATTGTTGTAGAGAGGCAGGTCAATATTTCCGTTGAGAGGTGTTAATGGGACATGCAGTATGAAATTGTTGTCGTTTTAAATGCTGCCCCAGCTAAAGTTGAATAAGGAATTTTTGGCTGAGCTCCTATCTGTAATGCAAGAGATAATAATTTTGATGAATGTTAAATTGTCTAGACAGCTCATTTATTTATTATCCGAGTGATTTAGTCACTTCGCCAAGTATCATATATGTGAATTCCCTTGGCAATTTGTAAGCATGCCGTTCATAAATTCATACTTAATTTGAAATTTCAGTTTGAAAGGTATATTTATTCGTAGATGCTTAACCCAAAGATGTCCTCAAGATAATGTTACAATTTTGGCACACATTTTCCTTAAAATCCTATGAGAATTGATTGGATATTTAGGCATGTGACAGGGATTATTTGATTTTTTCCATGCAGACGTTATATGAATAGATTCTGTTCTCCGAATTCTGAACCCAAAGTCTTTTTTATTTTATTTAAAGAAATCGTATAGCTACCCTTCCACCTTAAAGCTCATCAGCACATCTTTTGATGATACTCAAATAACCGCTGAACTATTAGCTCAATTTTTAAGATTAAGAAACCGGAGGACTTCCGATCCTGATGCAAACGTAGAAAGATGAGTGAATTACTTGGCACAATCTTTGAATGTTACTTAGGGTACAATCATAATCCTTCTCTATGAGAAAGGTCGAAGAAATCTTTTTGTCTGCCAAATGTTATCGTTGTGATGTTGTGATAATCGTTGTGATGTTTTCTGGCACAACAACCTATTTTGGATGACCTTCACAAATGAGAAAACCAACGAAACATGGTGGCCCGGCAAGCTATTTTAGAGTTAATCTACGTCGAAAATCATAAAAAATCATCAGATGAAAATGTTCACGATTAATTTCCATTTTTTTTGTCTAAAATAAATTTTCCAAGTCACTGTAAAAAAAAAAAAATAACACGCATGAGAAAACTACTCGTATGACAAAACGTGCCAACCACGATACCATTAAAAACGCTGAACTTTGCGATGCTGACGTCAGATTTGACGTATCTACGCCGATATTTTCATATCTCTATGTAAGTAACAACTTAAGCCTAACCGCCACTTCGGCGTACCGCAAGGAAACCATCTTGGTCCGCATTTATTCATCCCGACAATTGTATCAATTGTTAACTATATGATTGCTTATTCGTTTTTATTAGTGCAAATGACATCTAAATTTTGCGGCATAAGAAAGTCGAAACAGACTTGCACTCGATGCCGAAAAAGAATGAAAATTATTTTATTTATAATGAGCCTGTTAAATAATAACAGAAATGCACGATTTATGTGTTATCTGTAACAACGAACTGAACTTACGAACACACTTACAATAGATAAATGCCGTCAAGCGCTGGTCTCGGAAATTTTCCGATTGTTTATATAATCTTTATTCGAACTATTCCTGAATGCACTGGTTAACCCTAATCACCCTGTTACAGCACTCACATTTTGAGCATAGAAGCTGCGCAGCTCCAATGCAACACTAAATTTTGATCCCCTGAGACAGAAAGACTTACAACTCTTTGCAACATATCGTGAAGTTGGTGATATAGGTATTCTTTGTTCATCAGCTTTTAACTGGTAACATGTACCACAAAATCTTAGATCTCTTCCTATTAATCCCATTCGAACGAATTATGGTTACCATGAACCCATGTGTAGAATGCTACGCGAAGTCCACTATATTTAACCCATCTTTGGCTAGCACCCAAGCAAATTCTCCCTCAAGACTCCCTTCCCACGACTCTTCATATGCCTCTCGGCCGTTACATAGTGGTATAGTGTTTGATTAATAAGTTTGTCTAGGTTTGACCGCGTCTCAATCAATTTATAAGCGAATTCTCGAAAACTTGTTGCTCCATAGAGTCATATGATGTTGAAGTTTAGATCTGCAAGCATCCCTTAATCAGAACCAATCTATTTTCTGAAACCAAAAATTCTCTTGGAACTCCCTATCCACTTCCAAGTGACAATAGAGGTCAACCTGGCTGTTTTTGATAGACAAGTCATTCTGCCACACAGCTTAAAAAACTCTCAACTACTTCAAGTTGCTCAAGAGCACATTTTGCGAACTCCAGTCACAAGCCATGGTCTTATGGATTTAATTCCTGCAAAAGCTGAACCTTATACGGCTGTTGGCCAGATTTTTTAGTAAAATTTTCCATAAAGTGAACAGAGACAAAATTGTCAATTCCTGATTTCATGATACACTTTCACTCCCAGCGGCTTCACCTATACCTTGTTGGTTGTACGTCATTACGAAGTAAACCCGCAAAACGACAAATGGCGAGTGGCGGACTTACGATGACCAAAACAACCAAACACGTTACTCTACTTCGGATGTTAGTCCATTCGTTGTGGTTTGTCAAGCAATACTGGACAAAAATGTTAAAGAACTGAATAATAGCAAGGTTCTATCAGCTAAAAAAACGTCCTTCAGAAGCTCCCTCGAAGAATGGTGATATCCCTACAACTCTGGAAACTGATTCTCAACAAAGATCCTGGGTGATAGATTCTAACCCCAACGTTGCAGTAATGGAAACATCTACAGACACTTTCTGATCTACTCCGACTTGCTCTATACAAGCTACACAAGCCGACTTGACCGACATTTTATTGCAGCCGTGGTTTTGGTTAGTACTAGATGTGCAAAAATAATACAACTACTACATTTAATTCCATCCAATCTTGATATGATCATCATCTTAGTGTCCTCCGCGGAAACAGTTTCAATTGTAAATACGCACTACAGATGAAATCAAAACCTATAAAATGTTGTCTGGGGCAATTTAAATCGTACTGACGTATTGTAGATACCCTAGAATCAGGTTGGACAAAACAATTTCCTGGAAAGCAAACACACTTGAGCTTACTAACAATTTCCTATTCCAATTCCATTGCTGAAAGTCGTACACTTACTATGTACTCGTGCTTTGACTATCAAATAGGTGATTGTTTAATGAAAATGCCCTTAAAAAAGCATCAAATACTAAAAAATTCATAAAAAAAACTCTATGAGATGATCAAAGGTGAATGAGTTTTCCTAAGACCGCGCTTTTTTTTTCTATAATTTACGCGCGCCTAAGGGGTCGGTACCCTTTTACTGTTGAAACGGCGCGGGCGGAAAGGTAGAAGGAGGAGAAAGGAAAATTGTTTTTTGTGGTGGTTTGAAACTCAGGTGTGTTTGGTTTCGATATTCGCTCTCCAGGGGTGGGAGTCCGAATAGGACGGAGAGTTTTTTCTTCACTCAGAGTAATTCACAGTATTTTTTTGAGCTTGAAACTCTACAACAGCCACATCTACGTGTCAGTGTTATGCATTCACACGCAGAATTTTTCTGTTTGAGTTCCAATTACACAAATGAGAAACTTGAAAAACTTGTATATAATGAAGTTGAATATATATGAAGTTGAAATCACTGTAAGAACTCATCCGAAACAAAATTGTCAATTAAATGCTTGCGAGGTTGTAAGTGCCGGGGTTCGGCTTTATATCAGATCTCCAAATCTTCTCAGTATTTTCCAGTACAGAAAGCATAAGATCATAAGATCGTAACTTGGCTATGGCTGGGCAGTATAACATCACCCTTTATGGCTTCTTGGTCACCCTGCCATCATAATATATGTATCTGATAAACCCTCCAGAAGACAACTACACTCAACCAAATCGAAGCCAGTTGTTTTAGTTTGGACCGATACACGATTAGGAAAAACTAAAACTACTGTAGAGGCCTCCATCTCTGATGTTACCACTGCACACTATATTGGAGGCGTTTTTGCCATTAAGTTGCCATTCTAGCAACGTTACGACTCCAATTACGGAGAGAAGAAGAAGTTGGTTGCCCATCTGTAGCGGGTCTAGGAAACATATTTCCTTTTCTTGCTTGTTAAGCGATTTTTCACACGCCTAACAATTGTTAACAATGGTTAAATGGTAGAAGGTAATTATTGAAGTACTACATGGTTACGAGACAATAGGTAGACTATTGGTATAGTCGAACTCAATAACAGGTACTACTGTCAACGTTTAAAGATTGTGTAATTTTATCACTTCCGCACTAGCTACAAAAGCCCCCATGAATTATGTACATATGGTATCCTATAGAAAGCCGTGGAAAATATCCAGGAGTAGTATTAGGATTTTTTATTTTTTTCCATCGTTTCAAACAAATTTGTCCAAGAGTCTTTATCTGATCGCGTTATTCAAAAACTAATGCATCAAGCATCAAGCACTGAACACCACTGGTTACATATATGAATAGGAAACCACCAGTTATGTCGTATTTGATATACCGAATTCCATTAACCAGCTCACAGTTTAATGAACAATGCCGACAAAAGGACTCAGTGAAACATGATGCTCCCGACCAAAGTGCTTCTGTATAAATGATTTTCACGAAATTTGGTGGAAGGCCAATTTTCACAAATGTCTTGTAGAACCTAAATTGATTCATTTTTCCCATTAGAGGATAATAAGCAGATATAAAAATTCTTTCGAAATGTTGTAGAAAGGATGCCACGATTCCCCATATATTCTTTATCTGCTTTAGTGATGACCTTTTCGAAACTTAATTAAATGTTTGCATCCCTCCTATGCCCATTGAATTGTGGTATATGATAAGAGATGCCCAATGGTCCATAAATTTTTAGATGCCGAACATACATATTTCAATTTCGAAGAAGGTCTGTAAAAGTCGATGCGATGTCATTTAGTCCTTAAATGAACAAATTTCTGCCCAACTAATGGCATATTCGGGCGCTATTGTTATAATTCTTATACCACAATCCAATGTACCAGTGTATCATACTCGTACTATGTCGACTGTACGATGACAGTAATGTTGTTAGAAAGTTATGGTATTACTATGGCATCAGTACTTCAGCGAAAAGGATCTTTGTGGTGCATGCATTTGAAGGCGGAATTTAACCAACTTGGAGTGAGAAACAGGAGCTTGCTAGCAAGCAATCGAACTGCTTGGGAAGGTATTTTATTTGATCCATATGTTGTCAACAAAAAAGTGATACAACGCACAACGAATTAGCCAAAACGTAGGAATTGACAATTTAATCTTCGAGGTGGGTAGGAACTTTGCCCATACATACCGCGTTTTTTTTGTTCCAAGGATGCAATTGACCACTTCTTTAGAATAGCACATCTGAAATAATACTAAATAAGACTGGTTAAACTAACCAGACCCCAGATCGTTTGAGAAGCATTTATGGTTGATTACATTACATGGTCCGGGGTTGACCTGTGCCGTAACCAATAAACCTCTCCAGTAAGTGTGCTCTTTGGCCAAACGTTTCCAATTAGACACTCCAAGATGGTAAAGGTACCCTTTCACTACTGCACGCCACTTTATGTCAGCCATCCTTCTACTGGATCGTCCCTTTACGCGCTTTACTTGTCCTTACCATCTCAGGCGACTGATGCGCACTTTTCTAAGCAGGTCAATATCATTTTATAGTTTATTCGCTATAATATTGTATATCTCTTCCAGAGTCCGCCAAAGCAATAATCGTTGAAAGAATCTTGCGTTCAAATCGCCCAAGGATATCTTCAGCCGCTGATGACCCTTAAGCAGCTTCGCGTTAATGTTTCTTGAACAGAATTTATTACTCGGTTGCTTTCTTAAGCCAAAGAAAGTGGGATTAGCATATGTAATTCTTCGTTTCATTTCTAATGCGATGTCTTTATGAGAACTTATTGCAGACCCAAAAATCTCTAAATAGTTATAGCTGTCTATTGTGAACATTGTGATTCGTCGATGTTTTTAGTCCATTCTTCTTGACTGCATATACTTGATTTCGCCCTCATTCGCGACTTAACCTATTTTCGCAGTTTCTGCGTTAAAAGTTCCAAATGCACCAGTGACAAGTCGCTATGTCCTGCCAATGTTGCATTCATGGAAAATTAACTTTCTTGTTTTGTTTTGCGAGTTTCCCACATTTTCTCAAGTGTGATGATAAAAAGACACATGAAAACCTTGCCTAAACCCTTATTTTACATCAAAAGTCTCAGCAAGCTTATAAGGACGTGGAGCAGCTAGTATTCTCCATGGTCATTCTGTACAAACTAATGAGTTTGGCGTTGGTATAGTGGGTGTTACCGATAATGTGTCGAAACCTTAATGGTTCCTTGACATAATTTAAGAAAGAAATCGTATCGGTGGAGTGGTGGGAGGGGTGCATCCCTTCCGAGATACAGAGGTTTTAAACAAAGCCATAGGCTTCCCTGTTTTTACTCCTATTTACAATAACATCTTCCAAATTCATTCGTCTATGGTAACAAACGGGATATCGTTGAACTCATAATTATTAGTACTTTACTTATTTCAAACTGAATATTGCCCTATAATGAATGCATCAAAAGTTATTGAAGATCCAAAGTGATTTGATCATCATCTTTTTACGAAAAATATCTCATTAAACCCGACTTCTTGCAACTTTGAAACGCGAACTTAGTATTTACAAAGAAAAATATATATCAGGTCATTTCATCTCAAGTAAGCCGTTTTCAAGATACGACCCAACTTATTGAAACAGGTAAAACATTAAATTAAAAATTGTTAAAAATTTTAGGAAAAAATACAATTATTAATTGCACATTTTAATTTTAATCTTTTACATCACACCTGGTATCAAATCAACTGTTCAAAGTGCAATTCATTGCTCTGTGTGCACACCAGAACTCGTCTTTGAAGGTCTCTGACAATGTCCGTTCTCTCCAATTCTTCTCGGACTTTCGCAGTTGCCTCGTCAATCTTATGGTCAAAGTCATCCAACTTTGTTATTTCTGCTGAGTAATGTAATGTAATGAGTAATGTCCTTCCTCCGTTTCCATAAATAAAAATCCATTGGGGTCAAGTCCGGCCATAGTGTGCGGGGGCGCCATCCTGCTGCTACACAATGAGTGTTCTTTGTTGTACTGGTAACAGGTTATAACATAAGTATTGCATCTGTTTAATGTTAATTAATTTGCATCAAATGACAAAAATTTGGTCGTCAATGTAATGTCCTTCAATAGACAACACTTCTGCCCACCTCTCAGGCAACTTTTTTGTCTTTGTTTGTCTTTGACGAAAAAACTATCCCAAGGGCCTCTTGGACATCATCTCGGGATCTAAAATTTTTCCAATCAACGAAATTTCGCAGACTTCGGAACAAGCGGAAATTTGAAGGTGCTAAATCTGGAGAATAAGGGGGATGCACCATTTTTTTTTACCGAACTCCTGTAAGTGTGTGCAGTGGTCCTGATGGAATAGAACACCATACTTGACCATTTCTGCTTTATGACAATAATCTATCTATACAGATGTTCAGCGGTAATAGTCTGGTTACGTGGCAATAGTTCAAAATGGATTATTCCCTTAGCATCCCGCTATGCAGACAGTAACACCTTGAGCCGGTGAAGTTCATCTCTACGATGTTGTGCTGGTCTGCCTTCTGGACAAGGCCGTTGTTGGCGACATTTACTCTCCAATAACGATCCTGTTTGAAACGGCTCTTGATTGTGACGCGACAGAAGCGCAGTATAAGTTTCAAATCTTTGATAAAGACTATTTTGCGATAGATAGTGTGGTAACTATTTTCCCAACTTTATGGCTTTTCCCATATTTTTTAGATGTCGATGGATGGTCATATCGCTTACGTTGAACTCCCTTATATAAGACCTAAAATAATTAGATTTTTTTTTTATTTATTCATTATTCATTGAATTTTACAGCATTAGAGTAGGGGGAATAGGGCTGCTCTGGTCGTTAGGATTCCGTCATTTGTTTTGTTTCTGGAATAAAATACCGATGAGTACTCTTAACTCATCTACCAAATATCAAATGAGAACACCAAATACTCATACTTAAAAGAAAACGTACATATATACGTAGTAGGTATATTGATAATAAATAATTGGATTGGTTGATGGTTATACACATGTGTTCCGCTACCAATTTTTACATCGAAATGCTACGAGGCCAGATAGATTCAAGAGTCGTGCGAATGGCGATCGCGATACTCTGAGCAGTTAAAAACACACACTCTGAGTATTTGAAAAAGATGGATGACCGAACAGCTAGCATGTAAGTTCATCTAAATAAGAGAGTGCATGGAAGGGCACCAGCCACGTCATGAGCAAGGAATAGAGAGGTAAATCCCCGTTCCCCTATCCGCGCTACAAGAGTGGATCCTCTCACTCCATTTTGGCACAGATACATATATATTTTCGTACTCCTGATCTATCTTAACCATTTTGTGACTTCTACCAAACAGGTCATATTAATAATCAATATTTTTTTCAATACAAGATGGCACATGTCTACAACCAAATCCAACCTTACTTCCGGAGCATATAAGACGAGGTGATCACGGATGTTGTACGACTGGCGATCGCGTACACTCGAAGCAGGAGAACGCACATGTCCAAGTGTTGAACCAACGGATGGACAAGCGGAAAACACAACAAGTCCTTTCAACGAAATATGCGAATGTGAAGCACAGCCCACTTCATGAGCAACGAATAGAGAGGTATATCCCCGTTCCCCTATCCACGCTACAAGAGTGGATCCTCGAACATCGAATAGAGAGGTAAATTCCCATTCCCCCAATCGCGCTACAAGAGGGCGCTTCATAAGCCACGAATGGAGAGGTATATCCCCGTACCTCCTCCATCCGCGCTACAATAGTGGATCCACGAACATCGAATGAAGTGGTAAACTACCGTTCCCCCATTCGCGCTACAAGACTGGATCTTCTCACTCCATTACACATAATTAAAAAAGAAATTTAAATGCACGCACTTCCGTCCTCCATCATCCGACAGCTCTGTCATACAAAATAATATAACTAAAGGATTTGTTTCAAAAATTATAAGGAACGCAATATTCTGCGATAACACAACAAATAAATATTAATGTATCATACATACCAAAAATAAACTATAAATTATGATAAAAATGTAATACTTCATATTTCGTTGTAAATCACTTTTGAATATATGAGATATGTATATTTATATATATGAAAAACATATGAAATATGTACTTTAACAAATTAAATAAATTAAATAAACAAGGATTACTAATAAATAGCTGAGAAATACCCAGTGATTAACTCACCAACTGTCCTCTATGTTCTCTCAGATTTTTATTTTCTTTTTTTCACTATCACACTATATCTATCAACTTTGTTGACTGGAGTCTCACTACTAAATGAAATCTTCATTAGAATAGGAGACGCGTAAGACGCTGGCATTCCGTCCCCCACAATGCCAACAAATCTACCATTCAATCCCTACGCAGATAACTACAGAAAAGGAACTAAAACTTATCAAATGCAATTAAATGCGTAGTGATAACATGAAACAAAGTGCAGTGTGTACAGCAAAAATGCAAAAGGATGAAGACAATGGGTCGCCGTAAAGGGTCAGCGGTGATATCATAAAATAATACCTATGTTTACATAGGTCCGACAAAAAGATAAAAGGATGTATGAACCATAAAATCATAAAAAAAAGGATACTTGTCGGCCTGCCAGTCAAGTACCACAGTGAAGGGGTTACAGTGAAGAACAACAATATTTTGTATTTTATTTCTAGTTTACACTTGTGAGTTCTCTTACCGACTGGTCGATTTCTTTCTACGGAGGTTTTTAATAACTCGTCGTCTAACTCTGTTGGCCTTCCCGAACGAGGTTCATCCTTTACCTAGGATTTATACACGCGAGTTAAACTAGTAAGGTTTACATGTTAGTGTATCTGTACACGAAATAGTGAGCTCTTAGCTTTTATATAGTAGAAATAAAAAAAAAACAACACCATGGTACAACCCCTTCTACTTGAACTCGCGTGTTAAAGGGTTACGTCAAAATTACCATTTTTAAGCTTTGTTTTTTGCAAACACCTATACTTTGACTCGCTGAGAACACCCTCTCCATGCACCTTTTGGATTGCTCTAGTGCCTTCATTTATTGTACATTCTGTTTTTTTCGGAACAAAAACAATAATGAATGCCGTACATGCTCTTGATACATACATTTCAAAATATTTATGTTAAAAATGCTTACAATGACGTTACCTCAACGAAGTTTTCGGACTGGATAAGCAATATACCCCAAATACAAATTTCAATGACAACTTCAGCATTAAATTCATTTTGCGCATTTTATGCCAATTGGAAAACAACCCCCGAAAAAAACGCGAGATAGTTACGCTACAACCTCATTAATCACCTAAGAGATCTGGTAATTTGTTTTGCAAAAATGCAAGGTAAAGTCTCTTATTAAGCCTTGGAGAAAGCCGATAGGGTCCGATCAGATTGTTATACAATATACAATACCCACACATTGACAGTGAACTTACGCTGAAAAGCTCTGTGCTTCATGGAGTGAAGATTAATTTCCGCCCAGGTATACACATATACAGGGTGTCCCAGTTTAGCAGTATAATCCTTTAAGGGCATATTCCCAAAGTTCCGCCGAACAAGAAATTGTATGGCAGGAGGGGGTCTATTCTCACTCCATTTCAAGTTGCAGCCCATCAAAGTGGGTGATGTTTAATTTGGAGGTGTTACCACTTTAAACACTATAATTTCTATACTAGTACAAGTACAAAAATATTTTTGGACATTTTGGAAAGAATTTAATAGTGCATACAAGTCTTAAATGCCTTGGGTACATCTGTGCAGCATCAAAATTATGAAAATTTGCTGTTCCATTTTTTTACTTAAAATGCATTTTTCTTAAAACTTTTACTTAATAAATTTTCTGAAATTTTATGAAATTTTTATCCGTGAAAAATTTCCTAAAAATTATGTTTAAAAACCTTTTTACGTACAATCAACAGATTTTGTAGTAAAAGCCATTTTTCGTCAAACAAAAATGGTCCATAAAGAAGTGTACCTATTGAATTACTCGTAAAATCTCTTAAATATTTTTATGTGGTCCTGAAAAGGACCTTTTTGGAACAGTTTATGGAATATTTATAGCAATTGTTCGAAATGCCTTCCTTCCATTTGAATACACTTTTGGGCGCCTTGAACCATTTCGGATGGCAGATCAAAATTATTTTCATCTCTTCTGAAGCAGCACTAATATTTTCTTGGAGCTCTACCAGACTCGACATTTCTCTAAAATAAACTTTTTCTTTCGTAGCACACCAGAAGAAAAAATCCATGGGTGTTAGGTCAGGAGATCTGAGTGGCCAAGGGTTGGGGCCGAATCGACCAAGTATGGTTGATTAACGAAATTACCCGGCTGATACTGTGACAAGGTGCTCCATCTTGTTGAAAGCACTTTGCCCTTTTCTGAATAAGAGGAACATCTTCAAGGAGCTCCGACAATCGTTCTCTAAGAAATTCCAGGTAGTAATGGGAACTAATTGTTTGTGGAAGAACGTGCGGGCCTACTAAAGTGTGGTTACACCTCCAAATTAGAGGTCACCGACTTTGATGGGCTGTAACTTAAAATGGAGTAAGAATAGGCCCCCACCCCCTGCCATACAATTCCTTGTTCGGCGGAACTTCAGGAAAAAATCCTTAAAGGATTGTACTGCTAAACTGGGATACCCTGTATATTGGAACTTAGTTATTATATCCCTGTTGAATTGAGGACAATAAAGTTGTCTTCCGCAAAGTGTCTTTCAAGAATATTATTGCAGAATTACCGGGTTGTAGCTTCTGTATTGGTATATGATGGTATATGAATGCATTCCTTCTGAATGTAGAATTCTTAAGATGTAAGTTATGCTTAGATTAAAATGTCTGCTTAGTTGCCTAAGGTTGGTATTTAGATGATTTCTCACATAATGTAAAAGGTCTTCATAGATGCGCGAACAGGATGTAAGTCTCTCGACGATTTCCGCTATTTTCCTGTCTCCCTCAACCTAGAAAATGTTCTAATAAAGGTCCTTGCATTTCTAGCAGTCGTATCAGGGTATCGTATTAGATATCCCAATCTTGCTCGTTGACTGTTACCGTTGCAAAAACAATGCACATAAACCATGTTTTCGTATTCTTGTGTTGAAAAGTCAGTCATCGAGGGTATTATAAATTAAACGTCAGTATATCGGTTAAAAAGTAAAAACTGGTTATACAAATAATTTTGCGTTCTTTTTACGTAATTTCGTAAGAGATCTCGTTAATTACATTTTTCATAGAAAGGACCTGAATTTTTTTTATTTGACCTGAAAAAGTGGGTTCTACCTACCCGAAGTGGTTCAATTTTTCCCTTTTTAGGAGTCATATATTTTACCATAGGCGCATAAATTGGAAAGATGTTATTTTCAATAGGAGTCAAAACACTGTACGGTTTTTTCCCGAAATATCTCAAGGAACCTCCCCTTAAAGTCTTCGACACATTATGCGGAACACCTGCAGATGCTCTCATATGCGGCTTTGAAATTTAAAAGTAAGTGATGTGTACGGATTCGGACTCCTTAAATTTTCTCAAGGATCTACCACAGTGTGAATGTTTGGTCAATTGTGGGCCTACCCTGTCTGAATATACACTACTATATAGGTGAAAATTAGATCTTTGAAAAATGGTTTCAGGCGGTATATATGTTCATGTTAACCCGGCGAGAGTGTGGTGACAAAATGTATCATAGAGTGTGTGGCTGGGTATAACATACCCACATACAAAATTATCTATAAATATTGTTATAATCAATATTAACATTTAAAAAATGGTATTTTATGGTATATAATTATTAGTTGCAAATGAAACACATGTAATATTTTAAGAATTTTTATATTAATACTGAAAAAAATGGAATTCACTAAATTTTGAAAGCACAAATTGCTCACTTTCGAAGTAGCCCCTTAAATAAACAAGTTTTTTTTCTTATTTAGTAAAAACTCAACAAAAAATACAGCAATATAAAATAAAAAAAACTTACCATATCCTAAAACATTTTAGGAACTAGTGTCGAAATCGTAACAATCCTTGCATAAAAATATTGCATATTCCATACTTATGGCCTTTCCACAGGCTGTACATGCGTGTTTTGTTTTCCAATCTTGTTTGGTTGGACAACCACAACATCTGACATAGCATTTTGGGGTGATTGACGTAGAGGTTCTTTGATTTGAGCTGATATTCTCTGTAGAATGTACGTTGGAATATTTCTTTGATCTTTTCGCAATCGTAGATGTTCATAGACTAATGCTAGTCCCAAATTACGAATAAATTATGTTCGTTTGGTGTTGTTGTTTTGTTTTTCCCGAAAAATTATGTTTGCGTTTATAGCAGCTATGTCCAGCATCCCATAAAATATCGTCATCGGTCAACGCTTGCTGTTATGCGAAACACTGTAAGATGCACACAATTTATCGACAACATCTACTCCTGCTTTTGTTGAGTTATACAACGTAATCATTTCGAGTTTTTTCTGGTATCCTGTGGTATCATCAATTTTGTCATCAAAGAGTAGACTACTTTATTCTTTTTAGGAGCATAAGACACGATAGATATGTCCTTCTGAAAGCAGAACAAAGTTCTTCCCGGTTCCTTTCCAGTCTTCAAAAAATCGGCCGGGATACAACTTTTATTTTTCCGAACAGTTCCAGTAGAAGTAAGCCTGTGTTCAGCTAGTAGATGCATCATCAGTTCGTGACTGGTAAACGTTGTCAAACGTCTGTCAAATTGCGGCTCGACCGGGATATGGACTGAATAAGTCACTACATTAAAAGCCGCGTTGCTAATAGCATACGGTCCTGCAGGTTGCTTTCCTGAATGCACCTATAAATTAAAAGTGTAGAAAGATGTTGCATCTACAAGGCTTTGTATTTTAATACCATACTATACTTTGCAAGTTTGTTTGGAATTTAGACACGAAATTTGAATCGCCCTCTAAATGCTATTTTTATTTATATATTTATTTATTTTCAAGGGATCGATACAAATGAATTTGTAAACTCCGGGATTTTACGCCGGGGTACTATGCCCATGTGGCGTTTGTCAACAGCACGCGGTGTATCGAGTTCCCATGTGGTCCCCCATATACATAGGTAGGTACTTACCACGCTCACACTGCTTGATTTCGGTGATCTAGTGGGAACCGGTGGGAACATTGAACAAATTGATCAAAAACAGATGTAATAGGAGCTATTTCATCATTTTTCTTGCGCTGTTCCTTCGTTGATTTGTCATCAAAGCAAATACAGTTTTGCAAAAAGTAAAATCGTTGTAGTGACATGGTTGTACGAAATATATCCACTCCTGCTCCATCCGTTCTCCACAAATCTTTGAGACTCTGGCGACTTGATTTATTGAGACCAGCAATATACAGCAAACCAAGTAATGCATCCAGTTCCGTAGCTGTTATTTCTTTCATTTTTTTTTTTTTTTTATAATGAGCACACACTCAAGGGGTTTGTGTACCCTTAAAATGATTGTAAACAGCGCGGGCAAAGGAAATTTAGGGAGGAAGAGAAGAGAGGTACCGATGTACATTGTTTTTAAATGTTTGCAAGTTATAACGACCAAGAAATAAAGAGATTGGCAGGGCATTCCATAAGCGAGTTGTACGGCTTAGGAACGAATCACAATATTTTAGTCGTACGTCCGAAAATGGGCTTGAGGGTATACTGATGAGCATTCATAGCGAGACGGGTGTTACGGTTTTAAGTTTGAATGGGCGGAATGCTACTGGCGATTTCAGTGGAGCACTGGTGGTGGAAATAGCGATAAAACAAAGTGAGACAGGATCTTTACGCTTGGCTTGTCGTATTTTTATTTCTGCTATAGTGTGTGTCAATATGACACATTTCATTTCCTTGCCGATAAAATTATTCCAGCATTCGGTTTCAGTCTTCGCTTCTTTTGCTGTTCCTTTTCCTCCAGCCTGTATAGTTGTTATGTTCTCAGCACGAGTACGTACATTTGTTCGTGGTAGTAACATCTTTGGTTATCCATCGAGGTATAGTGTGGTGCATGCACTCGAACAGATGAACGACTCTGTGTTCTGAGAACTGACAGTGGAATATTGTTCTCCGAATCATCAATTTCCCCTCCATTAGCTTCGCCTTGATCATTAACTTCCTGTTCCGTCTCAGTTTGAAGGTAGTGTTCACTGCAATTGTCAACAATGTGTTTGTGTATCAGTTAAAAAAATACAGTTATGTAAATAACAGAGTAGGTATGTCATACCCAGCCACACTCTCGCCGGGTTAAGGAGCACCTATAGCTGGTATAGTTTAGATCCGTTTTTTGTGGATTGAGAAAACGATGCTAAGTTGTTGAAGTGAAATGAGATGGGTTATGCCCTGTACCAGATGTCTGGTCCTTTTAAATAGGAAACATCTCAGCGCCATAATAGGTATCATCACTGGACACTGCCTCATAGGCAAGCACACAAGATGCCTTGGTGCTTTCACAAACGATTTCTATAGAAGCTGCATGGACGAGGAGGAAGAGGAGACAATCCTCCACCTATTCTGTACATGTCGAGCTCTCTCTCAGAGAAGAAAGCTTCATCTAGCAGCTTTCTTCTACAACGACCTAAACGATCTAAAAAATATAGACGTAAACAGTCTCCTACGCTTCAACATAAGCTCAAACTGGTTCCATTAGTAAGAGGATCATAGATCCACATGGCATCACATTGGGCCAATAGGCCTAAGTGGGTTGATATTTCCTACAGTCACTCTTACCTACCTACCTACCTGTACCAATCTAGTCTAACAGCCTTTAGATATTACCATCTTTACTTCATTTTGGCCTGATTGGCCTAACTCTTGGCACTCATCGCCCATCGTTCTACCTGAGAGCGGAGTTTAAGTAATTTTGGCCGTTTAGCAGTCTACAAAAGCAGTTTTTCTATATCCTCAGCACTGACTGTGACTATAAAATTCTCTTGATTGGGGGATAAGCGATTGACAATTTTTCTAGCGGTTTATTGCGATTGCAATAACTCCGCCCTAAAAATTCTCAATTGTTTTCCAATTTCTCTTCAAATGTCCTCCATTGATCAGCGCTATCCTTAGACGTACCTTGACTGCAACTAGGTAGTTGTCCGAGTCTGCATTATCTGCTCTGATTGTTAGGACGCTCCTAATACAGGAATAGCACTCTACATCGATTTGGTTGAGTGTTTTATAGTCCGATGAGTGGCAAGTTCCTTTGTGCAACCAACCGTGTAATGATTTCGGTGTATGATTTTCTTTGTTAGAACAAAAGTTATCCTCTTTTGATAAGTTGGTAATAAAATCATCTGGAACATGATTAATCAGTTGATAGGCAACATGTGAAGGACCATAGAAACAACATATTCAAAAAAAAAGATTTAAAAATGTCTGTTACAGAAACGCAATTGTGACGATTTGCTTCTCTTGTTTTTCTATAAATAAGGCTGTCTGCATACATTTAAATTTACGTCAGCACAATATATTTCAAATGCCATCACCCACTTACGTCAGTTGTTTTTCACCATATTTGGTCTGAAGGCTTCCCACTCATTTATTTATAAGCACAAAGTAAATCCTTTCTCAATTCATGGAAATATTCCACTGTTGATTGCTATTTAACCACAACAAAGACCTCCACCAACGCAAAAGAATAAATTTTAAAAAGATTAAGAATATCGTCATAAGCCACGAGTACGTGGTGTGCACTTCATAAACAGAGCTCTTCACAAGAAAATTAAAGGCCTTCAGATACGCAAGACCTCATTACCCGCCCTCACAAATCATTTAAGAAAGCACATAATTTTAGCCATTTTTTCTCGTATTTTTTTCCGATGAAAGCCCAAAAATAAATTGCTGACTTTTCAATATCATTTATCGTTTATTAATTTGTTGTTAAATGTTGTCGAACAACGTGTCAAATCGTATGCGTTCTGTTTACACTTGATCAAAAAAAGGAATAATAACATAACTCAAGAAAAATTAACCACCACCCTGTTGCTCGTTTCGGTGAATCAGCAGTAGCCGCCCGCGCAATGCTTTCAAGAAAATTAAGTGGTAGATGCTGGGCTTCTTGGCAGAGGTCGTTAAAATCATTTCAACTTGAGCGTATCCGTACATTTGCATTCGTTGTTGTTAACAAGGACATTAGGAAATGCGTATGGCTCGCCTGAAAATCACATTGGCCAGTTGCCCAATTGTTTTCGAAATAAATTCATCAGCAATTTTATTTGTTTCTTATTTTTTGATTTCTTTAATTTTGTTCGATTTGTTTGGTTTACATTTTTATTTGAGGGCAGGGGTTGTTAACTTGTCGTATAAGTACCATAGACTTCATCGGATAATGGTCTTTGTTTATTGAATAGCCCCGCATTGGTCGCGGTTTGTACTGCGATTGGAGTACATACCCGTATGAACACACCGAGTGTTGTTGCTATTTGTGGAAACCGTAGACTCTAAGACTCATTTTTTTACTTATAGGTTAAGCAACGCATTCTCTAGATAAGGTTTCAAAAGTAAAACCTTTAAATTGGCACAAAGTAACCAAACCGCAGTCTACATGAAGCAGTGAGTATTGGGCCCAGGGCTTGCAATTTTGGTTCTTAACATTTTTATTGATATTCACAAGGAGCTTTTCCGCATTATCCTCCTCTTACTTATTTACTTACTGTTGTGGCTCTTATGTCCGCGCTGAATCTGGGCATCAACCAACCAGTCTCTATGGTTATCACGATGTATCGATAGCTGCTGATAGTGCCGCACTCCAAGTTGGTTGAGGTCCCTTCCACATAGGTACATAAATGCACCACCTTAGATGTGGGCGTCCCCTTGTACTTCGTTTTGCCATCCTTTACCGGCAGTCTTTTTAGCCCCTTCTGCCTCAATACTCACTCAATCTGTATCAACGCTGTATGAAATAGGAGCTTGAGCGATTCTTCGATAACACTTTGCAGTACTTGTGCTTAATCATGATATGATGGTGTTACTTGTATGTTATGTCGAGTTTCCTTTTACGTCTGTCGGTTTTTTGTAAGCCAAATGTGTTGAGAAATAAGTCAGCAATAAAGTAAAGAAGGCCGTTGAGATTCGAAACTCGTTTTTATTGAGCTCAAAGCAAGTCTAAAATCTTTTTCGATTATGGTTCCAATGTTACGAAAGAAGTACTGTATTCGAAAGTTTTTTCAGTCAGCTGAAATGTCCCGTAGCTGGAGTTTTTGTTAAATTCTTTGTTAATTTGTCTGCTTTTTTATTGCTAAAGTCGAAGAAACTCACTGGTTTCACTCATCTAGTCTGACTTAAAAAAAAATCACCATCCGTTTCTACAACGAAGATAAGTATCTGGGTCACCCTGGAAAACAAACTTTTTTGGATTAAGCGTGTCACGTCTAGAAACTCTAAGGTGCTGTCTGTACATAGGAGCTATGGGCAAGACATGGAGCTTGCCATCAACGAGGATCCTTTAGATTTACATGGCTATGACAAGGTCAATTGTATCCTATGCGTCTGTACTTTGATGGAAAGAAATTTCTCGCAGATACGTCACTGCTGCTTTTTACCAAACTTTCTATTTCGGATGCATGGATGCTTCCTCTAGCCCATCTTACTCTACACTCTCCTTGATATCCATATCATGGGCTTCACTTTCAAAGCCATCTTCCATTTAAAGAGAAGTGGTCTTTTATAAAACACGCACTGGAGTTTTGACGCCTTCCTTTTCACTCTGGTCTCCTGATGCAATAACGCCAAAACTCCTGGTTCCAAAAAAATATGAAATCGACTTTCCTGTGAATGGTTTCGACCGGATCTGGACCAGAAAAAAAATGTAGTGGCGTCTTCACTCCAAAAATAAATTGGGATCCGGTGCTAGTGTCTGGAGGACGACGATGTCAGATCCCACTCAAGGAAACTAACATCTGTTTTCCAAGGCGATCCTAATGGGAAATGACAATGAAATATATTGTGAAGAATCCGTATGTGCACCTGCAGCAACAGCCAAGCTGCACTTAAAGCTTTGGTGAACCTTCTTACGACTTCCAAGATTGTTCGAGAATACCAGGCTTCACTGAACGCAGTCGGAAGTCTGAATTCACTGAGAAATGTTTGGGTTCCACGTCACAACGAGATGAAAGGAAATGAAATCGCCGATGAACTTGCTAGGCAAGTCTCAGAGGAGACTTTGTCAGGAGCCGAACCTGCAATAGTACAGCCTAGGTCCTCTGTTAAAGTTTTCATTGAGATTTGGGTTCCATTTTAGCATAACAGCAGAAGACATAGCTTTCCTGATCGCCGGCAAACTAAACGAAAGCTTCAGGGCGTCTATAAGGGGATCGACTTTCTTGCTGTCTGTCGGTATTGCACCCACATTTGCGCAGAAATCATCACTGTTAACTTGGGACGTTGGAGCATTGTTCAGGCTGAGGTATTTCGTTTCGGCAGGATTGATCTGATCTATATGAATTTTTTCACAGAGGTAAGCAAGAGAGCCAAATCCTGTATGGAAAATATACACTTTTCTAATCAAAAACCTTGCAAAAGTACTTACCCGAACTTTGTTAATTTTATTCAATAACCTTACGATGATCCAACTTGGATTGCTATCTTCTTGCTGCCAAAGTTTGAACTCGAATGTTCTTCATAGAACTGGGATTAGAAAATACTTGAAATCGACCAACTCGTCAGATGATTATCAAATTAAACTGCGCCATATGCTAAAAATTGTTTATAGGTTTCAATGATGTATAGAAGGGAAAGATAAATGAAATTTAGCGTAGGCTGTTAACCATGAATTCCATGAAGAACCGGAATGACGTGTAATTTAAGTCGTCCTTTTGCTGCTTTGCTCAGCAGTTAATATTTCTAAAAATCAATAAAAGCAATCTACCTACAAAGCAGCACATACACTCATCAGCCGGTAGGGATTCGACAGACTAAGGTACTTCAGCCCTTGGTTGAAGCCTGGTGCGCTATTTTGAATCCATTTTCGCTCCAAGTAGTAATCAATACAACTGGTGAACTCTTCACTGTAATTATTCACTCAAATCGGAAAAATTGGATCTATGATGCTAAATTATGCACTGATATGACACAAACTCCATTGCACCAATCGTACTTTGTAATATACAGGAATGCTTGAGTTATTATCACCTTACCTGGACTCACTTAAGCTTTACGAGTATTGTGGGCAACAATCTTCGTGGCCGGGTGCAAGAACGCGTTGTAATCATCGATGGCGACCATAAATTTGCACTTTCCGTCATTCAGTTGCATGCTGTTTTAGTTCATTTATCAGCGCGATTATGGTGTCTACTGCGAATTTTACTCTCGAAACGCCGTGTTACAGTACTTCGGACTATGTTAGTCCAGAAGGTATTGTCTCACATTTAGTCCACACATTTGGTGGTTTTGAAATTTAGGGTGCGGAAAAATGTTGAATTCTGTGTATTCAAGTGCACCAACCAACTGACAACATCAAAAGGAAGATCAGTAAATCCTTCAATTGAAGAAGAATTGTCTGTTTCCTTGGGTCGCTTAAACCAGTTTGCTACACCCACAGGACATGTAAAATTGGACTTGGAATCCCTGATGAAGTACATGGGCCAAGGTGAAACTTTTTCCGGTACTGTCATTGCCATAAAGTACATGGCAGACTGTTGGGTTTTGAAAATTAGTAGACTTCATGTTCAATGATTCCACGGGTCGGCTCACGAATCACCAAGGCAAGATTCACTGAAAGTTTTCACTTATATACCAAACGATTGTGGTAGACCACCACCATGCGTAAAGAGTTATTTCTTTTCCTCGATTGAGATTTGATAGAATTTTCGTAAATGGCTGTTGGAATGAGATCGAAAGTCACTGATTTTCTACAAAGCAGACTCGGCAGCGGTGCTGTAGGAAGAGAAAGCACTTCGAGGCAACTTTGTAACACGGCGAACAAACATTATTGACTTTTTTCTATAAGAGTTTATTCACTTAAAAAACGTGGTGGAGCAGCCGGTAGGAAAAGATAATACCCGCTATTAATGCAAAAGCTAATAAAAAATTAGAAATTATTTTAAAATATGCATCCATACCAGTATATGCATAAGAACCTACTCATATACTAACTAGCTTCATTAATTAGGGCGCACTACATTCTGAGATGGGCCTGTTGTTTTTCAGCTGCTTCCAATTTCCCACGCCAGTTTGTTTGGGGTCTCTCTTCAATTGAGCGAGTTACCAGAGCTTGCGGCTTTCTCTGCTGCATTTGCCTTGGTGATGATTTCAAAGATTTTCCGAGGCGGTGCGGCGGTGTTCATCTGTATGGTCCAGTTATTAATCTTGATCTTCTACTTGTTTATTCTGTCATTTTTCGGAGTCCTCAATGTTGTGTATTCTCTCTCTATGACAGCAGAAACTTTGGTTTTCATATGTGTACCGGCAGACACATCATTGTTGATTGTGTTTCGATACTTACAAATGCCAACCGGTATTATATTTGTCGTCCGCTGAGGCAAGTAGTTTTACAAAATTTTGAAAGACTTTGTCTCTAGTATGGGCTTGCAAGGTTCACACAAAACTTTCACGTATGATATTAAAGAAATCGCAACAGATCGGTTCCCCTTATCGCAAGCCTTTACCGAGCCCGCTGACCAGAGAACTGTTTCCGTGGTCATCCTACAGAACCAGGTTTAGTACAAATACCCAAACCGAATGTGGCATCATATAGTTTTCCAAAATATAAGTTGTCCTAGGCATGAAGTCACAAAGGTACTCGTAAGTTGGTTCTGAAAAGGCTCCAGCGAATTACATAGCATGGCAGAAAAGATTTTATAGGCGATGTTGAGAAGACTGATGTCTTTAGACTCGTAGTTGGTGCAGATTAAGGTATCTCCTTTCTTTAGGATACAATGTAATACAATGCTGAGGTCCAATTCGTTTAGCAGACTTTCGTCTAACCATATTTTTATATTTTATGAACATATATTCGTCAAAAGCATAAATAAAACGGCGCTGCTCTAGGTCTGCCAATATTTCTTGAACAGGACTTCTTGCTTTTCATTCAAAATTAAAAAAACATTCACGAATCCAATGGTAACGGTAGGCAGAAGGAATGCTGTAAGTCTCTTTCAATTCCCTTCTGTAGAATCTTTTACAATCTATGCATAGTCAGTATCTAAACGAGATTTTCGGAATCATTGCCGTTGAGAATCAACCAAAATGACACAACGGCATACAAGTAAAAATCATCTGAAATATGTTTTTCTTTGAGTGTATCAAATCAATTAATCCAACATTAAATTAGATTGCATTCTGAACGATGTTCCTTTGAGAGAGTTCCTGTAGAGTGCATTCATTCGTGCCATACATTCATTCATTGTTCGTAGTTCTAATTAAAGAACATCAGAGAGTATGAATCCGAAAGTAAGGTGAAGATACAATTCTGTACTCCAAAACGTCCTGCAGGGCATGCCAAATTACTCTAAGCTTTCTCAGAAAAGTGGATATATCATTCAGTATACATTTAATGAGATTTTACAACACAGACAAAGTGACTTGTTTAAATTTTCGATTTTATTGCCGTAGTATTCCTCACAAATTTTCACATTCACATTTACTTAAAAATTTACATGAATTTGATTATTCGAAAAAATGCTTTCCATAGACAGTATAATATTTTGATATATGTATATATGTATATATGTGGGTGTATGTATATGAGTATATAACTAATATTTCATTATTGTAACTAACTACGAAATTAGAATTTTCTTTTTCTAAAATTAAATAACGTTCCTTACTGACGTTTTCTTGTTTGACATTCTTTACATTTTAATATTTTATTTATTTTTGTAGCTTTTTATTAACGGATTTAAATTTTTCGACTTTACTTAACTATTATTGTTTATGTTTATTTTTAATTGTTCTTTTCCTTAATAACACTTATAAATATATTTTATATATGCATGTATACGTTTGATATAGGTATTTCTTTCATTCTGATATATTTTATGTATTGACTCTTGTTTATGCTTTTTATATATGAATATTTTATTTTTTTATATTTTTTTTATCTTTTTGAAAAAATAATAGATTATAATTCGAGTATTTTATTTTATTTTTTATACTTCTGGAAATTAAAAAAAAATAAGAAATTATTTTTATTGTATTTATAAATTTTCTTTCAATATTTTTGAAAATTCTGCATTAAATAAAACTAACAAGAAAAGACCAATAGTACTAAAAAATGTTTGGTTAAATTTACTTTAAACTAAAAATAATTAAAAATATTAATTTTGAGCAGTTTTTTCTTTGTAAATAACAAAAATTAATAGTATCTTAAATTGTGTATTAATTGTACTAGATAGCTTTTAAATTTTTTACCCTGTTCGTACTTATGTCTGTAGAATTTTGAACCTTTTAAAATTGCTATTACTTTTTTTTGAAACCCTGATTAATTCAAAAAAAAAAAAAAGCAAAATTTTAAAAATACTTTTCAAGATTTTCTCCTATAAGAGAGCAGAATTCGAGCCTTTAAGATGATATCGAAATATTTAAAAATAAGCCTGGTGAAAAATAAGAAACAAAACAAGGTTGATTTGTTCTTACATGGTTAAGTCTTAAAATTGAATTGAGTTGAGGCCTGGGTCAACACAGGGCAGCTGAACTTTAAATATTTAACCTAAAAACTAATTATTTTGATAAGCGCTGTGGTTCAATAAGATGGATTGCAATATATCAAGACAATCAACACTGCCATTTAAAAGCTAATGAGTAAAGAAGGGATGTACGAGAATGAACCAATAAGCCCGTGAATTTTTAAATTTCCTGTCCTGCAATCCGAAAACTAGACAACACTTATGTAAATCTTCAACAAGCTGCGTCATTAAGTTTGTGTTTGCCAGGCATTGAAAAAAGAATTTCACACCGGATACCGGATAGGTAGCAGCCAAAACAATGAGTTTTTCCGAACGAATTGCCACCGAAGGAGTCTACGGTTTCGCTAAGCGAATAATTAATTAATTACCTTCGAAAGGGAAAAACAATCAACGGCATAAATGACAGCATCTGCCCAAGAAGGAAGTGCTTTTCCGTCAAGGCGGTCCAGGGATGAACAGATCCATAGTCGCCATGGCGAAATGTCGTGAATTGGGCTACGAATTGTTGTTCCACCCACCAGATTCTCCGGCTGAATCTGGACTATTTCTTATTAAGAAATCTGAAGAAATGGCTAGACGGAAAGTGATTTGAATCCAACGATGAAATCGTCACTCGAGCAACCGACTATTCTGAGGATCTTATCATTTGGAAATGATTAAAAATTCGGAGAAACTTTTGACGAAAGAGAAATAAAAGGTTTTCTGGGTTCCACCCACCAGATTCTCCGGCTGAATCTGGACTATTTCTTATTAAGAAATCTGAAGAAATGGCTAGACGGAGAGTGATTTGAATCCAACGATGAAATCGTCACTCGAGCAACCGACTATTCTGAGGATCTTATCATTTGGAAATGATCAAAAATTCGGAGAAACTTTGGACGAAAGAGAAATAAAAAGTTTTCTTGGCGAAAACCTATCTTTCAATCAAAAAATCAAAGGCCTTGTTGCACTCTCGTATGTATATTATTTTCAGGCGATTCAGATAGGTCACGGGAGTCCCTATAATACGAATTGGGTAAGCCCAGCTTCTACGAGTAATTCTACCCGTCATATAATAGTGTGACATCCCGCAAACATCCAGGATGTGGCTATTCCACGATTGTTTTATGTGGGGTTCTGCATCCAACACAGAAAGCTTACTTTATAGGTATGCAGCGGAAAATTTTGCAGATTATGTGCTGATTTTGGCTTGAAATGCTCAAGATTTAAAGGGATTTTCGGCACAGCATTATTTAGTCATTCAAAGGTTTACCACTGGAAATATTCGTACTTTACTCCGAGGGCTTCGCTTTCATGCCTGTGCCCTCCAATTTAAGCTGCTCCTACAGATGATTTCTGTGTTTGTACTCTTCTTCGTTTGGACTGTCCATTCACATTGCCTTCTCGATTCCAAACGCTAGAAATTAGATAGCGACATCATTGTAGCGGTTTCATTGTACGTTCAGACTAATAAAACAATACGAGTACCTCATAACAAGTCAGATGAACATAAATTATCAATTTTTTTTTTTTTATTAAACAGCTTCCAGCAGTGCTTTCTCATTACTGCCGCAGCATAAGCAATAAACTATACCTTCGTCAAGAATCCTCTAACATATCTACTTATTGAAATTATATGCCCAACATCTGCAAAAAAATTATGTCGTCCTTGCTCGTACTTAACAAAAAAGATTTCCGGGCTTCCGTCTGCCAAATGCAAATGCAAATGCACTTTAAGTGAATAATACAAACAGGGGCGGACACCGAAGTCCGGCGGATTCCTGACTTCCACAGTAGCGTTATTTAAGTTCCGGTTATGGACTACCCGTTCTCATGCCACCAACAGGAGCTTGTAACTGGCAGCTTCTAAGTGATCAAACCGTAGTAACTTTCAGTGCCATTAAAATCTGAAAACAATTACGATAAGACCAGTAACTGCTCTGCCCCCGCTTTTTATTGGAAAACGCTTTAATAATTCGGCGGGGACGACGACGGGGATGCAATGCTATTTGCTCTATTATTTTTAAATATTTGATTTTGGTAGATCATCGAAAGATTCAAAAAATTATTCACTTCTAAGTAAAATAACTGCGTTGGTCAAAACCTCATTACGGGTATGGTGTTCTTGTTAAAACATTTTTTAAAAAACTCTTCTTTTACGAGTATAACAAGTATAAAGATAACGTTTCTACTATTTACTTGGGCACACAATGATACCAGTAGACTATATCATCAAGGATATTATTCGTAATGAAACAGTATGGACCCCTTCGGTGTGGGCTCTTTTGATTTCTAGCGCACTGTCCAATCCTTTGTCCTACAAATGCATAGTGATGAATCATCAGAATTTTAAGAATTGGAAAAAACTTTCAGTGACAGCATTTCCATCCAAAGTAAAAATAGAATTTAACTTAGGTCTGCTACTTTTGAAAAAAAAAAAAAAAAAAACAGCTCCGTAGGATATACTCGTAGCCTATAAGAGATTAATCTGTAAGTCAGAAGTAGCGAATTATGCCCCAGTCATATGATTTAAAAGAGTTTTGTGTAAAGAAGGATGTTTTAAACGAAACTGATTTTTTTATATCTATTGCTTACTGCAATTATTTATTTATTTATTTTTGACAAGGTACTTTTAGAACAAATTTATTTTTTTTTTTAGTTAATAATGCCTAAACTACAATACCTTTTTGATTTTTGAGTTATTCTATTAAAACAAATAAAGTGTTATTTCGTTTAATTTTATCGTAAGCGCCACTTTCTCATAAATTTCTGAGCGAAAATATTGCAAACGCCAAAAACTGTCTTTATTTGTTAAACTTTTTTTTTATTTATGTTATTCAAATCCATACTTCCAAACATAACTTTGTGTAAAAATCGGGGCCAATGCCTTTAGAAATAAAGGAAAAAAAAATAAAAATAACGTCTCTTGTAGAATTCCCTTTTTGGCGGTTACGATTAACTTGCCCTTAGTGCTCGATATGCGTATTCTTGCATAGGAGGGCCTTTTTTGACTAAATGACAAGTAGCTAGTATTTGGTCTTATAATGGTAAGGTCTCAGACGGATTCGAAATTTGATGTGGTATACTACAAGGTTCATATTTTATTATCACATCCTTTCCTGGTTATAATTAATTATAATATTCACGAAATCCAATGGAAAATTATGCCTTATCTTGAACAACTTAACCCCGCTGGTGACATGAAGCTGCATATAAACCTTCATCAGATAACCGAAAACTTAAAAGACCAAACAATTAAGATTAACGGTCTTTAATGTTGTTCAGCAGAAATGACTCGGAATTGTTCTCTCTTATATTATTAAAACTCAAGGACACCATCTTCCCTCCGAACACACTCCACACGAAAATTAACACTTAATATGGAATTTTTTTTTTTAATATTCAAGGTAAATAAAACGGTTTTAAAGGACTAAATTAATTAAAGACGAAATGAGCCCAGTTTATGGTAAAAAATGGGTATGAATACAGTAACTAGTGTACCCTTAATAGCCACGACATTTTAAGAATAAAGCATCATCCTTGCCATAAAGGGTTAAGTGTCCTCAAAGGGAAGTAAGGCAAAGTTTTAATTATTTAAATGCTATCGTAACATATGTAAATGTGTGTCCGACCAATAAGTGACCAATTATGGGTTTTGCATTAAGGAACGAATCTCTGTTGACTGCACTGCATATTCTACTTACTAGATTTAATGGAGCCGTGAGCAAAAAATTCCTTGAGACTTAACCAATTGAATAAATAGTCTCCAAATAATCGAATAAATTAACGTGGATAATGCTTCCTGGTTAAACTTGATTTCAAACAGAGCAAACGGGAGATGAGGATAGCGTTGTCTTGAAAATACTACCTAAATGTCGCATAAAACCCACGACACCAATTTAATTCAATTTTTGTTTCTCCTCCAACCAACCTTATATTTTAATCAAATACAAAAAGTATTTTCATTAGAATTGTTTTTTTTTCAACAATCTACACGTTGCCAATACTACCAAGCAGAAAATAATTCCAAAAAAGAATTGCATTTCATTTGAAAAAAAAATTAAAAAGATAGATCGTTGTCAAAATTATTGTAGAAAAAAAAAACAATAAATTCCTTAAATTAAATATTAAAACTGCAAGAAGCTTTAAAGTACTGTATCTTATGGAAGACGAATTCCTAATGTCTACAACTGTTGTGAATACTTAAAAATATGTTAATTTCGTATTAATGGCTTAAACATAATTTATTTTAAAAACAAAACAAAATGGCTTAAAAGTTCGTTTAAAAACTTTGCAACCGAAGGAAAGAAAATAGATGAGAAAACCCAAAAATTGATTATGTCTTATGTAAACCTTACGAGTATCTATAGCTATCACTATAAACAAACACTCAAAAACATACACATTTTCCAAAAAACTCTGCACAAAATAAATATCACATTATCGATATCGGAAGTTAAAACGCTTATATAAAACTGAGTTAACATCATCAACCACAAAACTCCTTTTCTATAAAACCGACGACGACGAGGATGGCGACGTCGTTATCCACTAACCCAACTACCTACCCTCACATCCTTCGAATAATTGATTCCCATATATGAGTACGGATACGGTTACCTCATCTGCTGGCACTTGACCATCCTTCTGGATGGAAAAGTAATTTCACCCATTCCAACGGGAATAGGTAGCATATTCGTATTTTCTTCCCTCTGGTACCGATTTGAACCATGTCAAATTGATTTTTCCTTTCTTGACATCCTAGCACCCACAAGCGGATGCTTTTAGCTGCGCCCATGTGCAGCTGCATCATCAGATCCCTTTACGAAGAACAATGACTGCAAGTTTAAGGTTCTTCAGCTTCCATTTCTACACTTCCGGATTGTTAAAGGCAGTACAGAAATGGGTATCCGGTATTCGGTGCGCTCTCAAATTCACATAACTTTTTTTTTTGTTCCTCATTAGTGCAGGGCCGATAGTATGGATGGCGTTCCTATATGGCTTTCCAAGGCAACACCACTATTCATTTGTTGCATAGGATGATGGTGATACAACAAAAGAGCTCCTTCGCATTCACATTATTAAAAATTTCTTCTTCGTTTTTTTAAACAAAAATCACAGTGCGTGACTTTTGTGCTGGCTGCCTCTGAAAGGCATACACGTTGACAATTAGTTGTGCCAGAAAAATTAGACCAAACAGGATAATTAGCACCAAATAGAGGAAGATATCTCGCATCATTTCGTACCGGGGTGGCTTTCTTCTTTACGAATATCACTATGTTGTCTTTTCTTTAAGTGTATGGTATTTTTGAAAAATTGAAGCAATCTCATGCCTCCTTCTGGACACTGTGGGGAAGAGAGGATAGATAGAGTAGAAAATAAATGAGTGGATACATATTCATTGTAGCATTTTGAAAATTCCGGCGAAAAATCACTTCATTAACATAATCACTTCATCACTTGCAAATGAGGTGAGTTTTTATGCCCGGACTAAGGACAGAGGAAAAAGTAATAAGGATTTATGTCCTACTATATACACCCACTACATACTCTTCTAAAAAAGGGTCACTAGACTCACAAGGCATCAACACCGCCAGCAACTAGAAGAACTTCGACTACGACGACGGGGATAGAATTCAAATGCGCTCCGCATTCACTCATTGTGTAGAAAGGATTTCTATTAAATTTCTCATATGTAGGATAACATAATTTTTTTTTCTAGTTTTTTGTTTTTGTTCACTCTATGTCCTTTTAAGCGGAGTGTAGCGCAAAAAATCACGTCAGGTATGAATGAAACTAGGATAACAGCGCGACAGGTAAAATACAAAAACAAATATGGTATTTCAAAAACTAAAAATAAAGAAATAAATAAAAACCCAAAATGACACAACGATAGCAACAAATATTCACGAAGGAAAAAAGTACGGAAACAACTAGAGGATTCGTATCTGCCGGTTCGTTGGTTCGACTGTTACTGGCAGGTAGTTGGAGTTTCTGAAAGATAAGAACCAGCTAACCATGGTGATTGCAGAATGTTATTTGCAGAGGGGTAGTTTACCATGAGTCATTAGTAGGAAAATCTACCCTTGTGCCTCCTGCAAAAGACGGTGCAAATATGTCGTAGTGGTGGATTGACTTTTATTGATTTTTCCACAGACAGCGTGTGATTTTTATGCAACACAGTAGAACAGTTACAGGGTGATTAAACCAAAAAATAATTTGTTTGTTTTTAAATCATTATTCATTAAGATATAATTTCAGTAGCGCGCTTTAATCCTATGAAGGTTATACATTAAGTTTTAAATTCCATCTTGGCGTACGAGACTGTAGATCTCTACCCTGGTGTGTGACATATAGAATAGAAAAAGGTCCTTTGAAATCCAAAACTAAATCCAAATTAGAGCAAAACTGTTCTGCACATTAGTCCAATTTTCTGGTGTCGCTTCCATATCTTTCTTGCCCATATTTCTGCACTGAAAACTTTTGAGAAATAAAATCTTAGTAATGATCATTCGTATGGCGCAGTAAATCGTGAACTAAACAGCTTTATGCTGCCAATAGATGGCAGATGAGTCACACTGTCTGCACCTTAAGGCAATCACTAATCTTCATGAAATTGTTAATATCATACGTGTAGACGTCTTTGACTATGGTGATATTGTATTGTAGAAAGGGGAGCGCTCAAATGTGGCTTTTCTCACCTTAGTCGCTGCAAGATAAATACATAGGAAGTACAATACAAGCCTGCATCCCTTTCTTCTTTGGCTCTTCAACTTCTACGGTAGTCATTGTAGGAGATACTCAATTTTTGAACATGTCAAACTATCGCACAGTATCCCGTTTATAAGCTGGTCAAAATAATTTCTCATGTTTTAGAAATTCATTCGTTCTCTAGCCCAGGTTCCGTCATAATTGCTTAGCAGTGTTTGATTTCTTTAATTCATCGGCATGGTTTAGGTAGTCAGGAAAACATACATATTTATTTAGGATTACCAATGTCACTTTGTCTTTTTTGTTGGAATTCCATCAGCTTTTATGCTAAACTGGTAGCTAGTTCTTTACTGTTAATGCCGATTTGGAACCGATGTAGATTTGTTTGCAGTAAAGCTACATGTATTTCGCATCGGAGAATCAGTCCTGCGACCTGATTTCAATAAATTGATGGCTTGAGTTCCTGTTTGGGACTTAGCCCCCTTTTTGATGAAGCCACATTTCGTCCGGATTAATGCCAGGGATAAATTGAAAGAAACTGGTGATGTCACCAACGTGTAATCTGGTCGCACTCGTCACTCTGGATGGGTATTGTCCAGTAGCGTATTCGAATATGTATGTCAACTTCATGGAATAGCTTGCTTAAATATATGATTCTGTGCACCAATCGTATCTGGTGGAAAGAACGCAAGTTTTAGAAGTAAGTTTTTACGGCACATAAACTTTGTTAGTATGTTAATTTTGATTAGTTCTGCAGATTATGGAGTTTTCGTAGGTTGAAACCTTATCCAGTATATTTAAGTCGGAGAAATATGCGATATTCTATTGAACATTTTTGTAAAAGACATGTAGTCGAGCTACATTGATTATCAAGCAGTTGATCATCATAATTTTACACTAAAACGATAAACTTAAATTTTAACAAAACTGTTTTAAGGATTATGTAAGAAATTGCTTATGAAGTAAAGCTTAAAAGATTGGTCATAAAACAACCATCAATTCCTGCACAACTTCTACAAAAGCTAAGATCTGATTGCCGATTTCTAAGGGCTGAGTAGGAATACGTAACAACTGTTGACAATGGTTGCTACAGCAAAACAATTTTATTTAGTATATACAGGACCTAAGAGGACTTCTCTTTCTTTTTTGCAGATGACATCCAAGTTTCCTGGGTGGTCTCGAATCACAACCTAACCCAGTCACTCCTTTCATCATATATCATCATGTGTTAACCAAATTCAGTTGCACATACTTTGTGCACGGCTCCAGAAAACTTATGTTTTTTGGTTGCGCCAAAGGCTGTGTAATATTCATAGATACCAGTAACCTGGTCTGTCAGCATGCCCGATTTGCTAGTCTGATTGTTCGATTCCATTAATACGCCTACGTTACTAAGCCACACCCTACACACTTTGATCATTCTCTCCGCGGGACTGCCGTAAGGTATTACTACACAAGGCTGGTACTCAAATCAAGCTATTCGTGTTGTGTTACCTGCTTCTAAGGATTCTGCAGATTATGGGCTTCTGCTGTTGCTTTTCTTAGCCTTTCTATTTTCCGTAGCTCATTTTGTAGAGTTGTTATAAAAATACATATTTCCGTCCAATTATCCTCCGACTACAACATGTGACCGAGAATTAGCGACGGACTGGGTAGAGTAGTTTAGTTCTCCATGCCATAAAGCATGGGCAATAAAATATTACGTTCTCCGTATCTTCATCTTCGTTTGTGCATTCGGGACAACATTGTGAGCTGCCGTGCCCAAAACGTGCCCTTTTGGTCTCCGTCGTCCTCAGTGCTGGCGTTTAGACTGGGGTGGCATACAATAGCACTGATGTGATCACTCTGGAGAGTGAGATCCTTTTTGCGTATCCAGGTTCACAAATGTTAGGCAGTATACGCTAGAGAGCTCCTTCCATTTGCGATATTTACCCGCTTCTTTGGACCAGATTATTTGGTTACCAATCTGGAAGTTGGGGAACTCTACAGTTTTTCGAATAGTTATGAGGACTAGGCTGGCGACTGCCAATCGTTTATCCGGTCAATTGCTTGAAATAGCTCGTGTGATCTGGCATTTTTATCGTCTAGCGTTACGACTGCACAGTACTCCTTTGTGCGGTAGAGCAATATATGGGAATATTCCCGATATCAACTACTACTCTTATGGCATGAACAGTAGATCGCATTTTTCTAAAGCCAAATTGGTAGTCTGAAAGGGCTCGTTTTTCGTCTGCCGCTACGAGTAATCTATTGTAGATTATCTTCTCGATGATCTTTCCCATGGTGTCGAATGAGCATGTTGCATGCCTGGAGCAGCTCCTCCTGGGTAATTAGTGGAATAGCCACTGCACTGACTTCTCTTGCGATATTACACATAGTAGCTGGTATTTGGGGGAAAAGGTGTTGTACTTTGGATTTCAGAATTAATGGACATATTACTGGAGCGGTTCTGTAGCCCTTCAGTTTGGTCATTACCATTTTGTTCCATTTAGGGTTAGATCATCGTTCAACATCTCTTCGAATATTTCCTTATCGAAAGTTCTGTCGTTCCATTTTGGAACCTCCGTAAGTTTTGGGGGCACGACTGGTTGCTTTCCTTTTATTTCCAATACTATCATTTGGTGGTCACTGTGTGCACGTTCCTCACTGACACTATGGTTGTCAGATAGTACTGCTCACAAGGGTTATGTTGATGATTATCGCAGTTTTTTTCTATGGCCACATAGCGCACGTCTGCCCACTACCCAATGTATTGGAAGACAGCAATAGTGTATCCAATTCCTAAAAGGTATAGACACTCGCCCAATTTGACGAGGTCGAAAAGTCCACTTTCTGCTTTCTTTCTTTATAGTAACCAACTCGACGTGAGGGTGGAAAGATATGGTATCTGCTTCGTGGCCAAAAAATATAATCTCAATTTACAAGTTTTATTTAGGATTTTAACGAAAATTATTTTATTAGTTTTCACAATATATTATTAAATTGAAGTTGTTAGCAGTTAGTTTAAGGGAAGGACTTTGTTTAGGTATAAAGTTCAACTAACAGCACCCGAATGGTATCACTAAGTCAGAAACACAAAGTTAAGTAAGCTAAGCTAGTTGCTTAAGCATTCTATACGTCGCTTAGGGTCAATATGTAAGTCGTTCATACAATACAAAATATGGTTGTAGATTCTCCACAAAAACAATCAAGTATCATGGTTTAGGGATGCTTTCCCTACAATGGTAGGATATATTATAATGAGCACTTGTATGTGAATATACAGAAGAACTTTATGCTGAAATATGCCGAGAACAAAATGCTACTGAAACATACCAGTTGAATAAAAAACCAGTGTTTTCGGACAATATGATTGTGGTCATGAAGGTTCATGATGAATCCCGCTATTTCAATCCTATTAAGAATCTAGTCACCGCTTTAAAAAAAAAAACCTTGGGGATGTGAAACCAAGAAATAGCACCGAGTTGTGGGTGGCCTTGTTTACTCTAAGAAATTTCGATGAGCAATAAAAAAATGCCACCAAATATTATTACAGTCAAACCTGGATGAACGAGTGTTCAAGGGGCCGGAATATTTGTTCACTTAAGGAGCTTTTTCACTTTTTACTTATAGAGGCGCAGGAGCGGTTTTTATCACTTACAGAAGTATACAAAAATACGGAAAACACTGATAGATATTCAAATACATTTTTATTTAAATTTAGCACAGATACTTCTTTACAAAAACAAAACAATTACATACGAATATGGATTTTTATACTAATTATTTGCTTAAAGAAATCCATTATTCCATATAGCTGTCAGTTAAAAACGACCGAGTAACGGATCGGCGGATTCTATTGGTCGGGGCCTTGCAGTACAAGAACAATGACCTGGGACACAAGAACGCTCGACTTATTATTATTGTTTTTTGTTAGTTTAACGAACCACATGCGCATTGGTTCCACGAAATTTAGAAAGCGTCATAAAAAACAGATAGTAGATACGCTCGACTTTCGTACACAGCAAGTGGTAGTCTCGGATATACATATAGGCCCAGGCGTAAAAACCGACTCTCTCATAGAGAGGTCTCTGTTTCTCCCTGGTAGATAGGTAGGTTGCTCATCGCTCGTCGCTCATCCAGGTTTGACTATATACCTTAAATAACTATGTTGAATTGCATTGAATTAAATTTTCGTTTGTTTTTCTTATTAAATAAACCGATAAATAAGCTACACAGCTATTTTATCGCTCGCCTATTCTTTAAGTTTAATTGAATTAGATCAGAATAGAATTAATGTTCTTAATAGAAGAAAATATAGCTGCTTATGTTCACAATAAGAATTTTCAGAAAGTCTGTTCTTTTTCATTTTATTTGTCAGTGGCTGTCAAAAAAAACCAGGAAAGTTGCAAACGTGTATAAAATTCTTATTTGCGTTAATGAATCATTATTTAAAGATTATTTCATATGTTGATTCATTATTTCAAATGTTGACCACGACTACGTTTTAAGTAGTCCATACAGAGAATCCACTTTTGAATCACTTTTTGGAGCCACATATTGGCTGGTATCTCTCTAATAACACGTGTAATTTTGTCTTCCTAGGCTGCAATTGACGCTGGTTTATCGGCCTAGAGAAGTAATTTGACGTATTCCCATAAAATCACACGAAGTAGCTGGCCAATTCACCGGTCCAAAACGAGAGATAAATTGCTCACCGAACTCGTTTCTCAATTGGTCCATCGCTTCGCGTGCTACGTAGATGTAGCACCGTCTTGCTGGAACCACATTTCGACCAGGTTCAGGTGATGTATTTCGTGGATGGTCGGTGCTATAGACGGTAACATTGTTATCACGGTCATTTTTGAAAACATACGGGCAAATGATTCCGCTGGCCCAAAGAGTGCATTGGCAGCTCTTGTATTACAGAGCACGAATTTTGATAATAAAATTTAATAATTTATAAGCGTTGTTCAGGTGTAAGCCTTTCCATGACGGAATGGTAAGGTTAACCGAGCATGTGTGACTTTGACACATTTGACGAATTCGTGAGCTGTCAAAAATTTAACACTGAAAAACCAAACAGCAAACAAACCATCCTTTATATGCATTTGTAACTTATTGATTTCGTTTTATATTCAATTGCTTTTAATAATAATATTTAATAATAATATAATATTTAATCTATTTCAAATCATTTTGTTGTTAACTGCTCTAAAGTTTAAATTTAGTTACCTTGAGAAAAAAAACTCCAGTTGAAAATTTCGAAGTCTCAACACTAGAGCAGAAACGAAATTTCTGCAACCTTATGCGTTTTATTAATAAAAATGGATATACTCCTACGTATCCTCAAAGATATACTCGTATCGTAATGCGAATGAGAATGAATTTGTAATAAATAAATTCAACTAAACTATCCCAAAAAGAAAAGTGAACAATTTCTATATCTGCTGGAACCTAATATAATATTAGTAAATAATAAAATGAACTTAAATCTCGTCTTAAGAAGCACCCTGCACGATCTTTGCCCAAATTATAACAACTGTCAAACTGACAGTTGAAACAGTTATACACGTAAACTCTGTTCAACTTCCCCATCTTTTAAGTCACTGTTACAACGTCACTCTCTCTGTACAGGGTATGCTATCTATGTTTCAGTGTATTTTTTTCATTTTCCACTTTGGTGGTGAGTATTAGCACCAGTATGTAAGTGGCGTTTGTGTATCTAGATTCATTCAGTTTATGCATTGACAGTTCGAAGCTCGGTTTACATTTCGACAACCAAGTAGTGTTTGTGTGTTTTCGTCCGATTTTTCGAGCCTATTTTCTAATTACAAAATAAAAATCAAATTACGTATAGTATCTGTCACTGAATAATAAAATATCTCGACTCGATTTTATCGAATAACCCTAACCACTGCCGGTAAAGTAAATTCTCCTCAATTGCACTGTCGTTAACGCCCAAAAAACGCTGTTCTTGTTATTTTTTCTGCTCTCGTTTCATTAGTGTTATCGCGAGAAGTGTCAAAAAATAGAATTAAAAAAAAGAAGAAAATAAGTTGTCTACGTAAAGCAATAAAAAGTAGTAAATTAGCTACCTTCAATTGCACAAGAATACATATTCTGAGTGATAAAGAGGAAAAACCGAATTCAAGGATAAACATCCGAAGTTTGTGTAGCCGATAAAAATTCAAGAGGAGAAAAA